>BQMB01001150.1:0-427944 GCA_027943415.1 Closterium sp. NIES-67 | reverse complement strand
CAGCACGTACACATGATCTGTTAGAAATAGACTGCAAATACCACTTTGTATTTGTACTTTTATATCCTAGTTTAGGTTATGAATGTTCTAGTGGGTTGGGGTGTACTCACAAATCCCAACCTCACCCAATTGTGATCCCCCAATCTCCAATTACCCAATTGGAGATTCCGGAGATCCCAATGGGGATTCCCTCCAATTCCCCCTTCATCCATTCTCTCACCTTGCCATGTACTTATAGAGCCTTGGGCTCCTTACCTAATCAATCATTTCAACTCTATTTCTTACATGGTATCAGAGCGACCTATCCGCACACGCGGATCAAGGTCCTAATCTCAACGTGCCGCGCTACGCGCACTTCATCGTCGCGGCATTCGTTTCGAGTCGTCGGAATTTCGACGTGCTCCACTCTGCAGTCGCGCCTCTCATCGTCGACCGCCTTCCCCGCACGACCTCGTCGAATTTCTCATCTCTGAACCGTTCCACGCTTCTCATCGTCGATTCCTCCTCGGTTCTCCTTGGTCGAATCTCAATTTCGACCATCTCTTAAAACTCGTTCTCGAGTTTCCCCTCAGACCCAGCCAGAATAGGCAAACTCCCTTTGTGAAATCGCCTCCACGAACGTCTCGCGTCAAGCAAGAGCAGGTACACAGGTTGAAGCAGAGCGGAGCTGGTTGCGGAGCTGGTTGCGGAGCTGTAAAGCTGCGGGACAGGGCCTGGGGGTGTGGGGGGGTGTGTGGGTCCGGGGTTAGACATAGGCTCAGATTCAGTTTCAAGTCGGCGTTTTAACGAATTTTCGCCGATGCCATTTCCTACTTAGCGGCATTTTGATACAGCCGTCAGAGTGATTTTCAGCAATTCTCGTCGACCAATTTCCAGAAGTGCCGCGCACACCGACAATGGCTTACTCAACCACTTCACTCACAAACCCGATCCCGCTCCTTCGTCTCGAGCCGGACGGTACATGCTCCAACTACAAGGCTTGGCGCTATGGTGTCGACAAGCACCTCCTCAGTCGCGAGGTGAAGGGGCTCGAGCTCACCGACGTCCTTCTCAACATCGGTGATGGCAAAGAGCCTCCTAAACCCGAGAGGTCCGCCGATCCAGCTAATGCCGCCGCCGAAGCAGTTTATGCTGCTGCACTGCTCAAGTACAAGAATTGGGAGAAGGCCGATGGTGCGGTCATTAGTGTCTTCATGGGCACCACTCCTCCCGAACTCATCGAAACCTACCACAACTACCCGTCTGCTAACGCCATTTGGCTCTACCTCGCAGATCGCTTCCTGAACAAGACTGCAGTGGGAGTTGCTATACTCATCCCCAGCATGTTCCAAGTGCGGCTCGAGGACTCGCCAGGCATGGCGGACTATGTCACCAAGGTGCAGTCCATTCATGGTGAACTCAAACAGTTGGGGATAGTCTTCCCCGAGCAAGCCCCTGCAGCGGCTCTCCTAGTCGGCCTCACTCCGGCATACGAAGTCACACGCAAGATGCTCTTGGTCCTTGCTCCTGCAGACCTCACATTTGCCAAGGTCTCATCCGCGCTCCTTTCTGCCGAAAAGGACAACAGCGCTCAAGCCAAGGCCAATGCAATCCGCGCTCCCGTGCCTCAAGCCTATGCCGCTTTGGTGCCATTCCAGCGCAACCGCTTCCCCCCGTGTCCCTACGTCATCAAGCGCGGCCCTCGTGCTGGCCAGGTGTGTGGCGGCATCAACCACGGCCTTGCCTCCTGCTTAAAGAAGAAGGATGACGAGTGGTATGCCGTCAATGGGACCGCGTCGAAGACGCCAAGCTGGATGGTCAATCGTGCTCCTCGCCAAGTCAATCAAGTCGAAGCGCAGGAATCCGTGCAGGCTGCTGTGGCTGCACCTGCTGATGTGTGCCTCAACATGTTGTTCCCTGGCACTGCCATTATTAATGAGACGATTTCGCAGTATCCTGGCTCACAAAGCACCTCAGCTACAATAGAGTTCACCCTCGACAGTGGGGCCACTCACACGGTTCTCAAGGAAGAACACTCCTTCAAGCTATACGAGCCACCAATCCGTCTACTTGGAGCAAACTCCAGTTTCACAACACACGCCAAGGGCTCCTCCACAGTTCCGTGCCCAGCTTTTCCTTCGGGCAGTGTGACTGGCATGTGTGTTCCCACACTACGCCACAATCTCGTGGCCCAACACGAGCTCCAACGGGCAGGCGTCACCACGATCTTCCCAGCACACTCGGATCACTGTGACCTCTTCGATCCTAAGTCCAACAAGCTCCTAGCACGCTTCACACTCAACAGCAGCAAGCTCTACACGCTGCGTTCACCTGCACCTCTCGCCGCCCTCTCCCAAGCGCAAGCTGCCAGCACCACTCCGTGTTCGTGTCGCAGCTTCGCCAACCCAACCATCCTCTACCACCATCGCTTGGGTCACCCCAACTTCCGTACACTTGCCGACATCGCTTCCAAGAAACTTCTTCTTGGCCTCCCGTCGGCGCTTCCTCCACCAACAGACTCGCCTGCACCCACCTGCCTGGACTGCACCAAGAGCAAGCTCAGGCAGCAGCCGCACCCTTCCTCACCATCCGTCGCAGCTGCTCCGCTGGACCTAGTGCACATGGATGTCTGGGGCCCAGCTCCAGTCGCATCCCGAGGCGGTCATCGGTACTTTCTTGCACTAGTCGATGACCACAGGCGGTATGTTTCTGTGCACCTCCTGCATACCAAGGCGGAGGCACCTGATGTCATCATGGCGTGGGTGCGCCAGGCTCAAGTCACGTTCGGCACTCCTTTGAAGTGCCTCCATTCTGATGGCGGGGGAGAATTTTGCAATGGCAAACTCGATAACTTCTGTGTGGCCCAAGGGATTCGGCAAACCTTCACGCTCCCCGAAAGCCCGCAGCAGAACGGCATTGCAGAGAGCCGCAACCACACCTTGGTTCAGATCGCTCGCTGCCTCCTCAGTCACGCCAACGCACCACGGTCACTCTGGGGATATGCCCTCTTCCATGCGGCACTCCTCTACAATCTTTATCCGCATCCCCACCGGCCCGACACCACATCTACCGCTCTCTGGCTTGGGGTCACGCCTTCCGCCCGCTCTCTACGCGTCTGGGGGTGTACCGCGTATGTGTTGCTAAGCCCCCACACGCGCAGGAAGCAAGGTGGCAAGCTTGGTCCCAAAACTCAGACCTGCATGTACCTGGGGCACAACTCCGACTCCCCAGACTACTTATTCCTCAACCCAATCACCAGACAGCTGATTCGCAGCCGTGGTGTCGTCTTCGATGAGACACGCCCATTCCACTCTGCGACCACGGGCGAGCCTCCTCCACCTCCCCCGACGCTTGTTTGGGCAGACTTTGATGCCCCACCTCCGGCTGCTGCCCCTTCTCCAGGGCCTTCTCCGCCCGGCGTGTCTCACCCGGCCTCCCTAGTATCCTCCCCAGCGGCACCTCCTCCTGCTCCGCCTTCCCCGCGCGTCGAGCCCGGCTCTCCAGTCTCCTATCGGAGGCGCCCAGTCCCTCCGGTCCCACCGCAGCCGCCTTCGTCTCTGGTCTCTAGTCGCACTCGTTCCAAGGGACCGGCTCCGCCTCTCGCCTGGGGACCAGCCGCCTTCTCCATCCGGTGTTCGGTCACCCCGCCTCCTCCTGCCGGGGGTGATGTCCCCTCCATCCGTATTCCCCCCCGTGCACTTCTGGAGGACAGGCATGAGGAGCTGTTTCACCTTCACGCGGTCTGCCAATTTCTCTCTCACATCTTCCCGGACATTACTGACTGCCCTTCCCTCAACTTCACCGAGAACCCGACCATTCCGACTCCTCGCACAAAAGAGGAAGCTCTCTCGGGGCCTTATAAAGAAGGAGTGGAAGGCAGCAATGGATGTGGAGAACGAGGCGTTCATTCGCAACAACAGCTTTGACGATGTTGTTCCCCCTTCCGGTGTCAACATCGTCGGCGGAAAATGGATCTTCCGAGTCAAACAACTCCCAGGCGAAGCTCCACTGTTCAAGGCACGATACGTGGCGAAGGGTTTCACCCAGAAGGAGTATCTCGACTTCTTCGAAACATTCTCGCCCACGGCCAAGCTCCCGAATGTGCGTGCTCTTCTTGATATAGCCGCTCGCGGCAACTTCGAGATCAAGTCCATGGACGCCTCCTCCGCCTTTCTCCAAGGCCAGCTCAAGGAGGATGTTCACATGGAACGCCCACCAGGGTTTCCTGGCACTTACCCTGCCAACACAGTGTGGAAGCTGAAGCGCCCAGTGTATGGCCTCAAGCAGGCTCCTCGTGAGTGGCACAACAAGGTGAAGGAAGTCCTCCTCGCACTTGACTTCCATCCCTCTGCCTCAGATTCCAGTCTCTTCGTTCGTCACTTCTCCGAGCCCTTCTACATCCTCGTCTACGTCGACGACTTCATTCTAGCCGCCAGAGATCCAGCCGACATGGCAGCTGTCCAGTCTGCTCTCAGCTCCGCCCTTCTCATGAAGGATCTTGGTGACCTCAAGAACTACCTGGGGATGGAGATCACTCGTGACCGCCAGGCTTGCACGATCACGCTCTCCCAGGAGTCCTACATCGACAACCTTCTCAAGCGGTTCGACATGGACTCCAGTAACTCTGTCTCCACTCCACTCCCACTACAGCATCAGCTCACGGCCCCTCCAGTTCCTTCTCCTAACGCCTGCAAGGACCCGTACCCTGAGCTAGTCGGTTCACTCATGTATGCCATGATGTGCACTCGACCAGACTTAGCTTACCCGGTTAGTGTCCTCTCTCGGTACGTCTCCCCCGGACGCTACACTGCCTCGCATTGGTCTGCAGCCAAGAGGGTCCTCCGCTATCTACAAGCCACCAAGTCTCATATCCTCACTCTTGGTGGTACCTCTCCAGTCAAGCTCGAGGCATACACAGACTCCTCATGGGCCGATGACCAGACTGACAGACGCTCCTCCCAAGGGTACTGCTTCACCCTTGGTAGCGGAGTCATCAGCTGGCGCTCCACTCGGTCCTCTGCAGTCTCCCTGTCGTCCTGCGAGGCCGAGCTCTACGCGGGCACAATGGCTGCTCAAGAGGCACGCTGGCTCTCCTTTCTCCTCGCTGAGTTAGGCTACCCCCAGCAGTCGCCCACCCTGTGGTGTGACAACCAGAGTGCCATTCACCCCACCAAGGATCCTGTGTTCCACTCTCGCACCAAGCACATCGAACTTCGTCGTTTCTTCATCCGAGATCTTGTTCAGAGTGACCAGCTGACGGTACGGTACATCGCCTCAGATTGCAACCTCGCCGACCTCTTTACCAAGGCTCTCGGCAAGGCTGACCACCATCGCCTTCTCCGTTCCATGGGGCTATGTGCTCCTTGATCGGGTTTGCAGTCTATGAGGGTGAGTTGGAAATAGACTGCAAATACCACTTTTGTATTTGTACTTCTATATCCTAGTTTAGGTTATGAATGTTCTGGTGGGTTGGGGTGTACTCACAAATCCCAACCTCACCCAATTGTGATCCCCCCAATCTCCAATTACCCAATTGGAGATTCAGGAGATCCCAATTGGGATTCCCTCCAATTCCCCCTTCATCCATTCACTCTCACCTTGCCATGTACTTATAGAGCCTTGGGCTCCTTACCTAATCAATCATTTCAACTCTATTTCTTACATGATCCCCCTCCAAAAATCGGATGTACAAGGCCTCATCGCATGCACTGCGGCTAAACCATGCCGTTACCAATGTGGTCCCAATCTCCTCATTCCATGCACGATGTGCTTGCTTGAGCCTTTTAGAGCCTTTCACAAGTGGTACACCCTACCTGTGCCATCATCAAAACCCTCTGGCTGCCTTACATAAAACTCCTCATGCAGGTGTGCATTCAAGTATGCATGGTTAAAGACGTTGACCCAAATTGCAGAAATTGCCTTTCAAGTTTATTAATATTGAAACCCCCTGATTGGTAACCCAGTTCCCCAGAGTGAGAGCAAAAACGAAAGTTGCGCAACAAAACGACAGGGAACAGTTGATAGTCTTGCGCCACCCCCAGCTGATTATGCCCATGCCCCCGCCACACCAGGCGTTTGAGTGGAAAGAAACTTGAACTTCCCCCCATACATTTTGGGACTTTTCGGAATGCAAACCCAGCCCAGCGCCACTACGCACTAGGCAGCGAAAGCACCATGCACAGCACACGCCAGCTTTTATTAGGGCGCGGTACAATCGTTTCAAGTAAGGTACGCGACTTGAACTCGCAAAAAAATATTCTTATCTGGTCTTCTTGATCGCGTTGAAAATAGTCTAAACATCTACAACCGCATCACCTGTTCTAATTTCAGTTTGAAGACATAATCGTGATATGAGTTGTACCACGCCCTGATATGCGCAAGTCGAGTTGCTTGGCGCTTCCAAGCGAGTTGCGCAACTCAGCCAGGATGCGCAACCCAGAGTCACGTGCCCTTCCTTCCCGCTGTTTCCAGTGTTTCCACGCTGTGCCGTGCGCCGCTCTGACCAGGTATTCTTCCCCCACTCCCCCTTGCGCCTTGCGCATGCCCCCACTTTCCTTTTCCCCACCCTCGATTTCCCCCAGTCGCTGTTTGCGAACGTTTTGGTTTTGTCATAATTTGTATGCTCGTTCTGATTGGTTTTCATAGTGTGCTGTGTTCGCCCACTCTCGCCACCCTCACACCATTCCTCAACACCCGTGTCCTTTCTCCAACTCAACTTTTTGCCCTGTTCATCTTTATTAATCTTGCACGTTTTGGGTCAACGGCTTTAACATCCTCCTGATGCACATGCCAACCTCGTACCGCTGCTTCTGTAAGAAGCACCCGACCTGAGGCAAGTTTGTCGACAGGGGCAAACACCTGATCAGTCCTTGTTAGGCTCTAGGGTATAACCTTTGGCCACAAGGCGAACCTTGTGCTCTACCACCTTGTCCTCCTGATCCGTTTTCCGGCGGAAAACATACTTGGTGTCAATTGCCTTTTTACCTGGAGGCAAGTCAACCGGCTGAGGATCCCACACCCCCATCGTGCGCATGGCAGTCATCTCCTTCTTAGTCCCAGCATACCAAGATGGGCCCTCAGGGCCATGCTTTGCCTCAGCCAGTGTGCGCGGCACATCAGCAGTGCTCACACCTGCCAGTACAACACCTTCCACCTCCTTGGCCAAGCAAAGCATATCCACACCTGCACCAGCATCCCCCCCTACCTTCTCACCACTGAAATCCGACCGGATATGAAGTACCTGTAAACCCGTCACAGGTGGTGGGGAGGGAGTGGCTGGTGTGCCAGAGGCACTGGTAGAGGGAGGAGGTAGGCTCGGACCAGAAGAGGAGGAGGAGGACGCAGGTACTGCAGCACTCGGCTGAGGAACAGAGAGGAGAGGCCGCTGCACGTTGGCAGACTACGCTGTCGACATACCCGGCTGTGCCGACATACCTGGCTCTGCTGACATACTCGCCGGGGGCAGCGGCAGAGGCATGTTGGCAGTGTCTTCCCCCACTGCAGATGGTGCAAGGGCGTAGGGAAGGAGCTGAGAGATGGCATTGGCATCCTGTGTGAGGTCTCCAAAGGCCTTTGCCCGCTCCCAATCCTTCCACATCACATTTTTGAGAAAGGCAACATTCCAAGCAATATGAATGCGCATGAGAGAAGGTCCAACATCCTCCAGCCCTTGCTCTCCATGTCCACCCCAACACAGACGCACATAACAGCCCGTTCATCTAGCTTCCCACCCCGATCCGGTCCATGTAGCATCACACTCCCCATGCAACCCCAAACCCGAGCCATGCCGACATGCGGCTTGCGTCCTGACCAAGCCTCAAGCGGAGTGATGAGGGCAGGCAATGCACTATGGGGTACCCGATTCTTGACCCATATGACCCACATCATGGCCTCATCCCACAATCTTGCGGGGAGACCACTGCCGACCAGCAAGGTGCGAATCCCCTCCGCCATTGTCCAGTGCCACCTCTCTACCACCCCATTCTGCTGCAGTGACTTTGAATGCCAAACTCGCTCTTCCATTCCTTCACTGCTTCCCCTAGGAAATCGCCACCCCTGTCGGAGCGAAGCACCTTCAACTGATGGCCAGACTCCCACTCCACATACTTGTGCCACTTGCGAAGAGCAAGGGGGAATGCCCAAACCTGCCTGGTGAAGTCGTCAATGAGGCTGAATACGTACACCGCCCCTCCCGAGGACGGCGTACGCACAAGGCCCCACAAGTTCATCCAAGGGTCCAAGGGCCAGTGATGCCTCATGATCCCTAGTAAGCATGACTCACAAGGGGGGCAATCCCCACCGACACCCCCAATATCCAATCCAATGACAGTGTTGGCCCTGGCCATCTGCTGAAGTGTTGTCGGCACAGTGTGACCACATCGGCGGTGGGTGAGAGTGAGAGGAGAGAGAGATGTGAGTGGGCGAGCAGCAAGAGCATTTCCTTGGTTTTCCCGATTCAGTGGAAGCTGCATCCTCACCAACCCATGATCCCTGCCACCCTCTTCTCTTCAGTCTCCAACACCCGCTCCTCCCTCTTGAGCACACACTGTGTGCCCTCAAACATTACTGTAACTCCCCTAGAGGTGAGGTGTGGGACAGACAGGAGGCGAGTGTGCATCTCAGGCACATTGTGCACCTTTTGCAGCCTTAATAATTGACCCCCTTCACCAAGCACTAGTACCTCACCCATACCCTTAGCACTGACCACCTGTCCATCCCCCAATCGCACTCCCCTAATTTCAGGTGGGCCGAGCTTACTCTGGAAGTCGGTCACATAGGGGGTGAAGTTGTGGCTGGCTCCACTGTCAATCCACCACCCATCTCGCAGCTGCCTTTCTGCTGCTGCCTGCTGCCCAGCCACTGCCACTGCTTCACCAACAGCTACCTCTGCCTGGTCCTCCTTCTCGTCTTCATCCGCTACTTGTGCCTTGCCTTTGAACCCACCCGGTCGTTTTAGGAAGGTTGGTATCGCATTCTTGGGCCTATGAGGGCAACGTTGCCATGCATGTCCCTCATTCCAACACCCATGACACAATCCCCGTGGCGCCATATCATTCGACCCCCAAGGAAATATGGGTGCTGCCGACTTGCTCGTCGGCAGACCCCCTTGACCTGTGCTATTATTGCTGCCACTGTTTCCTTGTCCCCCTCCCCTATTCTGGTTACTGCTGCCATCTCCCCTTCCCCAAGTGGCTGCTCCAAATGTGGCTGCACTATCACTCATCGGCGCCGCACCAATGCGCATCTCCTCACTTCTCAGGGAGGTCAACTCCTGATCCTTAAAGAGTGAGGATGACTGGTTGCTGAGGATCACTTTGAGCATCGCAAATCGAGGTGGCAGCCCCTTCAGTATCCTCATCATCCATTCCTCCACCTCTTCCTTCCCCCCTGCCGCCAAGCACTTCAACATCAGCGAATATTCGCATTCTCCCATATTCTTCCAATTTCCTGTCACCGATCGAATTTCTTGATTTTCGCCCAATCCGCTTATCAGATGGCGATGAACTAAACGCAAATGTTGTAGCTCGTGTTGCGCTCTTTCCAATGGTATGCTAATCGTCTCCAATGCTTGTTGTCGGCCGAACACCCTTGAGAAAAGATATCGCTCTTCTCGTCCTCCCAAGTGGATCAACGCGTCGTCAACGTGTTTCTTGTAGAAAGTATACTCGACAGAGTTTACTTGTGCATTCCTGAAATTACAGTTAGATTGTACTAGTAGCGTGATACCTCATATGGAAGGACGCGCGTGATGACGTCAGTAGTAACGAGTCAACGCGTGAACAGTAGTTTCGCGCGTATAGTCACCCGAATGGTCAAGCCACTTTCAGTCACACGAACAGTCACTAGTCATGTCACGCGATACACTACTAACAGGTACATTCCAAATAGGTACTTTGTAGCCTATAAATGTGTCTGTATTATCCATTATTATTAATCCTTGTCATTTCTGACATTTCCAATACAAGGTGTAAAGTCTTCCGCTGACTTTTGTTGGAAATATCTCAAAGGACTTAAGCGTTTCTGAAGTGTAACACTACACTCGAGGAAGATCGCAACGGGTACGCGAGTCAACGGAGGTTACACGAGGGGGCGGACAAAGAACGCGAAGGGACTCGAAAGGTCGCAACTGGAGGTTGCGACTGACCATTACAACATCGCGGATGGTAACCGAAGCGACAATCGAGTTGCTGTGCGACTCGATAACCGCTCCTGCAACTGTATTCTACAACTGCCTTCTTATCTTCTATATATTGCTGTATGCTTGTTTCTTTAATCAATCACTTGTTCTCATATACTAGTACAAGGGTTCAACTACTCAACTTCCGCTGCACTACTCAAGTCTTTTACAACTGGGACTTAGTCTCTGGAAAGATCCCAAGGGCTTCTCTCAGCCCAACATGGTATGAGAGCTGGTCAGAGACCAAAACTCCCAGCAACTACGCTCTATCTACAATCTGCAATTCAACGACTTCATTGATTACAAGTCATGGACAGCAAGGGCAAGAAAATCTCTACGGGCTCTCCCAGCGCCCAAGACATCCAACCCGGCAACTCTGGATTGCATACTTCAGGACTGCAAACCGAGACCGGCGCTGCTCAAGAAACAACAGGAAGAACACCGAAAACGGTGACCCCATCACCCTCTTCAAGCGTGGATCCGAACCTTATGGAAAGGTTCTTCAGCTGAATGTCGCACTTCGAGCAGCAGCAGACAAGGACACCTGCGCATTCAACACAAAGCAATGGAGGGAACATGGGATTAGCGCCAATGAGCCTCGACAACTCATCGTTCGGGCGACACAATCAAGCGCCTACCTTTGCGCCTTATCACTCTTCACCGGGGACGTTCGAGTTCATGCCGCCCCGTGCCCAACCAACAGCAGCTGCATCACAACAGACACCAAACGAGATTTTGAGTCTCCAGGCGCAGTTTTCACACGTGATTAAACTGCAGACATCCTCACCATTCAACGGACACGATTTCTTTACCTGGAGTTTTGAGTTCGAGCTGCTGATGGAGGCTGCGCATCTCTTGGGATACTTCAACGGGTCCCTGCCATTCCCAAGCAACGGCACTAGAAAGGAGCAAGAAATTTTTACGTATCAGTCGCTGCTGGCGTATACAGTTCTCCTCCGGAACCTGTCACCACAAGAACAGCAGAGCATCAGAACGTATCGGAGCTACGGAAACTCCGCGGAACTCGCATGGCATCATCTCAAGTGTCTCTATCAAGCAAACGACAGCGTGACACAAAGCAGGCTCATGCAACAACTGACAACAATACAGATGAAGACCGGGGAAAAGGCGATGCAGTATATGAGTCGCTGCCAGACCCTCCGCGACCGTCTGCTTCAGTGTGGAGGAACAATCACTGAAGAAAGCTTCGTGACGCTTGTCCTCGCCGGGCTCGGGCCAGAATGGAGAACCACACGCTCGCTTCTTCGCGCCAACGGAAGGATATCGGAGATGCACCTCTGCGCCGAGCTTTACGCTGAACAACAGGAGATGGACCTGTTCGAAGAAAGACAACCAAGGAAGCAGCAGCAGTTAGTTTTCTACACTCAACGAAGGAACGACAACAACTACAATCGACGCGGCAAACAAGATCAACGCGACAACAGAGGACTCACCTTTGTGCCACCGTTCTGCCACAACTGTCAGACTTCCGGACATTCCAAAGTCAACTGCACGCGTCCTCGTGTTTTTCGTCCAGTAGACCCACACGTCGCCTCCACTCAAGAAAGCCCTCCAAGGCGCTCTTCCACATCTGCACAAGGGACACCAAACATCATTAACTGCATGATACACATCGACAACTGCACACCCGGATCACCACCCACTTACGCACCAGACGAAGAAGAACTTCCGCCGCCGCGCTCACAAGGACTTGAGGTCAACCCGACATATGCTGCGGTCGCCAACGCCGAACCCACCGGGCGAAACACCTGGTTCTTGGACAGCTGCTGCGGTCAACACATGTGTTCTTCCGGACGCTTCATGCAACGAGAGCGACGCCTCACCCGCGACGTCATCATCACCGTCGCCAACAACGAAAACCTGAAAACAAATAGACAAGGAGTGGTTCAGTTACAATCCATGGAGACAAACGTTATACTTCAACTCAACAAGGTCCTCATCGTCGACAACTTGGGGTACAACTTACTAAGCGTCAGCCAACTAATGGCAAAGGGGATTCACCTGGAGTGCGACTCCTACTCCAACGAGTTTCGTCTTTACCACGGGAAGGGCGGCCTCTTCATCGGTCGTGCTCTCATGAAGTCCGGCGTCTTCGTGTTGGACTTCGTCCCCGACCGCGGTACTGCCGACAGCGACGGAATCGTGTCGTTCGCTGCCTGGACACAACCGCCGGATCTTGACCCCGACTTCGACCCTGATGGGTTCTGGCACTCCAACACCATACCTGCAGCAGAAAGAACACAAGCATTAGCAGTCATCAGACAAGAAAGACAAGTACCAGCAAGTGTCCCTTCCCAACCATCACCTGCAGTAGGAGCAGCAGGACCCAGCCGAGTACCACCACCAGCAATCCGAGGACCGCCAACCGAAGCAGATCAACTTATGCCCATCACACGAGAAGTTTGTCGAAGTCCCGCCACAGTCGTCGCGTTCTTCTCCAACACCGACATGTACCAACGCTCGCCCGGCCATCGAGCTTCCGACGACATCTGGCACCAACGCCTTGGGCATCCTGCAAACAGCACCGTACTACAAACAATCCAAGCCGAAGTATTAGAACGCAACGCTCTTCTTACACCAAGCGGCCAAGAACTTCGAAGACCTCGCGCACGGTGCTTCATGTGCCCCGAAGCAGATCTTCCCCATCAATCCTTCCAATCACATCACAACCCAAGTGCGCCTGCATATGCACCGATGGAAAAGGTTTACAGCGACATCTTAAACATGCCTCGAGACGACACGGAGGCCGACTTCAACTACGTCATCACTTTTATCGATGCAGCAACAAGATATGTTTGGCACTACAACCTCAAGACGCGCGATCAAGCCTTCGACGCCTTCACGACATGGCTCCCCATCGCCGAACGAGAATCAGGAACCAAACTCAAGAGCTTCCAATCAGACGGTGCACTGGAATACCAGTCACAACGCTTCAGGACCTATCTGGCGGAAAGAGGAATCAGACGCCTGGTGTCTCTACCCTACGCTCACCAGCAATAGGGGGTCGCAGAAAGAATGAACCGGACCTTGCAGACGACGATGCGGAAGCTACTCCTAGGGATGAGACTGCCCAACGCACTGTGGCCAGACGCGATGACCCATGCAGTCCACCTGCACAATTTGCTCTCCTCGTCATCGCTCCCCAACAACGCATCACCGCACCTGCTGTGGACACGAAAAAGGGGCAGAACAAAATTACTTCGAGTTTTCGGCTGCATGGTACAGTACAGACCCCACACAGCCAGAGCAGGACGTTTCACCCAACGAGCACGATGGGGGCTACACCTCGGCATCGCACAACATTTTGACGCATGGAAAATCCTCGACATACAAGACAAAACTACCGTGGCATCACGTGATGTTATCTTCTACGAGCGACTGACGCTGCAGCATTACCTGGACAACATTGCCAACACACATGACCCCACCGACGGCTTCGCGGGCCTTCGTTCCTTCGCCGACCGTGCTGCCGAGGCTGACGCAGCAGAAGAAAACGTACCTGGAGCCTCGGAAGCTGTCGGACCACTCCCTTTCTGCTCCGTACCTGTTCCACTCGATGAAGACAATCCCCTCGATAGCAACAACCTCGACACCTTTTACTACTTCGCCGACCAAGGTTACGTTACACCCCACCCCGTCGACACGAATGTTTCAGAACGCATCGGCCCAAACTTCTTACCTGATCCAGAAGATGGTGACGAAGCAGCCTATTCCGGGAATGAAAATTCCCCTCGACACACACCCACGGGCCTGCAGATACTTGGATTATGGGTCTCCGTCCAGCACCCGCCACCGCCATCTCCGCGCGAGCCCTCGACTCTGTCGCAGGCTCTGGGGGGGGAACATAAGGCGAAATGGAAGGAGGCGATGGAAAAGGAGTTAAAGGCTCTGCAAGACCGAAATACATGGAAGCTGGTACCTGCAACAAGCATCAACGGGAAGAACGTCCTCTCGGGAAAATGGGTGTACCGCATCAAGACCAATGCGGACGGTTCCACCGAACGATTCAAAGCTCGATGGGTCGTACGAGGGTTCGATCAACGATACGGAACCGACTACACAGAAAAATTCGCCCCAGTCTCCCGTCACACCTCATTGCGCATCCTACTCGCCGTCGCGGCCACGAAGAAACTACCACTGCGCCAAATCGACGTCGCAAATGCCTTCCTGTATGCACCTGTGGACGCTGAGATCTTCGTCGAGCAACCCCACGGATTCATCGACGACCCCACGAAAGTATGCCAACTGATAAAATCCCTATACGGGATTAAGCAAGCCCCGCGGCTCTGGCAGCAGCATCTTCACGGTCGCCTCGTAAAAATCGGATTCCTACAGCTGTCGCATGACCAAGGCATGTACCGACTGCAACAAGGAAGAGAATATATCCTACTCATCCTTTACGTCGACGACCTGCTCTACATCAGTTCCACTACCGACATCGCCACCTGGTTCGAAGGGGAGCTGAAAGAGGACCTGACACTCACGGTGTCCGACGCAGTGACCCAGTACCTGGGACTGAATGTCGTCGAAGACAACTCGGCGCTCTACCTACACGCTGCAAAGTACGCAGGCACTGTCGCGAAGAAATTCGGTCTAACGCCGACTACGGTCCCGACTCCCTACCGCTACGGGAACAACAACAGCACCTCCGCAAAACTCCCCGCGAAGCAAATCCAGTAGTATCAGCAGAAGCTCGGCTGCCTACTATTCGCAACAGTAACCTGCCGACCCGATCTCTCTTACAGCGCGAGCCAACTGGCGACGCATCTGAAGCAGCCGGAACAAGAAGATCTCGAGGAACTTAATCGGGCACTACACTACTTCGTCTCCACGCCGACGACCCGGCTCACCTACAGCAAAGTAACGACACCGTCCGTACGACTACTCGGATACGTCGACGCCGACCACGCGGGAGACAAGGAAAATCGACGATCGAGAACGGGCTACATCTACCAACTAGAACCTATCGGGACTATCTCCTGGCAGTCGAGCAAGCAGGATCTAATCGCACAATCTTCGGCTGAAGCAGAATATATCGCCCTCTGTACTGCGACCAAGGAAGAACTCTACCTACGAGAGCTGCTAGAGGAAGCGAAGATTGCGACCCTGCCCGTCTTCTCACTCCTCTGCGACAACCAATCTGCGATCAAAATCGCGAACAAGAACGGCTTCGCCAACCGAACCAAACACATCGCCCTGCGGTACTTCTTCGTCAAGGATGAAATCGCGAAGGGGAGACTTCAACTCAGTTACTGCCCTACGACTGAAATGGCCGCAGACTATCTGACGAAGAAATTGGCGAAGGCAAAATTCGATTACTGCACGCTGCTGACCGGGCAGACAAACGTCACCGGATCTGAACACGTCAGCACTCCAGAAACGAAGGGGAGTGTTGGAAATATCTCAAAGGACTTAAGCGTTTCTGAAGTGTAACACTACACTCGAGGAAGATCGCAACGGGTACGCGAGTCAACGGAGGTTACACGAGGGGGCGGACAAAGAACGCGAAGGGACTCGAAAGGTTGCAACTGGAGGTTGCGACTGACCATTACAACATCGCGGATGGTAACCGAAGCGACAATCGAGTTGCTGTGCGACTCGATAACCGCTCCTGCAACTGTATTCTACAACTGCCTTCTTATCTTCTATATATTGCTGTATGCTTGTTTCTTTAATCAATCACTTGTTCTCATATACTAGTACAAGGGTTCAACTACTCAACTTCCGCTGCACTACTCAAGTCTTTTACAACTGGGACTTAGTCTCTGGAAAGATCCCAAGGGCTTCTCTCAGCCCAACAACTTTTACTCGTGGTTCCACCAGCTCAGGATCCTGGCCACCCTAAACATGTGGTTTGACTTCTACATGGTATTCTGAGCTAGTGGAGTTACAGGAACCGATACAAGCTGATTTTGATTACGCCCTTAAGCTTACGTCATAGGTCTATGATTACGTCAGCTGCTAAGACGGGAAATTCAACTACGAATTCTCCTACTTCTGGTCATTCTACTTACAATCTATCTGACTTTGCTTCCTTGATGGCTACTCAGTCTAATCAGCAACAACAACAAGCTCTAGCGCATCCTACAGCTTATATGAGCCTTGATAACTCCAGTTATGCAAGAGCTGCTGTTGCCGCTAGTCCTTCAGGCCCTGGAGATGAATCTGCTGGGTCTTTTGCCTTTCATGGGCGACCTGTTCAACAACATCAAATGGCAGAAGCAAGACCATTCGTTGCAAAAGCTGTCGTAAATCAAGCAGATTTCCTAACTATCTCCAAGATGAAGACCTCAACTTAGTTTGATGGCTGCGAATTCTATACTTGGGGATTCGAGTTCGAAATCCTCGTGCAATCTTCTGGTATATGGGAATATTTCAACGGTACAATCGGTTATCCAGAGACATGAACGACTAAAGATCAAGCACGTTATTTCAAGTATTCGCTTAAAGCCTATACATTACTGGTGCGGAATCTCTCACCTGAAGAGCGTTTGGGAGTTCGGTGCTTCAAACCTTTACTTGCTCCGGCCTTCTATGCCTAGGACTACCTGTGCAAGTTATATCAAGCACAAGATTCCATTACACAGAGCAAGCTGTTAAGTCAACTTACAGCAACGCAAATGCTTCCGGGAGAAAAAGTCGGCAGCTACATTAGTAGGTGCAGAACACTTCGGGGTCAGCTCAGCAAGTGCGGAGGAAACCTCAGCAACAAGCTCTTCGTCACTATCCTTCTGGCTGGACTTGGACCCGAATGGAGGGAGTGCAAGTCCCTTCTTCGTTCCCAATGGAACATCTCAGAAACTTCTCTTTGCGCTACTCTTATGGCAGAGCAGCAAGACTTGGACCTGTACAACGCAAAAGGAGGCAAAGCCAAGAGTGGGTTAAGCTTCTGTACAGGTGGATCAAGTCAAGAGGAGCAGAAAAGAGGTGCATCAATCAAAGGGAGCAGACAAGAAAAGGAGGAAAGGGCTTGTGCAAGTCATAATATTGAAGAGTATCAGAAACTTAAGAACAGAAATCGGCAGGAGTCGGGTGAAGCCGCCCCTATCAAGACTATCTCGCTGCCTTCAGCTTATTCAACTCAACCTGCAAAAGGAAAACCAATTATAAATTGCATGATTGGACCACACTGGTTTAGTGGTATACGCTATTGGAGCAGACAAGACAATGACAACGACAGTGACATGGAAGAAGGAGCACCCAACCCACCTCCACGTCTTTGTCCTCGTTCAGAAACTCCAGGACCTACAGTTGTTAACGAAGAAGAACCAGAGCAGCCAAACGGGTTTCCTTGATGGTTGAACATGCAGCCGTACGCACATATCGTCAAGCGTACGTATCTCGAGCATGTTAACACTTAGTTCCTTGATAGCTGCAGTCACCACATGGCATCTTCAACTCAAAATCTTCTCAACTGGCGAGACTTGCCAAACGGAGAGAAGTACAACATCACAGTTACTAACAATCAGGTTATTGAAGCAACCAGGATTGGAGATGTGATACTCGAGTCCGACAACACAGAAGTTTCACTTCACCTGAACAAGGTTCTTGTTGCCACGGGACTCGAATTCAACCTACTATCACAAGCACAGCTGATGGAAAGTGGCATCTGCTTCATTAGCACCGCCAACACGATGCTCACAGAGTTGTACCCGGGCAACAAGAAGGCAGGCAAAAATAATTTAGTCGGCATCGCAGAAATTAAAGACATCGTTTCCGTTTTACGGTTTTCACCTGTCAAGGTATCTGGCGACAGTGAGAAGAACATCTCACTTGCTCCTTTGAATCATCACTGGGAAAAAAAATCTTCAATACCAAGACCATTGTGGTCTCAATATCTTCTGCGCCACGCCCCAGCCTTCTGGCACCAACAGCAGAGCCAACAAAAGCAGCAGAGCCAACAGAAGCAGCATCAGCAGCAGCAGAAACAACTCAAAGCACATGGACATCTGGAGATAGAAAATGGGGTTACGATAATCAAGAACCAACATCTGCTATAGTCAAAGAACGTATGGAGGTTGAACGCACATGGGGCAAGAAAAAGTTAATCATACCTGATGCTTGGGCGCGTCGCCGACATCTTGGCATACCTTGGGCTGAAATTGCAGAAGAAGCTGGGTTCATCCAGCCTTTTGGCACCGGCCGCTGCGTTAACCCTGCGCCAACAATTTATCTTTCGCCGGCCTTCTTCCTTCACTCCGACTTGTACCTGCGTTCAAAGGGACACATGACTACAGCAGAACTCTGGCACAAGCGGTTAGATCATCCCTCGCAAGAAGCTCTCAAACATTCCATTAAAGTCTCGGTTTTCGACAAAGATGTACTCCTTTTAACCAACGGCCAAGAGATTCGACCTAGCAGTTGTCAACTACCCTGCATCATCTGCCCCGGAGCTCACCTAAGTCACGCTCCATTCCTGACGCTCTTTCCAAGTGCTACTAAGTACTCACTTATGGATGTTGTTTTCAGCGACATACTCTTCATGCCGCAGGAAGCAGAAGATATCAGCGGCAACAACTACCGCTATATCATTACCTTCATAAATGATGCTACTCGATACGTATGGCACAATATTATCTCTCATAAGTTTGAAGCTCTTGACGCCTTCAAACTATGGCTGAAAATCGCGGAGCAACTGAGCGGCATCAAGCTGAAAGAGATCCAGACAGACAACGCAGGCGAGTACACCAGCGAGCAGTTCGATGAATTCCTGGTGCGGAAAGGGATATTTAGGTGCAAGACTGTGCCTTACGCCCATCAGTATAATGGAGTAGCTGAGAGAACTAACAGGACACAGCAAGAGAAGATGCGCGTGCTGCTGCAACAGTCCAGCTTGACAACAGACATCTGGTTGTTTGCGATGGCGCAAGCTGTCCGCCTACACAATTGCGTGTCTTCAACAGCTCTTCCTCACTTCAGCTTGCTATACGTCATGTGGACAAAACATCCTGCTGACACTCGACTATTATGAGTTTGGGGCTGCATGGTCCAATACAGACCTCCGAGCGCAACTGTGGGCAGATTTATTGAACGGGCTAGATAGGGAATACACCTCGGTGTACCCAAAGATTCCTACTCCTAGATAATTATGGATTACGAATCTCGAAAGGTTTTGTATGCCCGAGACTGCATCTTCTACGAGAAACTTTTTCTCGATGACTTCGAACGCGACAAGGAACGCCAACAGCGGGATCCTGATTGCTACAGTGCCGAACGGAGTTTCGCCACTCCTCAAGGCGAAACAGATGCAGCCGAAGAATATTATCCGCTTGACAGCGCAACAGCAGGACCTTCTACAGTTCAACAGCAGTCTACATCAACAGCCGAACAATTGTTCGAATCCTATATCCCTTTGACACATGCCAACAACACCGAAACTCCGCCCTTTATCCCCCTCTCGAATCTGTTGTGTCCTGCCACGACACAGGCTGCCTACAATTATGAGCACCTTTGCCGACAGAAACCTGACGCAGCATCACATGACGGTAGCCGTCATCTGCCATCCAACGATGATGATGTCGTTGAAGTTTCCCAACCTCATCCACATGGTGACCAATTGGCTCTTCAGATCCCCGGACTTGCTATCGAATTTCAGCAACCAACGACGGGGATCCAGCCAAAAACAGTCAAACAGGCCCTCTCCGGCTCTGATGCTGACAAGTGGCGAACAGCTATGGATGCAGAGGTAGCAGCTCTCGAGAAGCGGAAAACGTGGAAACTCATTCCACGCGAAGCAGCACGCGACACTTTCGAGCAAGTGGGTCTTTTGTAAGAAATAGAATTGAAATGATTGATTAGGTAAGGAGCCCAAGGCTCTATAAGTACATGGCAAGGTGAGAGTGAATGGATGAAGGGGGAATTGGAGGGAATCCCCATTGGGATCTCTGGAATCTCCAATTGGGTAATTGGAGATTGGGGGGATCACAATTGGGTGAGGTTGGGATTTGTGTGTACACCCCAACCCACTAGAACATTCACAACCTAAACTAGGATATAAAAGTACAAATACAAAAGTGGTATTTGCAGTCAATTTCTAACACACCCCCATAGACTGCAAACCCGGTCAAGGAGCACATAGCCCCATGGAACGGAGAAGGCGATGGTGGTCAGCCTTGCCGAGAGCCTTGGTAAAGAGGTCGGCAAGGTTGCAATTTTGAGGCGATGTACCGTACCGTCAGCTGGTCACTCTGAACAAGATCTCGGATGAAGAAATGACAAAGTTCGATGTGCTTGGTGCGAGAGTGGAATACAGGATCCTTGGTGAAATGAATGGCACTCTGGTTGTCACACCACAGGGTGGGCGACTGCTGGGGGTAGCCTAACTCAGCGAGGAGAAAGGAGAGCCAGCGTGCCTCTTGAGCAGCCATTGTGCCCGCGTAGAGCTCGGCCTCGCAGGACGACAGGGAGACTGCAGAGGACCGAGTGGAGCGCCAGCTGATGACTCCGCTACCAAGGGTGAAGCAGTACCCTTGGGAGGAGCGTCTGTCAGTCTGGTCATTGGCCCATGAGGAGTCTGTGTATCCCTCGAGCTTGACTGGAGAGGTACCACCAAGAGTGAGGATGTGAGACTTGGTGGCTTGTAGATAGCGGAGGACCCTCTTGGCTGCAGACCAATGCGAGGCAGTGTAGCGTCCGGGGGAGACGTACCGAGAGAGGACACTAACCGGGTAAGCCAAGTCTGGTCGAGTGCACATCATGGCATAC
This sequence comes from Closterium sp. NIES-67, assembly GCA_027943415.1. Lineage (NCBI taxonomy): Eukaryota > Viridiplantae > Streptophyta > Zygnematophyceae > Desmidiales > Closteriaceae > Closterium > Closterium sp. NIES-67. The sequence continues at coordinate 407,063 of BQMB01001150.1, read as the reverse complement.
ATGAGTGAACCGACTAGCTCAGGGTACGGGTCCTTGCAGGCATCAGGAGAAGGAACTGGAGGGGCCGTGAGCTGATGATGTAGTGGGAGTGGAGTGGAGACAGAGTTACTGGAGTCCATGTCGAACCGCTTGAGAAGGTTGTCGATGTAGGACTCCTGGGAGAGCGTGATCGTGCAAGCCTGGCGGTCACGAGTGATCTCCATCCCCAGGTAGTTCTTGAGGTCACCAAGATCCTTCATGAGAAGGGCGGAGCTGAGAGCAGACTGGACAGCTGCCATGTCGGCTGGATCTCTGGCGGCTAGAATGAAGTCGTCGACGTAGACGAGGATGTAGAAGAGCTCGGAGGAGTGACGAACGAAGAGACTGGAATCTGAGGCAGAGGGATGGAAGTCAAGTGCAAGGAGGACTTCCTTCACCTTGTTGTGCCACTCACGAGGAGCCTGCTTGAGGCCATACACTGGGCGCTTCAGCTTCCACACTGTGTTGGCAGGGTAAGTGCCAGGAAACCCTGGTGGGCGTTCCATGTGAACATCCTCCTTGAGCTGGCCTTGGAGAAAGGCGGAGGAGGCGTCCATGGACTTGATCTCGAAGTTGCCGCGAGCGGCTATATCAAGAAGAGCGCGCACATTCGGGAGCTTGGCCGTGGGCGAGAATGTTTCGAAGAACTCGAGATACTCCTTCTGAGATACTCGAAATTTCCTGCCCAGGGGTTGGGCCCGAGACGTCCAAGTGCAGGGTCTAGAGTGGCGCGGTGGCAGGGCGAAGCGAGGAGGAGTGAGGAGCACGGCATTGCCGGCCCTCGACGCAGGGCGTGCATGGCGGCGCAGGCGAGGGAGGGAGGGCAGGGAGTGACGCAGGGAGACCTAGGACAAGACTGTGCTGAGACATGTGATGCAGACGCGGGAGTGCAGGGTGACCTAGGCAGTGGTGCCACAGAAGCGACGGGTGAGTGATCGGCCGACACGAGCAAGCCACAACAACCTGGGTAGATGCAGGCACCTAGTGGGACGCCCTCACCAGGGGGGACTCGGTGTCGAGCGTAAACAGGCTAGACACCGGGTCACGGGGGAGCGTGGTGAGGGGGGCACCTGTCGCGGCCTTGGTACAGACCACGTAGCCCTCGTGGCCAGGGAATGTAGTGGTGACGCCGAGGTCCTGAAGACAGCCGACACCAACTAGGTTCCTGGAGAACGAGGGGGTGTGCAGGCCTGTAAGGGAGCCCGAGGGAACCGCCGGACAAGGGCGAGTAGTGGAGCTACAGGCAACTACAGGACCGGAGGAGGGGTCAGTAAGCGCGACAGCGGCAGGGGCGGCAAGCGGCGTGAGCGCAGTGTGGTCGTGGAAGAAGCAGGTAGACACACCAGAGTCAAGCGTTAACGAGAGCGAAGCGGTAGCGGCAGCCGGCGGAGGGGCTAGCGTGGAGCCTAAGCTAAACCAGGCAGAAGGTCCTACGCTTGACGCAGCAGGGGATCCTAGACTATACACATGAGGCACACCTACACTAGGCAATACAGGGTAGTAAGGTCCGGTCACACTAGAGTCATCAGCATACATGGCATGCAAGGCAGAGCAAAGCCTGTCCATATCCATCTCATAGTCAAGCACACGTCGACGCACTTGACTGGGCCAGTCAGGAAGGTCCGGTGCAGGGCCAAAGCAGAGACGGAAGAGGTCATCGAGGTGGCGGAAGCAACAGGCGGCAATGTGACAGGTACGACCACACACAGTGCCGCGGAAGGGGCCGGTCTGTAGCTTGTACTGGCAACCCACAGCGCCGAAGCTGCCACCCGACGCCAAGCTGCGAGGGTTGCCACCGCTTCCACCACCACCAGAGGCACCGCGCCACCCCGGCGGGAGGCGGACCCACTCCTGCTGCTGTTGCGACTGCTGCGGTGGCTGTTGCGACTGCGGCTGCTGAGGCTGCTGCTGCTGCTCTGGGGCACCAGACTCGGTCCCCTCGTCGGAACCACCGTCCCCGCCCCCACCCCCACCACCCCCACCACCCCCACCACCCTTCCCCCTGCCACGCCTCCCCTTGGGGCAGCGGCCCCTACTCTGATGCGGCTGCGCTGAGGCCGCAGCTGCGGTCTTAGCAGCAGGAGCTGTCTCAGGGACAGCAGCAGAAACGTCAGAGTAAGTACACTGGGACGGAGCATAGCCCTAAAAGTTAGGGACCGCCGCCGTACTGCTAGACTGAGCGATAGTGCGCAGGCGGGACTCTATCTCAGACAAGGCGGTGACAAAGGTGGTAAGGGTGAGGTCACATGGGTGCTGACTAAGGAAGTGGTCGCGAGCAGTGGCTAGGCGGTCAGGGAGGCGCGTGACGATAAGGTAAAGGATAGCGCAAAGCGGCAGAGGTAAGGCAGTGAGCTGGGCCTCAATGCTAGCAGTGCGGTAGCTAGCCTAAAAGTGCTCGTAGGTGAGTGGCTAGGTCAGCGACAGTGGGGAAAGCCGCAAGATAAGGGAACAGCATGGGGAGGATTAGGCAATCAGCTGAGGCTGGGGCGGGCGTTGAGTAGCGCGCAGTGACTGCATCTAAGAATTCCTTGGCGTTCACTACAGTGGTAAATTAGAGACGCTCAGACATGGGGAGGGCGTGACTAATTGCAAGCTGCGCTACGGCATCGCGCGACTCCCAGACAGCGCGAGCAAGCGCAGCAGCAGAAAAGGCCCCTGTTGGCTCAGAAAAGGCGCAGCAGCGCGAGCTAGAGTTGGCGAGATGGCTAGGCCCGGCGGGCTAGGGCTAGCATGGCGCACAGGGTTAGCGGGGCGCGAATGGGGCCAGCGGGGCGTAAGGGACCAGCGGGGCGCACAGGGCGAGCGGGGCTTGACGGGGCCAGTGGGACGCGAACGGGGCCAGCAGGGCGTACGGGGCCAGCGGGGCGCGAACGGGGCCAGCGGGGCGTACGGGGCCAGCGGGGCGCACAGGGCTAGCGGGGCTTGAAGGGACTAGCGGGGCGCGAACGGGGCCAGCGGGGCGTACGGGGCTAGCGGGGCGCACAGGGCTAGCGAGGCTCAACGGGGCCAGCGGGGCGCGAACGGGGCCAGCGGGGCGCGAACGGGGCCAGCAGGGCATACGGGGCCAGCGGGGCGCACAGGGCTAGGGGGGCTCGACGGGGCCAGCGGGGCGTACGGGGCCAGCGGGGGGCACGGGGCTAGCGAGGCTCGACAGGGCCAGCGGGGTGCTAACGGGGCCAGCGGGGTACGGGGCTAGAGGGCCGCTAAGGGGCCAGTGGGGCGCTAAGGGACCAGCGAGGCACTAGGGACTAGGGCGGAAGCGGGTGGACGGACCTAACCTAATTTGATACAACTTAGCGTAGAGCAAGTTGAGTAGAATGAGGTGGTACAAGGGGGTATAACCTAAGGGGTTGTACTCTATATAAGCATGCTGCTAGCTAGCCTATAACATATACAAATTATATGTTGACAAATAGGGCTATCCCAGTGCCATGACAAGCGCACCCTCAACCAGGGCTGTCGTTATCAGGGTATTTTACCCTGATTCCCTGATTTCACAGGGTACTTTTTTTCCAACCCTTAATTTTCAGGGTTGGACTTTTCTTAACCCTAGCCCCTTCAGGGTTGTAATTTTCTGAACACTTGGGATTTCAGGTATTGCATTGTGCCAATACTGAGTTTTCAGGGAGCAACGCGTACGAACCCTGAATGCGATTCCACGTGCCTCACAGACCTGAAATTTCGGCGATGTCCCCAATCTCTAGAAACATTACACCCACACACACAGCAACCTACAAAAATTGGCCAAGTCCTAATTGTACAGACATTCCCTCTACACACCCCACAAAAATTGACAAATATCGGCTAAGTCCTATGGTAGACATTCCCTCCCCCTACACCCGCAACAACCCACAAATAATCGGCTAAGTCCTAGTAGCCAGAGTAGCACTCTCCTCAACAAAAAAATTTCTAAGTCCTGTTGTACAGACCGACATTCCCTTTCCCACACTCTCGCAGATATCCCCCTCGATGTCGATCCCCCGCTCACCTCCGTTTTGATCCTCGTGCCCCCTCCGTTTTGGGCTCATGGTATGAGATTGGTGAACCCATCTTTGTTCGCGATTTTGATTGCGGATTGGTTGTCGCAGAGTAACGAGAAGGCGGGCATGGTCGCTATTTTCGCTTCCTCGAGCAGCTCCCGCAAGTAAAGTCCTTATTTGGTTGCGGGGCAGAGGGCGATAAAATGCTTCAGCCGAAGATAGCGCAATTAATTCATGCTTGCTCGATTGCCAGGAGATAGTCCCAATAGGTTCTAATCGGTAGATGTAGCCCGTTCTGGAGCGTCGATTTTCCTTATCTCCCGCATGGTCGGCGTCCACATAGCCAAGTAGTCGTACGGACGACGGTGTTACTTTGCTGTAGGTAAGTCCGGTCATCGGCGTAGCGACGAAGTAGAGTAGTGCCCGATTTAACTCTTCGAGATCCTCTTGCTCTGGCTGCTTCAGGTGTGTCGCCAGTTGGCTCGCGCTGTAGGACAGGTCCAGTCGGCAGGTTACTGCTGCGAACAGTAGACAGCCAAGTTTCTGTTGATTTTCTTGGATTTGCTTCACGGGGAGTTCTGCTGAAGTCCTGCCGCTGTCGTCGCATTCTTCTCCAACGCCGACATGTACCAGCGCTCACCCGGCCATCGCGCTCCCGACGACATCTAGCATCAACGTCTCGGGCATCCTGCAAACAGCACAATGCTACAAACCATACAAGCATATGTGTTAGAAAGAAACGCCCTTCTCACAACGAGCGGCCAAGAACTTTGACGACCCCGCGCACGATGCTTCACGTGCCCCGAAGCCGATCTTCCCCACCAACCTTTTCCGTCGTACCACAATCCAAGCGCACCTGCATACGGACCGATGGAAAAAGTCTACAGCGGCATCTTAAATATGCCTCGAGACGACAGTGAAGCAGAATACAACTACGTTATAACGTTCATCGGCGCAGCAACACGATACGTCTGGCACTACAACCTCAAGACACGAGATCAAGCGTTTGAAGCCTTCACGGCATGGTTGCCCATCGCTGAACGCGAATCGGGCTCGCAACTCAAAAGCTTCCAATCAGACGGAGCACTGGAGTACCAGTCACACATCACCAAATCTGGACACGTCAGCACTCCAGAAACGAAGGGGCGTGTTGGAAATACCTCAAGGACTTCAGCGTTTCTGAAGTATGACACTACAGTCGAGTAAAGCCGTATCGGGTGCACGAGTCAACGGAGGTTACACGAGGAGGTTGGACGAAAGAGCACGAAAGGACGAAAGACTCGAAGGGTCGCAACCTCCGGTTGCGACTGACTGTTACAACTGCAAAGGTGGTAACCGAACCGATCATCGAGTCGCTGTGCGACTCGATGACCGTTCTTTCAACTGTATTCCACAACTGCTTTACTTTCCTATTTTCTATATATTGCTGTATGCTCGTTTCTTTTAATCAATCACTTGCTCTCACATACTAGTGCAAGGGTTCAACTACTCAACTTCCGCTGCACTACTCAAGCATCCTTGTACAACTAGGGACTTAGTCTCTGAAAGATCCTAAGTGTCACAGGATCGAATGTCCCGAGGAAAGGTTTGCTCAATGTCCCACTATCAATCAGTACAAGGTGCTTTTATACTTCCAGAGTACATCAGGTAACCAGGTTTATCCTATCCAAAGGGAATAGAACCTTCTAGAAATAGAATCACCCTGCGTATAGCCACGCGAGGCTATTGGCTATAAGGGATTACTGCAGGATTACGCTAGATATAGCGCGCCAGTAAATCCCGAGCCTGGTCGGTGAAATAATTATAATAATAGGATAAACCAAAGGATAATGGAAAAGAAGGAATAGGAGACCAAATGAGATGAGTTAAAGACCAAATGAATCAGGAGTGAAAGAGGAATGAAATAGAAAGGAAATATGGAAAGGGGAAATCGGTATAACGGGATCGTACTCTCACACTTCCCCCCATCAAAGCTGGGTGGTAGAAGTAACACCCTGCTTGACAAGGTAGTCGCGAAGAGGACGACGGGCGTTACCCATGTCGGATTCAGAGTTACAGCCTTAGAAGGATCAGAACCCTTCCAGCAAAGAAGAAGCTCCAGAGTGCCATTCTGACGACGACGATGTCCGAGCACGTAGTTATCCCATGTCGTGGATGAACACGGGCGGCGACGGTGGTTGGCCTTCGTTGTAGAGCGTGGTTGGTCTTGATAGGGTTTAAGATGCTGGTATGGAAGGCGTTATGGATCTTTCAAGTGGCTAGTAGGCAGAAGCGGAAGTTGAATGAAGTGATCTTTGCTTCAATAAGGATAGTCCCGCAGAAGCAAGGTTGAAGCTTGGATGGAAGATGGCTGATGTCGAAATTATGGTGTGGATAACTGTGGTGATGAGCAGCCAGGTGCTTCTGCTGCTGTTGGATGTCCAAGTGGCGTGTCCGGTGTTAGAGCTGATGGACAATGGTAATGAAATGGGTTTGTCGGTTGTTGTGGTGTGAGCGGGTTGCGTCAGTAGGTGGTACGCGAATGGCGTTGATCGTGATTAAGATGTTGTAGCGGAGGAGTAGATGCACAGTCCTTTCGGTGGGTGCTCTGGCTGGCACACCGTAGCATGCGTCGAGTCTCGAGTAGCACATCCTGATGTTACTCACATCCCGTCCACGTATGAAGACGACCAAGTATTGGTGGTGTTGCATTCGTATCATAGTCCTGCTTCTGTAGCAGAGTTGTATCAGATACATGCAGCTTCTGTCGAATGCTGGTCCATGCCGTGGTGTTGTCGCAAGTCGTACCCACACGGTATAGTAGTGCTGCGGAATGGAGAGCAGAATCACTAGTAGTAACCCTGTCCACCACGCGGTCTGCTAGTCACACTGCCTTGAGTACAACAGCGCATGCGAAGTGCTGCTCAGCGTATCCCTTTTGTTCAAAACCATGCGAGGGGTCGGTACCATAAACGCGGAGCTGGTAACTTCCAGAATCGGTGCCAACGTAGTTTCCCTCGGTGGTTGCTCAAGCAAGGAATCTCTGCTGCGTAGATATCCCACGGCGATGGGTTAGGACATCTGGGAATATTAGGGGTATTCCCAAGTAATCCTCTCCCATTTTCGAATGGGCATTCGTGACAGCCAATCCAGTATGACCTTATGCACTTCCAGTTTAGCACGGAGGCCATCTGTAGGCATCGGTGTCTGGGTGCACATATTGGGATAGGTCTTCTGGTGCCATCATGTATTGTGTCATTCTGTCACTGTCCTTGAAGTGGCATTGATGTCGAAGACGTCTCAGTTACTCAACATCAGTGTTGAAGTCTGCTCCATTTCGGCAAACAGGGGTGTTTTTGGAGATACGCGGAGTCCACTATCCGGAGTGGCGTCGGCGCTCCATTTCACGCCTATCTGCTTCCGTGGAGGTGGTGCTGGTGATGGATTGGTTGACGCAGGTTTTATGACTTGACGAAAAGCCATAGGCCATGAGGACTTGAATACCGGTAGAGTACCGTAGTCCTCCCATCCTCGTAAGAGCAAATATCTCCTGCTCTTGAGGGTATATGGCATTGCCATAGCTATTGTTTCCTCGCATAGTGGTATCTCCTCCCCACTAGCTGGAAATCATAGTATTGGGCCTGACCAGGACTTTACGATCCACTGGAATATAATCCAGCATTATCTCCATTGAGTGGAGAATCATCCATCAGGATTTGGTTATGACTGTTGTGTCGAGTCTTCTGCTGCGGCGGCGGCGGCGGTTGCGACGACAGCGACGGCGGCAGCTGCTGCAGAGAATTCTCTCAACTTGTACCGGTTGAAGGAGAATCCATCAACTTCCCCTTCCCAGTAGAGTGTTCCTGATGGGTGTAACAGACGTAACTACCAGGAACATGTGCATTTTGGTACACATGTGTTGCTCCATTGCTGCCGGTGATTGTTTCATTTGAGGGTATGAAGAGAAATTTGCTTCTCCCCTCAATGTATCCACGTGTAGCAATTCCTGGTATGCTCATCCGTGCCTCCGATGTACGGTCGGTAGAGCGAGTGATCGTGTTGTAGTAGTCCGCATCTCCCTTATTTGTTGACACCTCGTGTTGCTTGGCTTTCTCCTGCATCGTCGAAGTTACGCTGATGCTTGTAACGCTTCGACTTCTGGTAGAATCGCCTCCAATGCATGTGCCGTAGGGTCGCTAGTGAACGAGTACTTGCCGGATTAGAGGTTAATTACTCCTCAATCTTTCAAGCATCGTGACATGCACGGAAAAAATTCCACACAGGTCATTAACACCTGGAATCGCGACGCATGATTGGTGTGTCGCCTCGTGAGGTTGATGTTGAGACAGCTCCAATGAATCACTTCGGATGGCTGAGATTCTTGATGATGACGAATCGGTCAGCTCCTGTTACAAAGTAGTGTCTCGCTGGCCTTGACGAGACTGGTTTACTGCGTCGTCGTTGCGTGCGAAATCTGCTTCTTCGCAGCAACTTGAACTTGGGAGCATCGCAAGAGAAAACAACTACTTCTCTACAATCCCATAGGTTGTCGATAAAATTTTATGAGATGAAGTGTCTCATCGATGGAGAAGATGTCTTCACGCAGCTTCATCGTTTTTCCTGGATGAAGATTTGCTGTATTGATGTCGATCCATTTTTAACGAAGTGACTTCGTCAAAATAAATCGATCATTGTCGACACTAGTCAGAAGATGCGTCGATTGTGCAGTCACTGGTTACGAATGTTGTCACCATGATGTTTTCCCATTGTCTAGTCTCTGCTGCATTCGTGCCGTTCATTCCGCACCGATCCGACGATCCACGTTCTCCTGTCAGTTTTCTGGTTGCAGCTATTACCAAGTAGGTAATATTCTGGCAGATTTCTGACTTTGCAGATGATTTGTGTGCCAAATTCGTCACCAAATGTAGGAATTCGAATCTGGTTGTCCAATGATGTCAGTGGTGTCGAAGGCGGCTGATTTCTGTTTCTGCGAGTCATTCTCCCTTTGTGCAGAAGTCGCGCTCCATCACGTCCGTTGAAAAAGAAGTCGATCCGACGGTCCAAACTCCAAGCGATCTGAAAATATTCTTGAGTCGCGTTCAGCAGCTTTCGGTGCCCGGTTTGACTCGTTTCCTGCAGCAATTCTCGGTCGTCGATGTTGGCTGTCGAACGATCGGACGTCCCGAAGAATTTCGCGGCTTGCGAGGTCGCGCTCCCATTCGCGCTGGAACTCGAACTTGCTCTGAAGGATTTCGTTTTCACTTCGGTCGATCTGAAGCGTCGAATCTCCATCGGACGGATGTCGTCGGTCGAAGCCCCGCACATTTCCCCGCAACTCCGAGTGTCGTCGCGAACTGCGAGCTCCTCAGAATGTCGCAGAGAGTGTTCCGCCAGAAGTGACACGTTCGCGTGGTCAAGGCCCGTTTGCCCCCGCGAAAAAATCGGCACCGTCGATGCAGTCCATCGAACGATTGGCGAGGCGTCTCGCCTTTCAAGGGGACCCCAGGTGCAAGTGCGCAAGGATTGTCGAAACTTAGAAAGAAACTGCATTGTACTTACAGGAATAGAAGTTTCGACTCCATCCTCGGCGTGTTTCTGGGGGCCCAGCGGTTCAGCGTTGAGCTGAAACCTTGGCTCTGATTACCAAGTGTCACAGGATCGAATGTCCCGAGGAAAGGTTTGCTCAATGTCCCACTATCAATCAGTACAAGGTGTTTTTATACTTCCAGAGTACATCAGGTAACCAGGTTTATCCTATCCAAAGGGAATAGAACCTTCTAGAAATAGAATCATCCTGCGTATAGCCACGCGAGGCTATTGGCTATAAGGGATTACTGCACGATTACGCTAGATATAGCACGCCAGTACATCCCGAGCCTGGTCGGTGAAATAATTATAATAACAGGATAAACCAAATGATAATGGAAAAGAAGGAATAGGAAACCAAATGAGATGAGATAAAGACCAAATGAATCAGGAGTGAAAGAGGAATGAAATAAAAAGGAAATATGGAAAATGGAAATTGGTGTAACGGGGTCGTACTCTCACACTAAGGGCTTTTTCTCAGCCCAACATCCTAGTAGCCAGAGTAGCACTCTCCTCAACAAAAAAATTGTCTAAGTCCTGTTGTACAGACAGACATTCCCCCTCCCACACTCTCGCAAACATCCCCCTCGATGTCGATCCCCCGCTCGCCTCCGTTTTGATCCTCGTGCCCCCTCCGTTTCGCCTCCCCGCTCGGTTTAGCCAAACTGATGTTTTCCAGCAGCATTGGTTCATTTCGGAATTTCCCCCAGGCCCCCAGTTCCCCAAAAAAAATCCACCAATTTTTGACGGTCACGATCGAACGCGATCATTTCGACGTTTCTCAGCGGTTCATCGTTGGTCAGCCATTAATGGCTCAGATTTGCGCGACCTGAGCTAGTTTTTTTGCTAGCTCAGACAATTTGGGCCCATCTGGAAAAACCCCTGTAAAACCAGAGCCGAGCCAAACATAACCCCTGTTTCCAGCAAGGCAGTTCTCGAATGTACTGGGCTTTGAGAGGTGTGGGGCGAGATTTGGGGGAGGGAATTGGGGAGGGCGGCGATTTTGGGCGAGGGCACACCTAACTAACAACCCACAAAAATTAGTTAAGTCTTGATAAGCAGTGATAGCATAAAAAGAAATTCAGTTTTGTTATTGCCCGTGTGGTCAACTGAAAGTCCATCAAACTTCGACGGCCACAATCAATCGCGAACGTTTCGACAATTTTTAGCCGTTAGATGATTAACGTACTCAATTCGCCCATAGCGCTGCAAGCGCGGGAGGTTTCTGCCACTGCCCCATTCGCCTCGATCCCCCCCTCTCCCTCCGTTTCGCTTCCCCCCTCCCCTCCGTTTCGATACCCCCTTCCCCTCCGTTTCGCTTTTCCCATTCCTCACTACTGTATTTTTACCACCCCGCCCCCCCCTCCCCCCCCCCCCCCCCCTTTTCCCTCCCCGTTTCGCTTCCTCTCTTCCCCTATGTTTCCATACTCCCCCTTCTCCTCCGTTTCACTCTCCCCCTCCCCTCGGTTTGATTCCCTCACGTTTTTCCCCCCATTTTTCATTCCCCCCTCGTGTTGAAGGCAAACCTGAACGCATTCGGTGTGTGGTGAAATAATTAATACTTAGCATTTCTGTAAGTCGATTATGTGTAGTTAGTGTCGAATCCAACTGTAGAAGATAAGTCCATAGGATGACGTCAGCAAATAGCGCTCGTCATAGGACAGTCGTTTCAGTCACGCGAACAATCGCACCCCTTCATTATCATCTATGGCGCATAGCGCGCGATAGTGACGAACATGTACATTAGCGAATAGGTACTTTTCGTAGAACTATAAATCTCTGTTTGGTCTTTTCATTATTAACTTTGATTACCACAAGTTCACGTACTCAGGTTATTCAACCTTGACCATTATATTTTACAAGACTTCCGTTGTCTTACTAGTCTACCATTCCAGCAAAGATCCTGGACCAACACTTGAGGATTTGCCAAGTGTTCGTGTTTATAGTTTTATACTTAGTCTACTACAACACCAGACGATTTATTTCATGGTATGAGAGCTATCTGGAATTAAGACTACCGTCAAACTATGACTGGTTCATCACCAGCACCATCTGCTGGATTAGTTACTGGGACTACTGGAGCACATGCCTCCACTACCGCCGCTGGTCTCTCAGCCTCTGGGCACTTTCCACCAGCCTATGCTAATATCGGTATGCATAATCCGCCTTCTGTGAATATTCCAGGTGCTCCATCGACTGCACCTGCAACTCAACAGCAACAATCGCAGACAACAGCACAGCAACAAGCGTCGGTATAGCCATCACTTTCAACGCAATCTATTTCAACTGCGTTCAGTGGAATGAGCCTTGACGGCTCAAGTTACATACGTGGAGCTACAGCTCCAAGTACTGGTTCGTTCGCTTTCTCACCTTTCGTACAGCAGCCGCAGTCGCAGCAGTTTCAGCATCCTTTTTATGTCTTCGGTCGTTCCCCTGCTCAGCAACCACAGCAAGTACAGCAACAGCAACAGCAACTGCAACAGCAACAACAACAGCAACAACAACAGCAACAGCAACAGCAACAACAGCAACAGCCAGGCATTGTTTTTCAGCCTCCAAATTTGCTCAACAATACTCAGATCAAGACAACCGTACCTTTTAATGGTGTCGAATTCTACTCCCGGAGCTTTGAGTTTGAGCTTCTGGCGCAGTCCGCTGGGCTATGGCCGTTCTTCACTGGCGAATTTACGTATCCTGTCGTGGGAACACAACTGGAGCAGCAGAGTTTCTTGCACGCTTCTCTCGAGGCTTATACAGTTCTTGTACGGAACTTGTCACCGAAGGAGCAGCTCGGCGTTTGGTCATTTCACTCAAGTTTTACCCCAGCCGAAACTGCATGGAACCATCTGAAAGGGGTATACATGGCAAAAGATACGATAACAGTGAGTAAAATCCTTTCGCAGCTGACAAGTGTGCAGATGATGACCAACGAAAACGTCATGGACTACGTTAACCGTGTCCGTACACTACGCGATCAACTGGAGAAAAGTGGGGGATACTTCCCTCGAGAGATGTATCTCACTGTCCTTCTGGCTGGTCTTGGACCCGAATGGCGTCAGACGCGCGCCTTCCTGCGCATGAATCCCAACCTCTCCGAAGTGAAATTTCTTCCCATCTTCAAGAAGAGCAGCAAGATCTTGACATACAGTCACAACGCAACCAGAAAAGGGGGGTTCATTTAAGTTTCTACTCCAATCCAGAAACACAGAATCGACATCCACCAAAGTATCCGTTCTGCCATTTCTGTAAGAAACCAGGTCACACTTACCAAAACTGTCACAGCCGTCATCAAAATCGTCGCAATACTTCGCAGCCGTATCAACGATCGCAGCAATTACCGAAGACCCAACAGCCACAGCAGCAGTTAACGTCTCAGCAGCAGCAGATGCCGAAACTGCCGCAGATTCCATCGACGTCGCAGCATCGTCCGCCGGTCTTCGCATCTGCCACATCAGGAAAAGGGGTTTTTGGCAGCGTCACCACAGTTGGTGTTTCAGAAACAGATTTCGAAACACGACTTGAAGAAACAACAAGTGCTGAAGGCATTCCTTTACCTCAAGTTTACGCTAACCTTGCTCGCATAATAATGTCAGGACCAAATACCTGGTATCTCGACAGCTGCTGCGGATGGCATATGTGTTCTGCCGAAACAAGCTTTAGCACCAATCAGCGTCCACTTCGTCGTCCGATACCTGTCACAGTCGCAAACGGACAAACGATAATGGCACGATCAGTTGGCAGTGTCATGCTCAAATCTATCGACACGGGATACTCACTTCATGTTACGAATGTTCTTATCGTCGCTGGTCTTGGCTTCAATCTTCTTTCCACGGCTCAACTAATACCTACCTTGGTCGTGCTGCCACTCAACATGGCGTGTCGGCACTTCAATTCGTAGCACATGAAACTTCTGGCGATTCTGAATGCGTCCTTGCACTTGGTCCCTGGGATCACCCCGAAGAAACAGATTATCAAAACGTGGATATTGATTTTCGAGCAACTACAGTACCAACAGCTTCTCGAACAGCAGCCGCTGTACTTACCGCGTTGGATACCTGGGAGTTCAATACCGCCGATGAAAGCGCCACCGCGTGGCGAACATTTTATAATACCCGTGCAGCCTTCCAAGGAACTCCAGCACCACTTTGGGGAGAGATAAGTGGTCTTGCAGCCGATGAAACAGACGTCGTTGAAGAAGCAGAACAAGAAGCAGTAGCTCAGCAGCCGAGTCCAACAGTCGCTGTCGCCGAAATACCTGCAAAATAACATCAACAGAAGCAGTGTCAAATGTTATTCTTACAACTGCAGCAGCACCAACACATGTCACGCTACCTCATAACCGTTTCGTCGAAGGAGAAATTGACAAGTCCCTAGCCCTTTCTCTTTTCATTCTCTCTTCTTTTTATACTAACTCCGATTTGTACCTACAATCATCAGGACACAAAGCCACGGAAGATATATGGCATCAGCGTCTAGGACATCCATCACACGGCATACTCAATCATTCAATCCGAGCAGCAGTCCTTGATAAAAATAGTTTACTTTTACCTGATGGCACAGAAATGAAGCCGCAGTCTCGTCCGACGGTTTGCACCACGTGTCCAGTTGCCAACCTTACGCACGATCCATTTCCAAGTCATTTTCCCGGCTCAACCTGTTATAAACTAATGCAGAAAGTCTACAGTGACATACTCAACTTGTCTGAAGCAGGACCTAAAGACGTGACGTATGTGATAACCTTCATCGAGGCGTCTACACGCTATGTCTGGACAGCTAACTTACCTGCGCGCCATCTCGCTCACTCCGTCTTCGTCGCATGGCTCGCTGTCGCTGAACGAGAGTCAGGAGTGAAACTGCAAGAATTTCAGAGTAATGGTGCAGGGGAGTACACCAGCAATACCTTCACAGAGTACCTTCAGACACTCGGCATCAAACGGAAGCAGTCTCTGCCACATGCACACCAACAGATGGGGGTAGCAGAAAGGTTGAACAGGACTCTGCAGGAGAAGATGCGTGCTCTGCTGACGCAGGCAGCTCTTCCACCGCATTTTTGGCCGTATGCGATGGACCACGTTGTGCTGTTACACAATCTTCTTTCTTCAACGTCCCTGCCCGAGTTTTCTTCTCCACACTTGTAGTGGACACGAACAGTGGGAAGCACAAAACTTTTACGAGTCTTCGGGTGTGTTGTCCAGTTTCGTCCTCCAACCGCAGCCCTCGGAAAATTTTCTGAACGAGCAAAATGGGGGGTTCACCTCGGCATCGAAAAACAGTATCACGCGTGGAAGATTTTGGATCTTCGCTCCCATCAAATCGTTCCATCACGTGATTGTCTTTCCTATGAAAGACTCACCTTGCCCGTTTTTCGTGCCCACCAGGCAGCAGCTGCCAATCCCGCCAGGCTGTTCGAAGGCTCGCGTGCGTTTGCCACTGACGAGGCCGAAGCTGATGTACAGGATGAAGCAGTTTCTGAGGCATCCGAAGCTGCCGCAACCGACGTTCCCGAACCTGTCACCTCGACCGGCATACCTCAGTTTATTCTTCTTGCAGATGCTGACCAGGATGAAGTTCGCGAAGTTCGTCTCAGTTACGAACGCGATCGCCAGCAACATCCGATGCCCGCCGTCTCCGATGAAGCAGTTCGTGTTACACCTGACGAAATTGGGGGGGACGAAGGACCAGAAGAAATTTTCGCAGGTGCAAACGAAGAACGTCCGCGTTTTACAGAAACAGGATTGCAGATACTTGGATTTGCAGTAGCAGTACAGTGCAACGACAGTAAGATACCTGAACCGAAAGCAGTACGAGTCCTCACCGAGAGAAATGGCGCGAAGCCATGGACAAGGAGCTAGCAGCACTCAAGAATCGTGGAACATGGGATTTAGTACCGACTTCAGAGGTCAAAGGGAAAAAGGTACTTACCGGAAAGTGGGTCTTCCGCGTCAAGACTAATGCACATGGGTCGTTTGAAAAGTTCAAAGCGCGATGGGTCGTCCGCGGATTCGAGCAGACTTACGGCATCGACTACGAGTTAACATTTGCTCCCTTCGGATTCTTCTTTGTGTCGCCGCCTGCCGCCATCTTCGACTCCGACAAATTGACGTCTCGAATGCTTTTCTCTACGCGCCTGTCGACGCACTTATCCTGGTAGAGTACCCGCATTCCTATACTACTAACCCACCGTGCGTTTGCCGTCTTCGAAAATCTCTACACGGCATTAAAGAGGCACCACGGCTCTGGCAGCAGTATCTTCACTCACAACTGATCGCTGCCGGTTTTCGTCAACTACCGCATGATCAAGGAATGTATCTACTGACTGACGGCAACAACTATATTTTACTCGTCGCCTACGTCGATGACATCCTATACGTCAGTACTACCGATTCCCTTGCCGAGATTTTCATACTGAAATTACAGAAAAATCTATTGCTTACCGTCTCTGAAACAGTCTCACAGTTTCTCGAACTGAACATTACCTGTTCACCAACAACTATTCATCTCACCGCTTCGAAGTATGCAGCAACACTCGCTGCCCGCTTCAACCTCACACCTACTACACTTTCTACACCGTACCGCTCACTACCGACTGACCACAAACCAAACACCGCACTGTTAACTTCAACTGTTTTACAGATCTATCAACAGCAGCTAGGCTGTCTACTTTTCGCCGCTGTCACTTGTCGTCCTGATCTAGCCTATGCGGCCAGTCAGCTCGCACAGTTCCTATGTCGTCCTGAGGAGGAGCATCAGCTTGATATTCTCCGTGCGCTTCAATATTTTATCTCGACACCTGACGTCGGATTAGTCTACAACGTCATCGGTTGTAAAACACTATATCTACACGGTTTTGTCGACGCCGATCACGCTGCTGATTCTACTAATCGACGGACGCGCACTGGGTTTATTTATCGACAAGAACCTATCGGACCTATCTCTTGGAATTCTACGAAGCAGGAGCTGATTGCACTCTCCTCTGCTGAAGCTGAGTTTATTACTGTCTGCACAGCAACACGCGAAGGACTTTACTTACAGGAACTATTGGAAGAAGCAAAATTGACGACAACTACCCAGTTTACCCTACAGTGCGACAATCAAAGTGCAATTCGCATTGCACATCAACCTGGTTTCGTCAACAGGACGAAGCACATTTTGCTTCGATATTTTTTCGTCAAAGATGAAGTCAAGAAGGGGAGAATGCGATTGGTCTACTATTCGACCAACGAAATGGCTGCCGATTTTCTCACGAAGAAGCTGACACGACAAAAGTTTCAGTACTGTAACAAGCTCTGCGGAATCTTCAAGATGTGACACTATCGACGTTCCAGAAATGAAGGGGAGTGTTGTGATATAATTAATACTTAGCATTTCTGTAAGTCGATTATGTGTAGTTAGTGTCGAATCCTACTATAGAAGATAAGTCCATAGAATGACGTCAGCAAATAGCGCTCGTCATAGGACAGTCGTTTCAGTCACGCGAACAGTCGCACCCCTTCGTTATCATCTAGGGCGCATAGCGCGCGATGGTGACGAACATGTACATGAGCGAATAAGTACTTTTCGTAGAACTATAAATCTCTGTTTGGTTTTTTCATTATTAACTTTGATTACCACAAGTTCACGTACTCAGGTTATTCAACCTTGACCATTATATTTAACAAGACTTCCGCTGTCTTACTAGTCTACCATTCCAGCAAAGATCCTGGACCAACACTTGAGGATTTGCCAAGTGGTCGTGTTTTTAGTTCTATACTTAGTCTACTACAACACCAGACGATTTATTTCACAGTGAACCCTGGGATATTCAGGGTTCCAGATTTCTGAACACTTACAAATCAGGGTAGGCATTTTTTTAAAACTGAGCCCTCAGGGTTTTTTTTTTTTTTTTTTAGTCGACAGCTCGGGGGGTTTTTATGAAACGTCAGGCCTGCCCTCAACTCCCCAAGCGGGGAGATGGCCTGTAGCCCCTCCCCGAGGATCTGAAGGGCAACCCCAGCAGGTCTCTCGACAGTTTTTTTTTTTGGGGGTTGGCTCAGAGTGCCTTATCTTGAAACGTCAGGCCTGCCAGCAAAGCAATAAGTTCCGATGAATCCACAATTCTACTGCCTCACAGCACGTCGGACAAGTGCTGCATGTGCTTTAAGTGTCTGGATGTGCGTGAATGTGGGGAAGGAGGAAGGTGGGTGGGGGTGGGGGGACAGCTAGCGGTGCAGCATGCAGTCAGGGTGCATGAAGTCCCCGCAGTCACGGGCAGTGCACTTCCACGCCATGCCGTGGCCCAGCAGCAGGCACTGCACGCATGTGTACGTGCTCTTCTGCCGCAACCGCACCACGTGCGTTGGCTTGCACGGGTCCCGCACCCCCACCTGCCCAGGAGGATGGGGTAAGGGGAGCGCGAAATGATGGAGGGGATGGATGGGTGCACACAAGGGATGGAGGACGGCTGGTGGATGGATGGGTGCACACAAGGGATGGAGGACGGCTGGTGGATGGATGGGTGCACACAAGAGATGGCAGCATGAGCTGGTGAGCACCTTGCTGATGGCAGCATGAGCTGGTGAGTACCTTGCTGATGGCAGCATGACCTGGTGAGTACCTTGCTGATGGCAGCATGAGCTGGTGAGCACCTTGCTGATGGCAGCATGAGCTGGTGAGTACCTTGCTGACGGCAGCATGAGCTGGTGAGTACCTTGCTGATGGCAGCATGAGCTGGTGCGTACCTTGCTGATGGCAGCATGAGCTGGTGAGCACGTTGCTGATGGCAGCATGAGCTGGTGAGTCCCTTGCTGATGGCAGCATGAGCTGGTGAGCACCTTGCTGATGGCAGCATGACCTGGTGCGTACCTTGCTGATGGCAGCATGAGCTGGTGAGTACCTTGCTGATGGCAGCATGAGCTGGTGAGTCCCTTGCTGATGGCAGCATGAGCTGGTGAGCACCTTGCTGATGGCAGCATGACCTGGTGCGTACCTTGCTGATGGCAGCATGAACTGGTGAGTACCTTGCTGATGGAAGCATGAGCTGGTGAGTACCTTGCTGATGGCAGCATGAGCTGGTGAGCACCTTGCTGATGGCAGCATGAGCTGGTGAGTACCTTGCTGATGGCAGCATGAGCTGGTGAGTACCTTGCTGATGGCAGCATGAGTTGGTGAGTACCTTGCTGATGGCAGCATGAGCTGGTGAGTACCTTGCTGATGGCAGCATGAGCTGGTGAGCACCTTGCTGATGGCAGCATGAGCTGGTGAGTACCTTGCTGATGGCAGCATGAGCTGGTGAGTACCTTGCTGATGGCAGCATGAGCTGGTGAGTACCTTGCTGATGGCAGCATGAGCTGGTGAGCACCCTGCTGATGCCAGCATGAGCTGGTGAGTACCTTGCTGATGGCAGCATGAGCTGGTGAGTACCTTGCTGATGGCAGCATGAGCTGGTGAGTACCTTGCTGATGGCAGCATGAGCTGGTGAGTACCTTGCTGATGGCAGCATGAGCTGGTGAGTACCTTGCTGATGGCAGCATGAGCTGGTGAGTACCTTGCTGATGGCAGCATGAGCTGGTGAGCACCTTGCTGATGGCAGCATGAGCTGGTGAGTACCTTGCTGATGGCAGCATGAGCTGGTGAGTACCTTGCTGATGGCAGCATGAGCTGGTGAGTACCTTGCTGATGGCAGCATGAGCTGGTGAGCACCCTGCTGATGCCAGCATGAGCTGGTGAGTACCTTGCTGATGGCAGCATGAGCTGGTGAGTACCTTGCTGATGGCAGCATGAGCTGGTGAGTACCTTGCTGACGGCAGCATGAGCTGGTGAGTACCTTGCTAATGGCAGCATGAGCTGGTGAGTACCTTCCTGACGGCAGCATGAGCTGGTGAGTACCTTGCTGATGGCAGCATGAGCTGGTGAGCACCTTGCTGATGGCAGCATGAGCTGGTGAGTACCTTGCTGACGGCAGCATGAGCTGGTGAGTACCTTGCTGATGGCAGCATGAGCTGGTGCGTACCTTGCTGATGGCAGCATGAGCTGGTGAGTACCTTGCTGATGGCAGCATGAGCTGGTGAGCACCTTGCTGATGGCAGCATGAGCTGGTGAGTACCTTGCTGATGGCAGCATGAGCTGGTGAGTACCTTGCTGATGGCAGCATGAGCTGGTGAGCACCTTGCTGATGGCAGCATGAGCTGGTGAGTACCTTGCTGACGGCAGCATGAGCTGGTGAGTACCTTGCTGATGGCAGCATGAGCTGGTGAGCACCTTGCTGATGGCAGCATGAGCTGGTGAGTACCTTGCTGATGGCAGCATGAGCTGGTGAGTCCCTTGCAGATGGCAGCATGAGCTGGTGAGTACCTTGCTGATGGCAGCATGAGCTGGTGAGTACCTTGCTGATGGCAGCATGAGCTGGTGAGCACCTTGCTGACGGCAGCATGAGCTGGTGAGTACCTTGCTGACGGCAGCATGAGCTGGTGAGTACCTTGCTGATGGCAGCATGAGCTGGTGAGTACCTTGCTGACGGCAGCATGAGCTGGTGAGTACCTTGCTGATGGCAGCATGAGCTGGTGAGCACCTTGCTGATGGCAGCATGAGCTGGTGAGTACCTTGCTGATGGCAGCATGAGCTGGTGAGTACCTTGCTGATGGCAGCATGAGTTGGTGAGTACCTTGCTGATGGCAGCATGAGCTGGTGAGTACCTTGCTGATGGCAGCATGAGCTGGTGAGTACCTTGCTGATGGCAGCATGAGCTGGTGAGTACCTTGCTGATGGCAGCATGAGCTGGTGAGTACCTTGCTGACGGCAGCATGAGCTGGTGAGTACCTTGCTGATGGCAGCATGAGCTGGTGAGCACCCTGCTGATGGCAGCATGAGCTGGTGAGTACCTTGCTGACGGCAGCATGAGCTGGTGAGTACCTTGCTGATGGCAGCATGAGCTGGTGAGTACCTTGCTGACGGCAGCATGAGCTGGTGAGTACCTTGCTGATGGCAGCATGAGCTGGTGAGCACCTTGCTGATGGCAGCATGAGCTGGTGAGTACCTTGCTGACGGCAGCATGAGCTGGTGAGTACCTTGCTGATGGCAGCATGAGCTGGTGAGTACCTTGCTGACGGCAGCATGAGCTGGTGAGTACCTTGCTGATGGCAGCATGAGCTGGTGAGCACCTTGCTGATGGCAGCATGAGCTGGTGAGTACCTTGCTGATGGCAGCATGAGCTGGTGAGTACCTTGCTGATGGCAGCATGGCATGAGCTGGTGAGCACCCTGCTGATGGCAGCATGAGCTGGTGAGTACCTTGCTGACGGCAGCATGAGCTGGTGAGTACCTTGCTGATGGCAGCATGAGCTGGTGAGCACCTTGCTGATGGCAGCATGAGCTGGTGAGTACCTTGCTGATGGCAGTATGAGCTGGTGAGTACCTTGCTGATGGCAGCATGAGCTGGTGAGTACCTTGCTGATGGCAGCATGAGCTGGTGAGTACCTTGCTGATGGCAGCATGAGCTGGTGAGCACGTTGCTGATGGCAGCATGAGCTGGTGAGTCCCTTGCTGATGGCAGCATGAGCTGGTGAGCACCTTGCTGATGGCAGCATGAGCTGGTGAGTACCTTGCTGATGGCAGCATGAGCTGGTGAGTACCTTGCTGATGGCAGCATGAGCTGGTGAGTACCTTGCTGATGGCAGCATGAGCTGGTGAGCACCTTGCTGATGGCAGCATGAGCTGGTGAGTACCTTGCTGATGGCAGCATGAGCTGGTGAGTCCCTTGCTGATGGCAGCATGAGCTGGTGAGTACCTTGCTGATGGCAGCATGAGCTGGTGAGTACCTTGCTGATGGCAGCATGAGCTGGTGAGCACCTTGCTGATGGCAGCATGAGCTGGTGAGTCCCTTGCTGATGGCAGCATGAGCTGGTGAGCACCTTGCTGATGGCAGCATGACCTGGTGCGTACCTTGCTGATGGCAGCATGAGCTGGTGAGTACCTTGCTGATGGCAGCATGAGCTGGTGAGTACCTTGCTGATGGCAGCATGAGCTGGTGAGCACCTTGCTGATGGCAGCATGAGCTGGTGAGTACCTTGCTGATGGCAGCATGAGCTGGTGAGTCCCTTGCAGATGGCAGCATGAGCTGGTGAGTACCTTGCTGATGGCAGCATGAGCTGGTGAGTCCTTGCTGATGGCAGCATGAGCTGGTGAGTACCTTGCTGATGGCAGCATGAGCTGGTGAGTACCTTGCTGATGGCAGCATGAGCTGGTGAGTACCTTGCTGATGGCAGCATGAGCTGGTGAGTACCTTGCTGATGGCAGCATGAGCTGGTGAGTACCTTGCTGATGGCAGCATGAGCTGGTGAGTACCTTGCTGATGGCAGCATGAGCTGGTGAGTACCTTGCTGATGGCAGCATGAGCTGGTGAGTACCTTGCTGATGGCAGCATGAGCTGGTGAGTACCTTGCTGATGGCAGCATGAGCTGGTGAGTACCTTGCTGACGGCAGCATGAGCTGGTGAGTACCTTGCTGATGGCAGCATGAGCTGGTGAGTACCTTGCTGATGGCAGCATGAGCTGGTGAGTACCTTGCTGATGGCAGCATGAGCTGGTGAGTACCTTGCTGATGGCAGCATGAGCTGGTGAGTACCTTGCTGATGGCAGCATGAGCTGGTGAGTACCTTGCTGATGGCAGCATGAGCTGGTGAGTACCTTGCTGACGGCAGCATGAGCTGGTGAGTACCTTGCTGATGGCAGCATGAGCTGGTGAGTACCTTGCTGACGGCAGCATGAGCTGGTGAGTACCTTGCTGATGGCAGCATGAGCTGGTGAGTACCTTGCTGATGGCAGCATGAGCTGGTGAGTACCTTGCTGATGGCAGCATGAGCTGGTGAGTACCTTGCTGATGGCAGCATGAGCTGGTGAGTACCTTGCTGATGGCAGCATGAGCTGGTGAGTACCTTGCTGATGGCAGCATGAGCTGGTGAGTACCTTGCTGATGGCAGCATGAGCTGGTGAGTACCTTGCTGATGGCAGCATGAGCTGGTGAGTACCTTGCTGATGGCAGCATGAGCTGGTGAGACTGCTGAGGCAGCATGAGCTGGTGAGTACCTTGCTGATGGCAGCATGAGCTGGTGAGTACCTTGCTGATGGCAGCATGAGCTGGTGAGTACCTTGCTGATGGCAGCATGAGCTGGTGAGTACCTTGCTGATGGCAGCATGAGCTGGTGAGTACCTTGCTGATGGCAGCATGAGCTGGTGAGTACCTTGCTGAT
The DNA here is from genome assembly GCA_027943415.1 of Closterium sp. NIES-67. Taxonomy (NCBI): domain Eukaryota; kingdom Viridiplantae; phylum Streptophyta; class Zygnematophyceae; order Desmidiales; family Closteriaceae; genus Closterium; species Closterium sp. NIES-67. The sequence goes on along the minus strand of BQMB01001150.1, from coordinate 384,279 downwards.
GGCAGCATGAGCTGGTGAGTACCTTGCTGATGGCAGCATGAGCTGGTGAGTACCTTGCTGATGGCAGCATGAGCTGGTGAGTACCTTGCTGATGGCAGCATGAGCTGGTGAGTACCTTGCTGATGGCAGCATGAGCTGGTGAGTACCTTGCTGATGGCAGCATGAGCTGGTGAGTACCTTGCTGATGGCAGCATGAGCTGGTGAGTACCTTGCTGATGGCAGCATGAGCTGGTGAGTACCTTGCTGATGGCAGCATGAGCTGGTGAGTACCTTGCTGATGGCAGCATGAGCTGGTGAGTACCTTGCTGATGGCAGCATGAGCTGGTGAGTACCTTGCTGATGGCAGCATGAGCTGGTGAGTACCTTGCTGATGGCAGCATGAGCTGGTGAGTACCTTGCTGATGGCAGCATGAGCTGGTGAGTACCTTGCTGATGGCAGCATGAGCTGGTGAGTACCTTGCTGATGGCAGCATGAGCTGGTGAGACTGTGAGCAGCATGAGCTGGTGAGTACCTTGCTGATGGCAGCATGAGCTGGTGAGTACCTTGCTGATGGCAGCATGAGCTGGTGAGTACCTTGCTGACGGCAGCATGAGCTGGTGAGTACCTTGCTGATGGCAGCATGAGCTGGTGAGCACCTTGCTGATGGCAGCATGAGCTGGTGAGTACCTTGCTGACGGCAGCATGAGCTGGTGAGTACCTTGCTGATGGCAGCATGAGCTGGTGAGTACCTTGCTGAGGCAGCATGAGCTGGTGGTACCTTGCTGATGGCAGCATGAGCTGGTGGACCTGCTGATGGCAGCATGAGCTGGTGAGTACCTTGCTGATGGCAGCATGAGCTGGTGAGTACCTTGCTGATGGCAGCATGAGCTGGTGAGTACCTTGCTGATGGCAGCATGAGCTGGTGAGTACCTTGCTGATGGCAGCATGAGCTGGTGAGTACCTTGCTGATGGCAGCATGAGCTGGTGAGTACCTTGCTGATGGCAGCATGAGCTGGTGAGTACCTTGCTGACGGCAGCATGAGCTGGTGAGTACCTTGCTGATGGCAGCATGAGCTGGTGAGCACCTTGCTGATGGCAGCATGAGCTGGTGAGTACCTTGCTGATGGCAGCATGAGCTGGTGAGTACCTTGCTGATGGCAGCATGAGCTGGTGAGTACCTTGCTGATGGCAGCATGAGCTGGTGAGTACCTTGCTGATGGCAGCATGAGCTGGTGAGTACCTTGCTGATGGCAGCATGAGCTGGTGAGTACCTTGCTGATGGCAGCATGAGCTGGTGAGTACCTTGCTGATGGCAGCATGAGCTGGTGAGTACCTTGCTGATGGCAGCATGAGCTGGTGAGTACCTTGCTGATGGCAGCATGAGCTGGTGAGTACCTTGCTGATGGCAGCATGAGCTGGTGAGTACCTTGCTGATGGCAGCATGAGCTGGTGAGTACCTTGCTGATGGCAGCATGAGCTGGTGAGTACCTTGCTGATGGCAGCATGAGCTGGTGAGACCTTGCTGATGGCAGCATGGGGGACCTTGCTGATGGCAGCATGAGCTGGTGAGTACCTTGCTGATGGCAGCATGAGCTGGTGAGTACCTTGCTGATGGCAGCATGAGCTGGTGAGTACCTTGCTGATGGCAGCATGAGCTGGTGAGTCACCTTGCTGATGGCAGCATGAGCTGGTGAGTACCTTGCTGATGGCAGCATGAGCTGGTGAGTACCTTGCTGATGGCAGCATGAGCTGGTGAGTACCTTGCTGACGGCAGCATGAGCTGGTGAGTACCTTGCTGATGGCAGCATGAGCTGGTGAGCACCTTGCTGATGGCAGCATGAGCTGGTGAGTACCTTGCTGACGGCAGCATGAGCTGGTGAGTACCTTGCTGATGGCAGCATGAGCTGGTGAGTACCTTGCTGATGGCAGCATGAGCTGGTGAGTACCTTGCTGATGGCAGCATGAGCTGGTGAGTACCTTGCTGATGGCAGCATGAGCTGGTGAGTACCTTGCTGATGGCAGCATGAGCTGGTGAGTACCTTGCTGATGGCAGCATGAGCTGGTGAGTACCTTGCTGACGGCAGCATGAGCTGGTGAGTACCTTGCTGATGGCAGCATGAGCTGGTGAGCACCTTGCTGATGGCAGCATGAGCTGGTGAGTACCTTGCTGACGGCAGCATGAGCTGGTGAGTACCTTGCTGATGGCAGCATGAGCTGGTGAGTACCTTGCTGACGGCAGCATGAGCTGGTGAGTACCTTGCTGATGGCAGCATGAGCTGGTGAGCACCTTGCTGATGGCAGCATGAGCTGGTGAGTACCTTGCTGATGGCAGCATGAGCTGGTACCTGCTGAGGCATGAGCTGGTGAGTACCTTGCTGATCGGCAGCATGAGCTGGTGAGTACCTTGCTGACGGCAGCATGAGCTGGTGAGTACCTTGCTGATGGCAGCATGAGCTGGTGAGTACCTTGCTGATGGCAGCATGAGCTGGTGAGTACCTTGCTGATGGCAGCATGAGCTGGTGAGTACCTTGCTGATGGCAGCATGAGCTGGTGAGTACCTTGCTGATGGCAGCATGAGCTGGTGAGTACCTTGCTGATGGCAGCATGAGCTGGTGAGTACCTTGCTGACGGCAGCATGAGCTGGTGAGTACCTTGCTGATGGCAGCATGAGCTGGTGAGCACCTTGCTGATGGCAGCATGAGCTGGTGAGTACCTTGCTGATGGCAGCATGAGCTGGTGAGTACCTTGCTGATGGCAGCATGAGCTGGTGAGTACCTTGCTGATGGCAGCATGAGCTGGTGAGTACCTTGCTGATGGCAGCATGAGGGGGTGCTGATGGCAGCATGAGCTGGTGAGTACCTTGCTGATGGCAGCATGAGCTGGTGAGCACGTTGCTGATGGCAGCATGAGCTGGTGAGTCCCTTGCTGATGGCAGCATGAGCTGGTGAGCACCTTGCTGATGGCAGCATGACCTGGTGCGTACCTTGCTGATGGCAGCATGAGCTGGTGAGTACCTTGCTGATGGCAGCATGAGCTGGTGAGTACCTTGCTGATGGCAGCATGAGCTGGTGAGCACCTTGCTGATGGCAGCATGAGCTGGTGAGTACCTTGCTGATGGCAGCATGAGCTGGTGAGTACCTTGCTGACGGCAGCATGAGCTGGTGAGTACCTTGCTGATGGCAGCATGAGCTGGTGAGTACCTTGCTGACGGCTTGCAGCAGCGAGGATCGATCGCGCTCCCATGTCAGCTGGTGCGACCGTGTCTCCTCCTGCTCGCGCACCATGAGGGAGCGGGGTGAGCAGCACATGAGGGAACGGGGTGCTATGCTGGAAAAAACGCACAGCAAGCTTTGCGTATTGCGTATATATGCTTGCGAATATACGCAATACGCTGATACGCTTGGAATACGCGATACGCAATATCGGGGCTGCCCGGCAAAAAAAAACAGAGAATTCAATTTTTTTTGCCGAGTTTGCGACGTCACGAACTCTCCGAAAGTTTTGCCCGTGGATTTTCGCCCACCCCTCACCAGCTGTGGACGTGGAGGGAAGGCATCCCGTATTTGTCGTCCCCCATTCCCGCCATATTTTAGATCTGAATCACCATCTCCTTTCATTTTCCAACTCCAACCTCTCCCTCCCCTAGCTTAGCTTAGCTCAGTTCCACTCTTACTTCACCGTAGTGGTCATGGCGTCGTCCACCCCATCAACCCCCGCGAGCGTGCCTGCACCTACTAACGATGGCCATGCTTCCTCTTCCTCCGGCACTGTTTACGTTACGGATGCGTCGCATCCCATTTTTAAGCATTTCGAAACCGTGCTTAACGCGGACGGCAAGACTACGGAAAACCGCCGCTGCTGTTTTTGCGGGCACACCTTCAATGGCGGGATGACGCGTTGCGCGCAGCACCTCGCCGAGTGGAACAAACTTCGTCGTCGCGATGTGACCCTCTGCACCGCGGTGACGCAAGACGTGCGCGACGGAGTTAAGGCGCTGTACGAGGCACGGATTAGGGTGCGGGAGGGGAAGCGCGAGGCGGAGGAGCAAGCGCTGACCGCGGTTAACGGCTGCGGCAGCGGCAAAAAGGGGCGTATCACCAATTTTTTCGGTGACGAGGCCACCTGCCGTAAGAAGGAAGCGGACCGGGCGCTCTGCCTCCTCTTCACTAGTCTGCGCCTGCCGGAGCATCACGCGGACCACGTCCTCTTCCGGAATGCGGTTTCCGCCATCGCTCGCGCCGGCACTTCTTACGTTCCCCCGAAGCGCAAGTACATCGGCGGTGCCGGGCTGCGCGACTGCCGCACCAGTATCGAGGCCGCGCTGGTTCCCATCTCCAGCAGCTGGCGGCGGAGCGGCGTCACCATTGCTAGAGATATGATGACGGACCAGAACAGCCGGCCCATCGCCAATGTCCTCCTTATCAACGACTCCGGAGCCGTTTTTACTCATGCTGTGGACACGAACATGGAGATGAAGACCGACGGCTATATTGCGGTATTCTCCGCCCTATTCTCCAGCGCGTTGGGCCGGAGAACATCGTCGCATTCTGCATGGATAGCGGCTCGAACTACGCCGCGGCCTGCGGGATCCTGATCGCCGAGCACCCCCACATCGAGCACGTGCCATGCGCCACGCTCGTGCTCGACCTCCTCATGGAGGACATTGGGAGGATGGGCTGGGCGAAGGAGGTGGTGGAGAAGGCCACCATCATCACCTCCTTCGTCTGCAAGCACCACCTCACCCGCAACTACATGCTGAGCAATAAGGTGGAGGGGGGCAAGGGGAAACAGGTGCTGAAACCGGCGGGCACGCGTTTCGGCACCCAGTTCATCTCCGTGTCCCGGCTGTGCGAGGTGCGGATGTCCCTCACTCAGCACAAGCTGAGTGAGGAGTGGGCCACGTTCGCGGCTGGGGGGAGGAAGCCGGGCAGCGAGGCGTTCAGCGCTGCCATACTCGACTCCGACTGGTGGACCAAGGCCCTGCAGTTTGTCAACCTCATGCGGCTGCCGTTCATGGCAATGCGCGCCATCGACTCGTCGGCGAAGGGCATGATGGGTCGTATGTACGACCTCATGCTGCAGCTTACCGTTGATGTCGATGAGAAGCTGGAGGAGGCGCGGCTGGAGGGGCTCACCGCTGCGGACGCCAATGCCATCCACCGCGTGGTGAAAAGGAGGTGGGACGGCAGCATGGCGTGCCCCCTCCATGTGGTTGGCCGCATCCTGAACCCGGCCAATCAGGAAGAGGGGATCTTCCCCTCGGACATGGAGTGCACGAGGGTATTCAAAGCCTTCATCGCCCGCCACTACGAAGACAAGGAGTTCATGAGGGATGGCGAACCCATTCGTGCAACCCTCGTGATGCAGGAAGGCCTCGACGCCTTCATCACTCTGAAGGGCAGCTTCGGGCTCCCTACCGCCATTGCTGATCGTGCAGCAGTGAAGGAGGGAAGGCAGAGCATGGCGCGGTGGTGGCAGTGGCATGGGTCCGACTACCCTGAGCTTGCCGCTCTGGCCTGTCGTGTGCTCTCACAGCCCGTTTCAGCGGCCGCATGCGAGCGTAATTGGGCAGTGTGGGACGCGGTCCACACTGCCAAGCGCAACCGCCTCGGTGCCGAAAAGTGTCGGGACCTGGTCTATGTGTCCCACAACTGGCACCAGGTCCACAACTGGCACAAGGGTGACAGGGGGTCCTTGGTCCTTCCTGGGTGCAGCTCCGAGGCCCCTGTGCCCACGGGGTACAACCTGGAGGACGACCTGGAGGAGGAGGAGGGGGAGGATCTCGTCATGGAGGACGAGTACCAGTAGACCCGTCACCAGACGCAGCTGCAAGGGGAGTGGGAGCGGCAGCACCAGGGGGGCATGCAGCTGCAGCAGTGGGAGTAACAGCAGCAGCAGTGGACCAGTCAGCAGCAGCAGCGGCAAGAGTGGCTGCAGCAGCTGTAGAAGTAGTAGCAGCAGTGCTAGCAGTGGCAGGGGCTAGCACTAAGCTCTTGATGTGACAAATGCCTGTGTTAAGTTATTTTAATGGAGAAGAAAAAAAAAAAAAACTTGATGCCCTGCCCCCCCCCCCCCCACCCCGGGCCCCCACCCCCCCTCTCCCGGCTGCCCGCCGGTTTTTCTTAGCCTGCCCGGGCAAAAAATTTCCGCTGCCCAAGCAGCCGTATTCCTGCCGTATTGTACCCCAAACCCAAGCGTATATACGCTAGCGTATAAAACGCAATACGCGCATTTTCCAACATAGACGGGGTGAGCAGCACATGAGGGAACGGGGTGAGGAGCACATCACCAAAGGGGTTGGCGGGGCAAAGATAAGAAGAAGCATGGGTATGGCGCATATGGGAATAGGCAGGAGAAGGCGGGAGAGACGAGCCCCTGAGTGGCAGAGCAGACTGCTGACCAGCTGTTGCTGCAGTGACTCGTTGGCTGCCTTGTGCAACGCCACTTGCGCTGCAAGCTGCACATACGGTTGGGGCGGGGGGAGGGGGGTGAAGGTTGCATTCAAAATCCTTGGGGGTATGTGTGGCATCCAAGGAGATGATGGGCAATGGGCGCGCACCGACATGAGCAAGCACACATGCAGGGCGAGCCCCTGCTCCTCCCACCCACCCACCTGGGCCTCGCTGTCTTTCATGTGCGACTCAGCGCCCGCCATGGCTGCCTGCAGCTGCAGCACCTGCTGCTCCACATGCGCCTTGTCCGCCAGCTGCTGCTCCAGCTGCGCCACCTTGCTGCGCTGCGCTTCCAGCGACTCCAGGTACAGCCGGCTCGACGAGTGCTCCGCCTGCCAGGGGGCAACACACGGGGACCGGTGGGGAGGGGGGGGGGGGTCGATGCAAGGATGGAGCACACGCCGGAGCAAGCTGAAGTGGGACGCAGAGAAGGGGGGATTTTCCTGCGATGATGCTCGCCATTGAATACAGCTCTCGTCCCCACCCCACCTGCACACTCTCGCTGTTCACCTACTCACAGCCCTACCCCACACCATCTTTGGTGGTAAGAACCCCTACCCCCTCCCAGCCCACCCCTCCCAACCTCGGTGATTTGGCGCTGCATGTGCACCATGGTGTGGCGCATCTTGAACGCCTGCTGCTCCAGCGCCTCCACCTCTGCCTGCAGCGCCTGCCGCCGCCGCTCGCTCTCCTCCACCCGCCGCTCCGCCTCCTCCCGCTCCTGCCGCTCGTCCGCCACGCGCAGCCGCATGTCCGCCACCTCCTCCTCCTTCTGCCGCCGGCCACGCCAGGGGGGGGGGGGGGGGAGCAGGGAAGGAGGGAGGGAGGGCGAGAGAGGTGGAGAGGAGGGTGGCGAGTAGAGGGGGAAGGGACAGGGGGCTTGATGGTGGCACGGCTGCGCAGGTGAAGGAAGATAGAGGGCGTGTGGGATGCTGCATGGAGGTGTGTGTGCGAGGGGATGCTGCATGGAGGTGTGTGTGCGAGGGAATGCTGTATGGAAGCTGCGTATCGCCATGCGAGGCTATCCGCTTTAAGATATTACGGCAGGATTGCGCCTCTGTTGCCATAAACGCCTCTTTAGGGGAGCGTCTAGCGTGTATAGGCAGACGCTAAACGCAGGCAGATAACGCTCGGGTAGAAATTGTAGGGCAGCCCAACAAAAAAATTGGGAGTTTTTTTTCTGCAATTTCTTGACATGGCGAATTCATCGACACAATTGCCCAGTCGCGAAACCCAACCAGGGAGGTCAAAGTGGGTTCCAACAAATTTCCCTCCTCGTCACCGCGCTGAAATCCCCTACACCTAGAAAACCCATCCTTCACCCACAAATCTTCCTTTCTCCTCTCTCTCCCTCCCCCTCCCGTCATTCGCGTCAAACCTAGAAATGCCGCCACGTAGTCAACGCAATTCTCCCAGCCACTCCACCTCCTAGTCTACCCGTCGCGTTGTTAATTAAGTTATCTTACTACGATAATGTCGACCGCTTCTAGCGATGCGGGTGCGCAAGGCTATTGTGTCCACATCGTCGACGACATACAAACCTGATATGATAGTACACACTAGGTGTTCAAATACTTCAGGCTTTTTGGTAAGGAGGTAGGAGTAACGCAGAATGTCGATTGTAGGCTTTTTTTTAACCCTGCTTGGGTAAACATTTTAGCCTGCACAGGCTAGCGTATACCTAGCGTATAAAAGCCCGAGTCCAAGCGTCTAGCGTATAAACGCTAGCGTATACTCGCCAAACGCGTTTATGGCAACATAGGATTGCGCTAGATGTAGCACGCCAGTACATTCCAAGCTCGGTCGGTGCAATATACTATAATAAATGGATAAGACAAATGATAATGAGAGAATGAGGAATAGGAAGTCAAATGAGATGAGATAAAGACCGAATGAATCAGAACGAAAAATGTGTGTGTAACGTGGTCGTATGACAGAAGGTGTGTGTGCAAGGCGAGACAAGCATTGGCAGGGCGGCATGAGGGGGGTGAACAGGGAAGATCGAGGGGCATAGAGAGCGGAGAAGATGGAGCGGGCAGGGCGGGTAGGCAGGGCGGGTGGGCAGGGTGGGTGGGCAGACCGGGTGGGCAGGGCGGGTGGGCAGGGCGGGTGGGCAGGGCGGGTGGGCAGGGCGGGAGGGCACCTGCGCCATGTGGGCGTGGATGAGGTTCTTCTCCTCGTCGAACTGCCGCGCCAGCATGTCCTGCCGGGCAGCACGGGCGTGCGGGGGGATGGCGAGCACAGACATGGGAGAGAGTGTGAGGAGTGGGTGGGATTGAGTGAGGTGCGGCGCAGATGAGTTGGTGCAACAAGCAGTGCAGCCTCTGAATGCCTGGGCTGGGCATAACCCACCTCTCACCACCCTTGCATTCCTCCCTCCCCATTCCCTCCAACCGTCCCCCCTCACCATTCCTCCCCATTCCCTCCCACCGTGCCATCCCCCCAATGGCCCTCACGAGCTGCTGCAACAGCACACTGTTCTCCCCCCGCACGTGCTCCACCTCCGCCTGCATCGCACTGTTGCCCACCGCCTCCGCCTCCTGCCATGCCATGCCATGCGTTATGTGCCATGCACCATGCGCCATGTGCCACGTATGTTGTGTCATGCGGCACGTGTCATGCGCCACGTGTCATGTCTCCAGAGCCAGAGCCAGGCAGGTAATGTGGAGAAGTGCAAGGCAGGACAGGATTCTGGACTTCCAGACCCAGGGAATGGGTCACCCCACACTGCGCCAGTTGCCATTAGGCTTGAGCATGAACCCGACCCGACCAGACCCGACCCGACTTTGCCCTACCCGATGTCGGGTTCGGGTTGGGTCGGGTCAGGTCAAGTCGGGTCGGAGTTCAGGAAATGTCAACCCGACCCGGGTTTAATAGGTCGGGTGCTACCTGACCCGATTTCGGGTCGGGTCGGGTCGGGTTGGGTTGGCATAGGGGCAGGGACGGGTAATAAGCTAACCTGACGGGTCGGGTTTTGTCGGTCGGGTCGGGTCGGGTCGGGTCAGGTACCCGAGGGTCGGGTCGACCCTCCGCAAATGTCGACCCGACCCATCAAAAAGTCGGGTTCGGGTCGGGTTACCCGACCCGACCCGACCCGTTGCTCAAGCCTAGTTGCCATTGCTGTGGTTTGTGCATACCCCAAAAGAACAAGATTGCATGATTTTGGGCAGCTCGGACTTTTTTAGTGCTGCCCATAAACGTACAGCCCTTTCGGCCTAATGTAAGTAAACGTAAGTTTACCATGTAAAGTTGCATGAACGTAAAGCCTCGTAAAGGTACAGTGCCAAGCACGGAAGGAAAGGCAGAGAGGGCGCTGGGTGTGCGTACCTTGATTCGCCCTAGCAGCTCCTCCTTCTCCTCCTCCGCCTGTCCTCACGAGCAACCAAGAAGCACATGGCACAGGAGAAAGAAGCAAAACCAGTGTGGCTGGCAAGATGATGGCGGCAGACCAGCAATGGAGTCTTCAGCAAGCGATGCACCGACAATCGCCCCACCTCCCTTCCCATCTTCCCGTGCTCACAGCACTCTCACATCATCACGTCCGTTGGTCCCACCACTTCACCTTAAACCCAAGTACTCTCCACAACCACAACCATCAAACCCCATTCCCCTCCCCTCCCCAACCACCTCGCCCTCCCCTGATCCCCATGCCGGCCCTCTGCTCCCCCATGCGGCCCTCTGCTCCCCCATGCGGCCCTTTGCTCCCCCATGCAGCCCTCTGCTCCCCCATGCGGCCCTCTGCTCCCCCATGCGGCCCTTTGCTCCCCCATGCAGCCCTCTGCTCCCCCACGCGGCCCTCTGCTCCCCCACGCGGCCCTCTGCTCCCCCACGCGGCCCTCTGCTCCCCCATGCGGCCCTCTGCTCCCCCACGCAGGCACCAACCTTGTCGAGCAGCGCCTTGGCGTGCGCGAGGTCATCCCTGAGGCGTGCCATCTCCTGCTTCAGCGCCGCCACGTCCAGCGACCGCAGCTCGTCCTGACGCCCCGCGCACGCCCACAACCACAACAATGCGGCACGACATGGAGCGACGGCGCATGGAGGGAGGGCGGATGGAGGGAGGGCGGATGGAGGGAGGGCGGATGGAGGGAGGGCGGATGGAGGGAGGGCGGATGGAGCGAGGGCGGATGGAGGGAGGGCGGATGGAGAGGACGTGTCTGGAAAAAAAGCGGGAAATGCAGTGAGAGGGGTGGTTGCAAGAGATGATAGATGGGGGCATTCGAGCAGCGCGGGTGCAAGGCATGAGGGCGCGGGCAGGAATGGTCACCTGGAGCTTCTTGGCCTTGATTCTGAGCTCGATCTGCTGCATGCGGCATGAGCTCGACTGCACGCATGCCACACACAACACAGGGATGGTGAGGCATGCCACACACAACACAGGGATGGTGAGGCGGAGGGAGGGAGGGTGGCGCAGAATGTGCATAAGGAATGCGTAAGAGTGAAGTCTGAAAGCAGGGGGACGAGAGCGAGAGGGCGAGAGCAAGTGGGCAAAAACAAGAAGGTGAGGACATGCGGCAACAAGACGGTGAGGACATGCGGCAACAAGACGGTGAGGACATGCGGAAGCACCTGTTTCCTCTCCTGCTCAAGAGTGGCCAGCGCCTCCACGAGCTGCATTCTGGCGTCACTCTCAGGGAGGTTCAGCACCTTGCAGGAGAGCAGGGCAGGCGGGGGGGAATAGAAGAGAGGAGGGAGTTAGGCAGGACTAGACACACGCGCACGCACATATGCTCAGGTGCATGCACCCCTGAAAGAGAGTGCAGGACCATGCTGGTGCATGCCGTCATCTCCACCATCCCAGCGCACGCATCCTACCTCTCTCCCCTTCCCCCCTGGCCACCACATCACCCCGCCAGCAGGCCCCTCTGCCTCACCGCCAGCATGGCGCCATCAGGGCCGCCATTCGCCTGAGCGGCGTCGCGGGCCTCCTGGAGCTTGGCCTGCGCGTGCGCGAGCTGCTCCTCCAGCGCGCGGCACTGCTCCTCCACCTGCGCGCACTGCGCCGCCGCCTCCTCGCCCGCCTGCCGCTCCTCCTGCACCACTTTCTGCAGCGCCGCCTGCCGGCACGCAGGGAAGCGGGTGTGAAGAGGGCGTGTGGGTTGCTGTGGGCATGGAGGTGCTATGAGCAGGGGGGGAGGGGGGATACAGGGAGCAGGTAGGGTGGGTGGCGCACGGCCTCCATGGCAAGAGGTCTCTGCGACGAGGATGGCACACGCCCTCTCTCCATGCCCGCGCCACTCACCAGGTCCGCCAGTGCCTTCTGCAGTGCCTCTTCCGTTGCCGCGGATCCACCCGCGGGAGTTGCAGCTTGCTCCTGCACATGCCACATGCCCCATGCCACATGCGACATGCCACATGTCACATGCGACATGCGACATGCGACATGCCACGTGCCACATACCACATGGCACATGCCACATGCCACATGCAACATGCCACATGCAACATGCCACATGCGACATGCGACATGCCACGTGCCACATGCCACATGGCACATACCACATGTCACATGCCACATGTCACATGCCACACGCCACATGCCACATGCAACATGCGACATGCCACATGCAACATGCGACATGCCACATGCCACATGCACACATGTGACATGCCACACAGCACATGCCACATGCACTGCACAGATGCCACACGGCACATGCCACATGCCACATGCCACATGCCACACGGCACATGCCACATGCCACATGCCACACGGCACACGGCACACGGCACATGCCACATGCCACATGCCACATGCCACACGCCACACGCCACATGCCCCAGCCACATGCCACATGCCACATGCCACACGGCACATGCCACATGCCACATGCCACATGCCACCACACAGCACATGCCACATGCCACATGCCACACGGCACATGGCACACGCCACATGCCACGTGCCCCAGCCACATGCCACATGCCACACGGCACATGGCACACGCCACATGCCACGTGCCCCAGCCACATGCCACATGCACACATGCCACACGGCACATGCCACATGCCACATGCCACACGGCACATGCCACATGCCACATGCCACAGGCCACATGCCCCATTCCACATGCCACATGGCAAACAGCGGGGAAAACACATAGCGAGGTGAGATAGGCTGTGTGCATACACAAGTAATGATCTTCCCAGCAGCTAAGTTATGCGTTGGTCTCTCAATGGGCAATGGGACTGCCACCTGACGAAGGGGTGCCATGCGCCGGCCATAGATGGCAGTGACTCGCATTCATATCAGCTGACCTCACACACCCTCCAACGCCATGCACCCTTGGCATGCAGCAAACGCTTTTCCCACGCCCGCATTCCCTCCTCGTGGCCTCCCCAGTGCACCTGCGCGGCCTTGAGCTGCTGCTGCAGCGCGCGCTTCTCCTCCTCCAGGCGCTCCCTCTGCCGCTCCACCGCCCTCTTCTCCTCCTCCAACCGTTCGCACCTCTGCTTGCTGCTCGCTGACTGCAATCCACACACACACACACACAAGCATGGGGGTTGTGCGTTGGGGCAAGGGTTGCAGGCACGGTGTAAGGAGGAGAGGAGGCAAAGTCTCGTCCTTGACTTGCATGCACACATGTGCAACTACGTACAGACAACACATGACTGCATACACATGCATGCACACACGCCACTCCCACCACCCCAGCCGCCCCCTTAATGTGAACAAGCACACCCCTACATGCACACTAGTCGGCACACACACACAGGACACGACACACACCCGTATGTGCACGCCCACGCCACGCAGCACCTACCACCCATTCTTCCCCCCCCCCCCCCAAACACTACGCGCACGCGCACACACACACATGCTGACCTCAGCGACGAGCTGCAGCTTGGCCATGGAGGATGTCTGCGCGGCGGACTGCAGGCGGCTGATCTGCGACACCCACTCCAGCTCGCGCGCCTTGCGCTCTCTCGCCGCCATGACTGCCGCCTTCTTGCTCTCCTCCAGCGCGCGCCGCCCCTCCTCCACCTCCGCTCGCAGCCGCACCGCCTCCATGTGCCGCCCCTCCACCTCCCTCTCCAACCGCGCCTGTGCGAAGAGGGGGGGTGGGAGGAGGGGGGGAGAGAGGGGGGTGCATGAGAGAGAGATGGAGAGAAAGCGGGAGGGAGGACGAAGAGGGAGCGCAAGTGAGGGTAGGTGACGAGGGAAAGGTGGGAAGCGAGAGAGACATTGAAAGGCGAAAGAAGGGCGACAGGGAGATAGGAGGGATATGGTGGAGAACTTTGGGTGGTGAGAGAGGGAGAGTGAGGAATGTGTTGCCGATGCAGGAGCGAGGAGGAGTGGACGCAGTATCACGCGCGATGGCCTTGCCGTCATACCCCTCCTGCTCTCCTCCCCATCCCTGGGTCCCCCCCCCCCTTCCCCCCACCTCCAACTCCCTCAGTGTCCCATGCTTCCCAGCGCCACATCCCCCCTTCCCCACCCCCCTGTCGCCCACACCGTTTCCTTCCTGAGCTTCTCAGCCGCCTCGTCCGCCTCCATTCGCTGGCGGCTCAGCTCCGCCCACCCTGCCTGCAGCTCGCTGTTCTCCTCCTCCGCCGCCGCCTACGACGCACCAGGGGGGGGATACAGGCAGACGCGAGGGGGAAGAGTTGTGGCGATTCCAGGAGTGGGTTGGGTTTTTGGCATCATATGGGCTGGAGAGAGGAGGAAGAGGAGTGAGGAGAGCATGCTCACTGCCCGCACAAGAGGCACGAGTCAATTGGCCCATGCACGTCCGCCCACGCATAGATAGCATCCCCTGCCACAACCTACCAGGCTCTTCTGCAGCCCTTCCGCCATCTGCGCCTTTGCCTGCGCTTCCGCTCGCGCCTGAGGGGAAGGGAGGATATGGGAGTCGGGGGAGAGGAGGTGAGTGGGATTGGGCCACCCCAAAGGCCACTCATTCCAAGCAAGAGTTCAACAACTTGGAAGAAATGCGCGCACGCTTCAACCGCCCGAGGCCCTGCAGTTTCTTGCGCTGCCAAGCTTGCTATTTCCGCCCCACCTCGTGCGCCGCCGCCTCCAGCTGCTCCACCTTCTTGCATAGCTGCGCCACGTCAGCGTTCGCCATCACGAACCAGTGCACTCAGCTTTCGCGAAACGCAGGCTGCTGCGGCCCAATGAGAAGAGCGCGAAACCGCTGGATCCGGGGCTTCAGGGACTTGGCCATTTTCCCGGCTCGGAAAGTGCCTCGCATTTGGCCATCAAAGGGGCGCATCGAGCGGTGAGCATCGACGCGGATAGAAAATGGCGGACACGGCTGGAAACGGCGGGTTTGGGCTGTTTCAGGGGACCTCGGGTTTCCAGGGGTAGCGGGAAGAGGCACTGGGGGTCGGGTTAGGGGCGGAAATAGTGAGAGCTGGCGAAGTTGGGTGCGATAGAGAGCAGAGAGCCGAGAGCGGATAGGTCGGATGGAAGTCACGGCAGAGAGATTGAATGTTACTTGCGAATCACACACGCCGACGGTCGCAGCGGATGTGTTACCACGGGAGGGGGACGGGCGACGGGCGTGGGAAGGGCGACGGGAGTGGCGAGGGGAAGGAAGACGGGAGAGCGGAGAGCGGAGCAACGAGTGGAGAGCGGAGAGGATAGTGTGGTGCGGCAAAGAAGCTCGGCGATTTCACGAGAACCGAGAGAGGAGTGAATGGTGTGGCGAACTAATGGGGGGCGTGAGTTGCGTTCAACACCTAAAAAGGGCGCCTCGAAAAAATCCTAGGGGGGTGTCAGACATCAAAATAAGCTAATCTGACATCCGACACCCCCGAAACCTCTGGGATCTCCTTAAAGCCCAAAACAAAGCAAGGGTCGACGATTTTGTATGGAATTTCCATTCCTTAGCGCGCCACACCGCTACCGCGTACATCAAACCCACATGGCACCGACATCTGCCCTAGCTTCGGCCCGAACACCGCACCGAACCTTTCCGCGTCACTCCGAAGCGCTCCGCGTCCTCGGATGCCGAACCTGTTCGATCACGCGGCAAGGATTGCTCTGGTGTTCCTATATCTTGCCTCTTCATTCCATTGTACGACATTTTGTGATTCTGAAGCTCGACATTCGATTCCGCGCTACTCTGATTAAACACACATAACATCTGGTATACTGAGCTACTTGCTTAACCTGCCCGCTTCCGTAGGCGGAAAACCTTTTTTCAGGGGGGGGGAGTGATTCGCTCACTGAGCTGCAAAGCGGTCGGCCGCGAATCAGACGAATTAATTCCCCCGACTACGATAGCGTTTGCGCTCTTACCTGAGCACAGGTAATCACGGATATTCCTCTGCCCACTCGGTGTAGTGTCCACCACATGGACCAGGCACAGTTCGATGAGTTGCTGGCAAAATTCGCTGCCACGAAGGCTCGCCTGACAGCTGTGCTAGACGACAACGACAAACTTCGCGCCGAAGTTACCGAACTTCGCCAGGCACAAGAGACTACGTGCCAGAAGTCGCCCGCCCCCGAGGACGCCGCCAGCACGGGACGTGTCGAAACAGTCTTGGACGAAATCGCACGTGAAGTGTCGCAGGACCGCCATGATGATGAAGCAGCAGCAGCAACGAATGCAGCCGCACGCGCCACGGCAGCTGCAGCAGCGGCGGCAACGGCCGTCGCCCGCTTTGAAGCAGCAGCCGCAGCCACACCAATTGTACCAGTGGCCAAGATAAAGCCGCCGATGCCGCCCCCGTTTAACCCCATAGGCAAAAGCACCACCATGATGATGAAGCTTTATTTCACTGTCGTCGGAATTATTATTGATGATTTAAAAATCAAACTGGTTATTTCACTATTGAGGGGACCTGCACTGGATTGGTGGCGATCGACGCTAAGTGGGACAGGGACTTCGGCAGAGAACACTCAAAAGGTTTTCGGGAGTTCGGAATCTGTTGCCCGGGATGCAATGTCAAATTTCGGATCGACTTCGATTCGCACGTGGAAAGCGTGGGGTACAGCTCTGCGTGAACGGTTCGAGCCCATATCCGCCTCAGATAACGCACACACGAAGCTGGACCTGGCGCCAGCTGACCTCTGTCCAGGATTACGCGTCATCATTTCAGGCACTGTGCGACCAAATCACCGACCTATCCGAAGCCGAGAAAAAGAACCGGTTCATCGTTTGACTCAAATATGACGTTCGCTACGAAGTGAGGATGCGACATCCAACGACGTTCCAAGAAGCAGTGGTGATCACCGACCTGTACGACGCCAATAAAAAATATGCGAGATCGGGTTCCCGGGAGGGGAATCGTTTTCGTGGCCAGGATCAAAGGCCCTCGATCAACGGCATTGTGGCGAACGACGAAGATCGCAGAAAGGAACAGTGCTTTAATTGCCAGCAGCCGGGTCACCGATATGCTGAATGCCCTGACCGAAAGCAGAGGAAAAACAACGATGCGGATAGGCCAGGAAACGACTCTCGTCAGTAGCAGACGGGCCCCCTTACTGACACGGCTGCATCGCCCGAGAAATAGCATCTCCATCGGGTAGTGGTACTGGTACACGCTATCGACCGCTCTCGGACGAATAACGGGGATGAACCTGAAGATCACCCTGTGCTGGTAGAAGGAAGGGTTAACGGCAAAAAAAATGAAAATCTTCATCGATGGTGGCGTGAGCCACAGCCTGATTCACCGATCGACGGCGAAAAATATAGACTTACCCCTAGAGCGGTGCCTGCCCGAGATCGATGCCCGATTGGTCGACGGCACCCCGCTGGCGATACGCGATCGAGTGCGAACTGTTCTCATTAAGTGTGGTGAAAATATTGGTTTCAGCGCGCCAATGCTGGCGACAACACTCGACGGCTACGATGTGCTGCTGGGATGATATTGGCTTTGGCGACACAACCCGCAGATCGATTGGACGACAGGCGAGTGCACAATCAAGTGTGTGAATGGTCGGTAGATACTGCCCAAATGGCGAGGAGCAGAGTCGATAACGACACGCATCAATCACGCTGACACGCGCGATCAAGAAAGGCACGGAATTATACGCTGCCCGTCTGAAGGAATCAACGGACGACGATCAACCGGCCGACATCGATAAGCTCTATGCAACGGTCCCCGAAGAACTGGCAAAACTGATTCATCAGTTCCCATATATTCTTCCGAACGACCTGCCACCTGGCCTACCACTAGAACGCCCTCAGGACCATCGGATCGAACCCGAGCCTGCGCGCAACCAACTGTCCGAACACAATGGCGAATGACGTAGCCCGAGCTCCAGGAAGTATGGGAGCAGCTAGACTATTTGCTGGCCAAAGGGTTCGTTCGACCGAGTACGTCCCCGTTCGCCGCCCCGATCTTGTTCACACCCAAGGAGGATGGGGGCCTCCGAATGTGCATTGATTATCGCGCCCTTAATCGGGCTACGATAAAGTCTCGCTACCCGATCCTGCGTGCGGACGAACTGATTGACCAGCTGCGAGGCGCTCACTATTTCTCAAAGATCATCCTTCGCGGCGGTTATCACCAGATTTGAGTCTTCGGCGACGATTGCCACAAGACCGCGTTTCGTACTTGCTACGGGAGTTACGAATACAGTGTCATGCCATTCGGGTTAACGAATGCCCCCTCGACATTCCAGCTGACGATGAACGGGGTATTCCGGGATCTACTCGATAATTGTGTCATCATTTATCTGGATGGCATCCTGGTTTACAGCACAACACGGGAGTAGCACATATGGGACCTGGAAGCGGTTTTTCAACGCCTGCCGCAAAATTGTCTCATCACCAAAGGCTCAAAGTGCGAGTTTTTAAATCCCGAACTGGAGTTTGGGGCACGTTATTTCGACGGAAGGCGTGAAAATTGACCCCTGCAAAATTCGGGCAATTCAGTAATGGAAGCCGTCGATCAACCTCCAGGAGCTCCAATCGTTTTTGGGGTTCGTCAATTATGTGCGTCGGTTTATCCACAATATGGCGGGGTAAACTGGGGCACTAACTGGTCTACTTCATAAGGGCACTGATTATCAGTGGGAGGGAACTAGCATGCTGCGTTCGACGGATAAAAAAAATAAAAAATCTCGCCACCAGTACTTCGGATTGCTGACCCAGAACGACCATTCGAGGTCGTGACAGACGCAAGTGACATCGCAATCGGAGCAGTTCTGCTACAGGATTTTGGCGACGGCCTTCAGCCAATCACGTATGAATTGCGAAAATTACAGTCGGCCGAGCGAAATTATCCCGTACACGACAAAGAAATGATGGCGATCGTGCACGCATTCAAGATCTGGCGAAGCTACCTGACGGGAGCCGACGTGACTGTACGAATAGATCACAAATCCCTACAATATCTGCGCACGCAGCCGAATCTTCACGTATCGCTAGTTGGATTATCTGGAGTCGAACTTAACGTATCGAATCACGTACAAGAAGGGGGCCAACAACATTGCTGACGCCCTCTCCAGACCATCTGCCCAACCCGCCGCTGTACTAATCACCTAGACAAACCCGTTGCTGAGCGGACTATTTACCCACGGATGTTCGATCGATCCCCTTTTCGTAAACAACGGCCACCAGCAGGTCACGACCGCGCGGGGATCCTATTACGTAAAAGCGGGAACGGAACGAATTTGGGTTCCGAGTTTTCGTCTACTTCGCGAATGACTAATTCAAGAAGTCCACGATTAGAACTTATCGGGACATTTCGGGTTGACAAGTCTCTGAAGCAACTGCAGCAGTTTTATTACTGGCCCGACATGATTTCAGATGTGCAAAAGTACGTGGGCGCGTGTCCGACCTGCCAGACAATGAAATCATCACGCCAGCGGTCAGCAGGACTGCTGCAGCCCCTCGAGCCACCCTAGCGTCCTTGGCAACACGTGACAATGGATTTTGTCACTGGCCTGCCGGCCGGACCAAGTGGAAACGTCGCGGTCCCTGTCGTCGTCGTCTGCCTTACGAAAATGGCTCACTTCGCACCATGTCGGACGACGATCACCGTTGAAGAAACCGCGTGTCTGTTCATCTCGGCTGTCGTTTGCCTGCATGGTATCCCTGCGGCGATCATCAACGACACAGACCCAAAATTCACCTCGCGCTTCTGGCAAGACACGTGGAACCGATACGGCACCCACCTACAGTTCTCATCCGCCTATCACCCGCAAACCGACGGAAAGACAGAATGGACAAATCAGACCATGGAACAGTTGATTTGCACAAACTACCTGGATATCAGCAAATGGGAAGATTCGCTACCCAAGCTTGAGTTTTCCTACAATAATGCACCCTCCGCCACAACTTATCACTCGCTCTTTTTCTTAAATTACGGGATGGATCCGACGGTACCCATTTCTACCAACGTCGAATCCCAAGTCCCCCACTCACAGCAGTTCGTCGAAGACCTTCAAACTGCCCACACGAAAGCCATCGAATTTATCCGAAGTGCCAATGTCACTGCCCGCCAATATGCCGACCACCACAGACAAGATATTACCTTGACTGCAGGGAAACGAGTCCTCCTTGACACCAAAAACCTTCGCCCGCAGATACCGCCAAAACTCCGACCCCGTTACAGTAGACCATTCAAAATCATCAAGATGATCACGCCAGTGACCGCCCAACTCCGTCAGCCCGACGATTGGAAAAAACATAATTCATTCCATATCAGCCTTCTTCGTCCTTTTGGGGCCGACACGTCAAACATCGCCCGGCAGCCAATCGCCCAGGATCTAGGGCCAGCTGAAGAAATGCTCATCGAATCAGCGAAGATCCTGAGCCATCGCATACGAATCAACGGCCAGGAATGACACGTTGACTTCCTTCGAAAACATGTAGCAAATATAGACCACCTTCAGTAGAGGAGGGGTAGTGTAATGAATTTTCCATTCCTTAGCGCGCCACACTGCTACTGCGTAAATCAACCCCACACGGCACCGACATCTGCCCTAGCTTCGGCCCGAACACGGCACCGAACCATTTCCGTGCCACTCCACACATAACAAATATCGTCTTAGGGTTGCGAAGCTATAATTTCTCAATTTGCGATATAATGAATGTTTTAACGTGTACGTTCCATTCTGACATCATGCGTATAAACATTCCAGGAATTTTTATTTTACTTTTTACACAGGGAAACATACTACTATAGCGCAATCACCATTTGAGTGCACTTTGTGATTTCATTTATATAATTCATATTTCTAAACACTGTACAATACTTGTGAAAGTGTAACTCAGATTCTGTAGGGCACATTCCTAGAACCTGATCCCATGATCAGACATGCGGGAAATTTTATTACACCTTACTGAAATGCGTTTTTACCCATTAAACCGCATAGTACCGCGCAAGACTAATCCTGGGATTGGTAAATAGGAGCCCTTAGGTTCAGCAAGGCTAGCCAAAAATTTAGAACAAGTGCCTCTCCCAAGTTTCGACCTCTGCCCTCTCTAAACTCAAATCAAGTTGCGAACCACTGACTATACGAACTCATTTACAATATGAAATTGTTTTTGCGACGAAGGCCAGATTGCTGGGGTTTCGTCCTCTCTTTTTCTCGCCAACTTCAACCCTTGTCTCCAGCTGCTCCCATCTTTCTTGCCAGCTACGTCTCCTAACGCGCCCCCTTACCTCTTAGTCGTGTGTTAATTATGCTTTAACTACTAGCTATTAGTAGGCCTTCTAATTATTGCACCTTGGAATGTTTTTTTTTTTTTTTTGCTGCACCATACGACCTAATTATTAGGTCGTTCAAGGGGCTGCCGCCCGTCGCGCGTTGGCGCCATGCGAGCTGGCGCGCAGCCCGCTGTAGCGTATTGCCACGCGGCGGCGCGTTGCGCGCAGCCGCCTAGTATGCGGGCGCGTTCTGCGCTAGCACATTGCGCGCTTGCGCCCCCTCCCTCACTTCCCACTCCTCCCTTGTCTTCCCTCCCTTCCATCCCCTCCTTCAATTCTTCATTCCTCATTTTCCTTTTCATACAGTAACCCACTCACTCTTTCTCTTATTCATAAATTCTCTAGTTTCTTTGTTCTCTCATTCTCCCATTCACCACTCTCTCATGCTCCTGTTCACCACTCTCTCATTCTCTCATTCTCTTGTTCTCCGGTCTTTTATTATTTCATTCTCTCATTCACCCATTTCTCCTGGTCTCTCTCTCTCTCTCTCTCTCTCTCTCTCTCTCTCTCTCTCTCTCTCTCTCTCTCTCTCTCTCTCTCTCTCTCTCTCTCTCTCTCTCCCTCCCTCTACCTCTCTCTACCTCTACCTCTCTCTCTTTCTACCTATGTCTACTTCTCTACCACTTTCTCCCTCTCTACCTATCTCTCTCTCTCTCTACCTATCTCTCTCTCTCTCTTCCTCTCTCTTTATACATCTCTCTCTCTACCTCTCTCGCTCTCTCTCGCCCTCTCTCTCTCTCTATCTCTCTCTCTGTCTCTCTCTCACTCTCTCTCTCTCTCTCTCTCTCTCTCTCTCTCTCTCTCTCTCTCTCTCTCTCTCTCTCTCTCCCTCTCTCTCTCTTTCTCTCTCTCTCTACCTCTCTCTCTCTACCTCTCTCTCTCTCTACCTCTCTCGCTCTCTCTCTATACCTCTCTTTCTACCTTCTCTCTCTCTCTCTCTCTCTCTCTCTCTCTCTCTCTCTCTCTCTCTCTCTCTCTCTCTCTCTCCCTCTCTCTCTCTCTCTCTCTCTCTCTCTCTCTCTCTCTCTCTCTCTCTCTCTCTCTCTCTCTCTCTCTGTCTCTCTCCCTCCCTCTACCTCTCTCTACCTCTACCTCTCTCTCTTTCTACCTATGTCTACTTCTCTACCACTTTCTCCCTCTCTACCTATCTCTCTCTCTCTACCTATCTCTCTCTCTCTCTTCCTCTCTCTTTATACATCTCTCTCTCTACCTCTCTCGCTCTCTCTCGCCCTCTCTCTCTCTCTATCTCTCTCTCTGTCTCTCTCTCACTCTCTCTCTCTCTCTCTCTCTCTCTCTCTCTCTCTCTCTCTCTCTCTCTCTCTCTCTCTCTCTCCCTCTCTCTCTCTTTCTCTCTCTCTCTACCTCTCTCTCTCTACCTCTCTCTCTCTCTACCTCTCTCGCTCTCTCTCTATACCTCTCTTTCTACCTTCTCTCTCTCTCTCTCTCTCTCTCTCTCTCTCTCTCTCTCTCCCTCTCTCTCTCTCTCTCTCTCTCTCTCTCTCTCTCTCTCTCTCTCTCTCTCTCTCTCTCTCTCTCTCTCTCTCTCTCTTCTTCAGCAGATTTGTGAGTGGTGCGGTGATTTCCGCGTACTGTGGCACAAACCTGTTGTGATGATTGGCGAAGCCTAGGAACTGCTGCAACTCCTTCACGTTCTTGGGTGTCTTCCATGTACGTACAGCTTCGATCTTCTTGGGGTCGACGTGAACTCCTTGGGCGCTTACCATATGTCCTAGAAATTGGACCTTCTTGAGGGCAAATTCGCTCTTGGATAATTTGACGTACACTGGTGGAAAGAATTGTCCACATGTTTTGCAATTTTCAGAATTTTGTCCGTTAAAGGGCATGTGTACATTAAGCCTTAATTGGAGGCCTTACCCACTATATGCTCCTTAATCTAGGGACACAAAACAATGCTTCACATTTGATGAAACCAATATCGTTAATAGTAAAAAGCAGACATAACCGATCACGGTGCATCCGGACAATAAGTTCCAGGCGGAAGCAGCAACTTATACAACCCTTAAACTAGTACCTGGTCCACCATCCTTTAGCCTTAATCACTGCATTCACCCTCCTGGGCATGCTGTTGATCAAATTGGAGCACACCTCTGATGGGATCTTCTCCCATTCCTCTTGTACACACTCCCACAGGTTCACCATGCCAGTGGGAGGTGTCTGATGCTTAGCCAGCTCTCGTTTAAGATGAACCCAAAGATGCTAAATGGGGTTCAAATCGGGACTTCCTGCCGGCCACTCCAGGATCCCAAACTCCTGCTCCTGAAGCCACTGCTGCACCACACGGAACTTATGCTTGGGGTCGTTATCATGCTGAAAGATCACATCCGAGGGGGTTAGCGTGTAAAAGTCGATGGTATTCTTCAGCTCATCTCGCAAAATGCTCAGATACAGCGGCCCGTCCATCCGACCATCAATTTTTCACATGAAACCCGCCCCCTCATACGTCATACAGCCCCAGATCATCAAGCCGCCGCCCCCGTGTTTGACGGTTTGCTTGATCTGGTGGTGCTGGAGAGTCGTACCTTCATGAACCCAAGCGTACGCGCGGCCGTCAGAGCAGAACCTACTGATCCTCGTCTCATCCGACCAGATCACCCGTCTCCAATCCTCTATGGTCCAATCAGCGTGGGCCCATGCGAATTCCAGCCTATCGCAGATATTTTTCTTGGAGAGTCGCGGCTTCTTAGGCTGCTGGACTGCGACAAGGCCGCTGGATTTGAGCGCATTACGATGCACCGTAATGCCGTGCTGGGATTCGACGATCTGGGCCGCATGCCTCGAGGTTTTCGCCTCGCCGCTTGTAATTGCCCTGACGATCCCACGACGAATTCTATTCGTGATTACGCGTGGACGACCAGCAGTGGGCATGGAAGGACGCACATCTGCGCGACTAGTCTCTGAAATCGCCTTGAGTCCAACATTGTGTACTGTGCATTTCCCTACGCCAACCTCCTTCGCGATTCGCCTCGTGCTGTACCCCCTACGCAACAGAGTTATGATCCGGGCGCGACGAGCCTCATCTATCGGTCTCATCTTGGCCTAGTCGACGCCTCGGGTATAAACTCTATCCTGACTAATCGGAAGTCGTGGTAGAAACTATGGAGAGAATGCGGTACTCGAAAACGGATCTAGTCCGCTGCTTGGCCGAAACTGTGCGGATGCACTTACGTGACTGAAATCTTGTCCACGCTATTAGAGCGACCCCTTCAAATTGCAAAGGTGTTACCCCAATGCAACTTGCAGTCGGTACTTACAACACAACTCCGAAGATTCAGCGATACCTCGGTTAAATGTAATCGAATCATTATTTGAACCTAAAAGGGGATTTTATCCAGGCAATACTTTCCGCCAGAGTAGAATCGTTCTCATCAGAGAATGTCAAAGCGGGTCGCAGGTGTTCGACATGCTACTTCATGTCATGCGAGTAGATGAGGATGTCGTCTAGGTACACCACCACGCACTCGTCCAGTAATGGTCGTAGAATGTGGTTCATCGCGGCTTGGAAAGTTGTCGGTGCGTTGGTAAGTCTGAACGGCATGACCAGATACTCGTACGACCCATATCGAGTTCGGAAGGGAGTTTTGTGGATGGAATTTTCCGCCATTCTTATCTGCCAACATCCGGACCGCAAATCCAGTTTGGAAAATATATTGGCTCCGTGGATTCGGGTATTTATTCTTGATTGTCCACTTGTTGAGAGCTCGGTAATCGATGCACATGCGCAGGCTTCTGTCCGGTTTTGGTGTGAAGAGTACTGGGGCACCGTATGGTGAAGTGGATGGACCGATGAGTCTTTTTTCGAGGAGATACTCGATCTGTTTCTTCATGTCAACTAGCTCTGTAGGGCTGAGCCAATATGGTGCTTGGAAGGCCGGCTTCGAACCTGGTTCCTCCACGATTTCCTGTTGGTGCGTTCGGTGTGGCGGTAGCTCGTTCAGAAGGTCATTGGGAAGAATGTCTTGGAACTCCTTCAGTAATTCCTTGATTTTTTTGGGATTTTCCGAGGCTTTCTCTTCGTCGTCTTCCACATTCGTTGCTATCGCCAGGAACCTGGTGTCGGTTTGTCTCATGTCCTTCTCAAATCGGGGGATTGTCCCCACTGGGATTTCTCCTACAATATGTCGTCCCAGTTTGGTAGTTGAACTCTCCTTCCGTTGTTGTAGATGCTTGCAGTGCGGTTGACTCAGTTGATCTCGGGGTTGAATTTTTGTAGGAAGTCTCGCCCGAAGATCAGGTCAAGCTCTTTTACCTTGGTGATGGGGAGGGCAGGTCTCCCGATTTGTAGGTGTAACATTGCTTCACCGTAGACTGGTAAATTGCTGTCATCCACCATCGTTGCAGAGAATGCTGAAGGCTTGCACTCTTCCCGAAGTCGGTCAATTGATGCCTTGTCGCATACGGTGTATGACGCTCCGCTGTCCACAAGTGCTTGGAGGCATCGCCCTTTGCAGATGACCTCGAGCACGAGGGGCAGGCGTGGCTGGGAGTACGCAAAGATAGTTTCATTAATAGGATCATAGGGTACATCCCAAAATTCTGTACACACCTTGTCATTGCTTCCTACTCTTGAGCTGGCAGCTGGCTTAGGCTGCTTGGAGAAAGGTGTTGTGTGATGTCATCATATGCTATCACATTCTGTCTGCCTCCCATCTCTTGTTTCAATTCGCATGTGTGGTTTGAACGTGTGAAAGAATTTGTGTGGTGTGTTCTGGAGTTTGGGAATGTGTTTTGTGTTATTTTTGTTTGAGCAGGTATTTGTGATGATAGATCTTGAGAAGATCTTTCGGACGCAACAAGAATCGCTTCATTCGGAGCAAGAACGCGAAAGCTATGAAGATTCAAAGTTCATGAACTTGCGTTACAATTGCGGCGGTTACAAAGTGAAGTTGTGGGGTGACTTTATATGGAGTTGGGACCTTTGGGGGTTGGGGAAATTTGTCACTCTACTGTAACAGCTGCAAATTGGTTGGGAACAACCAAGCTAGGTTGGCAAGGGTGGCCAACTTGGATGGATTGGTTGGGAAGGGACAAATGTCAAAGTTGGGGTTCCTATAGGGGGGGAATCTTTGTGCTTATGGGGTTTCCTTGGTTGGGGACTCTCTTGGGACCCTCCCTCTCGTCCCTATCTTTCTATCCCAACCTTTCTCTTGCTCCTTTAATTCCTTGTGAGATTCTTGAACTTTGATTGAACTTTTGAGATTGAGTTAAGTTCTCCTCCTACAGCTTACCCCCTAGTGCGTCGAAAGCCATAGCGTCGCGAATACTTCATCAATCAACGTGATTCAAATTGGGAACGGTAGCTGAGATTAAGATCTACAACATATTCGAGTTTCGTGACATTCCAACTGCTAGTTTTTTTGTCGACGTCGTTTCTTGTGAAGACGACTTTTCTGTCCAGAATTTCGGATTTATATTTTGAGTAATTCTAGCTCCTAAGTTCACTTAGACTCCGTCCTTAATACTAACAAAAGGCTCTTTTCCAGGGCCTGGAGTTTCCTTGACAACGGTGTGTGTCGTCGATTCCGAAGTTGCTGAGCTGGATGCATCCAAAGGAGGAGTTTGGGGGTTTTGCAGCTTCTTGTACACCCCCACCTTCCCCTTGATTTGCTTCAGCTCCACCGACGCCTTCCCTAGGCAGCGGGTTGCCGCTGTGGGCTGGTATCAGGAGAGAACGTTGACTCCGTGGAAAGGTCGCCTTCTTTCCACACTCAAAAGTTTCCCCAAGTTCTCCAGTACGGGTACAATCTCCACAATTTTCTGCTTCGTGCTAAATTTCTAATCAGCTTCGTCGAAGTTGGTTTTTTTCGGAATCCAGCGGCTGCTTTTTTATCTTTTCTTTTTTTGCCAGCTAGATCCGCAATCATTGGCCAAAGAATTTCCGCCACTATTGCACGCCTGATACTCTGCATGTGCGGCTTTCATTTTGTTATAGTCGAAGATTCGATGGCTCGGCTATCCGCAAAAACGCACACGAAATTGGCGTTTTTCGGACGTGGCCACCCGTCAAACCTGCCGATTTCCATCGGGTTGGCGAACGTGGGGTGTGCCGATCAGTCGCCTTGTCGCATACTGTCGGCGTGCGCCCATCGTGTTCCAGTGTTGACCATGTCAAAATGCTTCGCTGTCGAAACGACGTCACTGTAGCTCGCGTAATTCGTCGCTGCTACCTGTCGTTTGACTTCGGTCTTCAGGCCGGCGAGGTAGGACTGCACTTTTTCTCCTTCGGTCAGGTCGGGAATGCGGTTATAAAATTCCTCCATCTGCTGCGTGTACTGTGCTACACTGCCAAACTGTCGATAGCGATGATTTTTTTCCTGAGCAAGGAAACCCGAATTTATCGGCTCAAAACGTTTCAGCAGGTTGGTGGGGAATTGCTGCCACTTGGCTTTGCCGTGGATGAAGATACTGTTGCCGCCGATCCACTCGAGTTCCGGCCCTCCCAACAGTGTCGTCGTGAGTCGCACGTGCTGGCCGTCCCAGACTGGCGAGCTCCATCCGACGGCTGCGAAGTAGATCTCCATGCTGGCGATCCATCTGCGGGCGTGAGAATTTTGATCGCTCCGATCAAACGGCTTAGGTGGGTGTGGCTTTGGAGCCTCGAGAAATTGTTGTGACTGCTGCGTCGTCGCCATTGTTGTTTCGTACTGCGCCCCAACGAGTCGAGTTACTCGCTCGAACTCATTTCGCCAAGCTTCGTAGTCAGCTCGCATCTCCTCCTGTAGGGCGGCAATGCTCGCAAAGAGCTGCTGGGTAACTTCGATGTTGTCGAATTTCGCCATCCTGTTAAAAAAACACACGGAGGGGTTAATTCAAAAAACGCAGGGCTGGTGCTTACCAGAATCCGCGCCGAATTAGTCGTCGTCGGCGGTTTTTCGAGGCAGGTTTTCCGACTAGTGTTACTTAGTTGAGCGCGGTCGAGTGAGAAAAGCTCTGATTACCAAGTGTTACAGGATCGAAATGGTCGAGAGAAAGTTGCACTATCGATCGATATAAGGCGCTTTTATACTTCCAAGGTACATCAGGTAACCAGGTTTATCATATCCAAAGGGAATAGACCCTTCTAGAAATAGAATCACCCTCCGTATAGCCGCGCGATGATATTGGCTTTAAGGGATTATGGCAGGATTACGCTAGATATAGCACGCCAGTACATCTCAAGCCTGGTCGGTCATATAACGATAATAGTAGAATAAACCAAAGGATAATGGAAAGTGAGGAATCAGCAACCAAATGAGATGAGATAAAGATCAAATGAATCAGGAGAAAGAAGAGAGTGAGATAAGGAAGAAATATAGTAATTATAAATAAGTGTAACGGGGTCGTTCTCTCACAGGCATAGAATATGGTTCGTTTTGACTTGGAAGGTTGCCGATTTATAACGGCGATACCAAATACTCGTACGATCCGTAGCGAATTTGGATGGCAGTTTTGTGGATAGACTTGTCCGCCATTTGTATAGGCTAGTATTTGGACTGTAAATCAATTTGGAAATTACCGTAGCTCCCTGAAACTGGTCATCAAGGTCGTCACTCTACTGTAGCAGCTGCAAATTGGTTGGGAAGGGACAAATGTCAAAGTTCGGGTTCCTATAGAGAGGGAATCTTTGTGCTTATGGGGTTTCCTTAGTTGGGGACTCTCTTGGGACCTTCCCTCTTATCCCTCTATTCCCTTCCAACCTTTCTATTGCTCCTCTAATTCCTTGTGAGATGATTGAACCTTGATTGAACATTTGAGATTGAGTTAAGTTTTTCTCCTACAGCATGGTTATGCGTCGAAAGACATAGTGTCGCGAATACGCCATCAATCAACAAGATTTAAATTGGGAACGGTAGCTGACAATAAGAGCTACAACATACCGAGTTTCGCGACAATTCAACAGCCAGTTTTTCATCGACGACGTTTCTTGTGGAAACGATTTTTCTGTCCAGAATTTCGGATTCTATGGCGAATTTTCTGATTCTATGGCGGATTCTAGAATTTCGAGGAGTACCACGCTTTTTCTCAAGGACATGTTGGTGCAACCCTATGGCTTGCACTTGGCTTGTCGTCCTTGTTTGTGTGTGTGCATGCATGGCATGGAATGAATTGTGAGTCTATGTCATTGCTATCCAGTGCTTGTGTGTGTGTTTGAATGGTGTATCACTATGTGGTTTGTGTCGGTCAAGACATTAGCGAGTTTTTACAACTCGCATGTCAAGTCGTCGTTTGTCTGTCGTATGTGTTTTTTCTATTTTGTCGAGTGTGAAGTGTCCATCGTGTCGCAGGTGTGTGCAGCAAGCCCCCATCAACTCTAGAAGAATTTATCTTGCAGATCCAGGAACAAGAGCTCAAGATTTCAAGCCCAAGGGACGCGGATAAATATTAAATAGTGAAAATAGTAACGTTACTTCGTGTAGTGTTACATTTCACTTGGTGTAGCCCCTTGGAGGGTTGGTTTCAAGACTCTTCATGGTTGGGGACCCTGTGGTGGTGTACCACCAACCTAGACCTCGGCTCTTGGGGTATGTAGAGGCTGGGAACCATCTCCCTCTCGAACTCTTCTTGCTAAGTTTGTACTCCTAAGACTATAGTGGCTGCTATACCTCCTGCCAGTCAAACCGCCATAGCGTCGTCAAATCTTCATGGAATTTCATGATTCAACTTGCTGCTGATAGACGACACCAATTCGCTCCAGATCCAATTTACAGATTACCTTTTGATTCCGTGACCAGATCGTTATCAATATTTGAAGCCGTCTGACGGAAATCCGACTGTGCTCTCTATCTCTCATTATAGGCACATCTAAGCCTACTGTGATTATCACAAGTGGTATCAGAGCCCCTTGGAGATGTCTCGACCATGCCTAGGCCTGAGGAAGGGGGTGGCAGAGGTGTTGGAGGCAGAGAAGACGCCCAAGCACAAGGTCAACACCAAGATCCACCCGTTGCTCCGGTGCAACCTAGCCTTGGACCCTCTAGGGATGAGCCTAGAGTGTTTGGCCTTGACAAGTTCAACGGTGACAACTTTGCTGAGTGGTCCTTCAAGATGGAGAACATCTTTGACCATGATGATCTGCAAGAGGTGATGGAAGGAACGGAGAAGCGCCCCGAGAACGACCCGGAGAAGAGCCTGTGGGTGCGGAAGAGCGCACAAGGCTACCTTCTACTTGGGCAAGCGTTGGGGAGCAGCCAAATCCGTCACATCAAGCCTTTTCAGCGTGAACCAGCAAAGGGACCAAAGGCATGGGCTGCTCTCAAGGGTGTACACGCTCCTGCAACAGCGGCGGTGGCTGTGGTTTTGGAGCGGCAAATGGCGGCACTTCGAATTGACGAAGGCGAATCGGTGGAGGAAGGAGTGCAGAAATTCTTCGACTTGTTGACACGGCTCGAAGGAGCTGACCTGAACTACAGTGACCTTCAAAAGAAGACCAAGCTGCTGGCCTTACTTCCGGACTCATGGTCCTCGCTCATCATCAACCGTAATCGAGATCTGCCCCGTCTCTCACTCGAAGATGTGAAGCGGGAAATCTTACAAGAAGATTTCCGCCGTCGCGAATTGGCGGGTCCCGATGGTGCCGGAGTTGCAAGCATGGGCCGTGGGCACGGCTGTGGAAGGGGCAGAGGGCGAGGAGGCAGATTTGACAGCAGCAACTTCAATGGAGGCCGTGGTAATAGAGGATATGGCAGCAACAACAATGGCTACGGGCGTGGGCGCGGTCGATTTGATGGCGAATGCCACTTTTGCCACAAGACCGGCCACATGTGGAGAGATTGCTTCAAACTACCTGATGGCTGGAACCCCTCTCAAGGCCAAGAGGGCAGAGGAGCAAGGGGAGGAAGAGGCAGAGGTCGTGGAGGCCGTGGTGGCCGTGGAGGCGAAGCGGCAAGCATGAAAGGTGGAGACTACGACAAGGACTCGAGTGAAGATCGATACCCGGGCCAATTCTTCTTTGTCTCCACGCAAGCGGCAGCTGCAGCAGGAGGTGTGGAAGGCTTTGAGGAGCCAGCTACTGTGGGAAAGGTCACCCTTCACTCTCTGGACGTTGGGTTGATCGACAGCGGAGCCACCTATAGCATGACACCTCGTGCGGACTTGATCACCGAACTCGAACCGTCGCCGGTCAAGCATGTTACATCGGCTTTGGGGCAGCGAGCAGAGGTGAAAGGCATGGGCAAGGCCATGTTCAAGGGTGCTGATGGGAAGATGGTGGGCCTCAAGAACGTGCTTTTGGTGCCCAACCTAGCAGCCAACCTGATTTCCGTTCGGCGTTGGCAAAAGGCCGGCATGGACACATCTTCCAAGGGTTCGAAAACATATACCGCGAGGCTTGGTGAGCGGAAGCTTTGGGACCTTCATGAGGACAGGGACATCTATAATGAGATGTGGCAAATCCCAGTGGTCCCCATGCCTAAGGAGAGGCAAGTGGCAGCAAGCGTCAGCACCAAGAGTGAAGCGGATGGTGGCGGTGATCACGGAAAACAAAGTGACACCAAGAGTGACTCGAAGGAGTGCAATCTTGGAGAGACCAGCAAGGCGTGTGAACCCAAGGAGAGTGGTGCAGCAGCCAAAGGTGGTGGAAATGAGGAGGGGAAACCTAAGATCAGCAAAGCAGCAGCGGCGAAGGAGAAAGGAGAGAGCTTGTGGGGCACGATTGCGAGTGCCGCTTTCTCCAACCCAACTTCCGCTACGGGAGAGTGTGATTGGCTGACCTTGCATCGGCGAATGGGGCATGTGGCATTGCCCATTTTGCAGCAGATAGTTAAGCAAGAGATGGTCAGTGGGATACATGTCAAGGGGGAGCCCAATGAGGTGCTTGGCTATCCAACATGCATGCAAGCCAAGTTCACCCGCTACCCGTTCCATAGCTCGGAGACAACGGCGAAGGCACCACTTGATGAGGTGGTGATGGATGTGGTGGGCCCCTTGAAGCTTGGAGCTGCTGGAGCTGAGTACTTCCTCACCATTGTGGACGTCTACACTCGCATGACTTGGGTGTATGTGCTGCCGAAGAAGAGTGACGTAGCTGAAACGGTGAAGACCGATTGGTTGCCGATGGTGGAGCGGCAACAAGACCGACTTGTGAAGGCGATTCGCACTGACCGTGGGGGAGAGTTCCTGAGGAAGGATTTCTCAACTTGGCTGAAGAAGCAGGGCATAAGGCACTCTCTTACCATGCCCTACTCTCCTGCAATGAACGGCATCGCCGAGCGTGCGAATCGGACACTCACGGAGACGGCTCGGGGACTTCTCATTGAAGCCGGTCTTCCCAATTACTTTTGTCCGGATGCGGTGCGGCATGCTTGTGTGGCCAAGAACAGAGCCTTGACTCATGTGGGAGAAGACAAATGGGTGCCCTATGTGGAGTGGATTGGAAGGAAGCCGAAGGTGGATATGCTTCGGGTGTTCGGGTGCATGTGCATGGCACTTGTGCCTAAGAAACTTCGGCACACCAAGCTTGATGCCAAGGCAACATGGGCCGTGCACCTGGGCATGGCTCAAAACGCGCAAGGGATGGCTTCTTTGGGACCCATTTACCAAGAAGTTCTTGGTGAGCAGAGAGTGCAAGTTCATGGAGAACTTACCGTACAAGGAGTGGAAGGCGGAGAACCAAGCGAAGATTGGTGTGCGGCTTGGAGAGGTGAAGAGTAACGGCTTCGAGCATGTGGAGCTGCCCTTGGAGCTGAGTAGCAGCAGCACAGTCATGAGGCAATCTCCTCAAATGAATGGGGATGAAGAGGAGGAGGAGGTGCAGCAAGGTGATGAGCGTGCACCGTCTCTTCCGCCTCGTGCTACAAGTGCTCGTGGGAACCGACCAGATTTACCGCAACGCCATGAGAGCATTCAAGTCCCTGCAGCAGAGGAGGAAGGAAGGGGGAGAAGGAGAACTCAGCCCCCTAATAGGTTGAGCTATGATCGGCTTGGAGGACCAGCCAACTCAACCTTGACCGGTTCGGCTCTCATGCTAGGCGATGATGCGGAAGATGAAAGCGAGGAGTGCGCCTTTGCCTTCTTCTCTCCGGTGGAGATGCCGGGGGAGCCTACAAATCCCAAGGAGGCTTGGGAGGGCCCCAATGGGAAGGAGTGGAAGAAGGCCTCAGATGAAGAAATGGGGAGCATCATCGAGAACGACACGTTTGACTTGGTGAACCTACCTCCGGGGCGTAAGGCGATCTCTTCCAAGTGGCTCTTCAAGCGCAAGACCGACGCCGACGGCAACATCGAGCGCTACAAGAGCAGACTTGTAGCCAAGGGGTATCAGCAGCAAGAGAAGAATGACTACAATGAAGTGTATGCTCCTGTGGTGAAGGGTACAACCCTTCGAACCCTCTTCGCTGCGGCGGCCATCTAAGGATGGGTGGTGAAGCAAATGGATATAGTAACGGCCTTCCTCAACGGCGTTTTGGAGGAAGAAACCTACATGGAGCAGCCAGAGGGGTACAATGATGGGAGTGGCAGAGTGTGGAAGCTGAAGAAAGCACTCTATGGCCTCAAGCAAGCCCCTAGGCAATGGTACATCAAGCTGCGGGAAGTCTTGGAGGCGATCGGCTTCACTCCCTCAACGGCCGATCAATCGTTGTTCATGCTTGGCGAGGGGGAGCACATGAGCTTCATGGTGGTTTATGTGGATGACATCCTCATATTCTCACCCTCCTCTGACCTTGTGAAGGAGGTGATGCTGAAGCTTCAAGACAAGTTCAAGTGCAAGACCCTTGGTGACGTCAACTACTACCTTGGGCTTCACATTGAGCGAGATGTGGAGAAGCGGTGGATGCGAGTGCATCAAAAGAAGTACTTGGAGGCCTTGGCTGCAAAGTTTGGGAAGAGTGAAGGTCATGTGGCTACTCCTCTTCCCTCAGGGTTCAAGTGTGTGAAAGGACCAGTGGAGGAAAGTGTTGGTGAAGAGGAGAGGCGCCGTTCTCACTCCTTGGTGGGCAGCCTCATGTATGCGGCCGTTCACACAAGGCCGGATGCAGCCTTTGCTACCGGGCAGCTGGCTAGGGTTCTCCAATGCTCTAATGAAGAGCAGGTAGCAGCTGGATAGAGAGTGGCCAAGTACCTTGGCCAAACAGCAACTGTTGGACTGCAATACTCCGCGGCGGCACAAAGGCGTCAAAAGGGGGCGGATGGAGTCGAACCCGGGAGGCTCTTTCTCACCGCCTTCTCTGATGCATCTTGGGCATCAGAACCAGAGGATATGACAAGTGTGGGAGGCTTCATCTGCTGTGTTGGTGGAGGCCCAACAGCTTGGGAGAGCAAGAAGCAAGTGGACCAAGCATTGAGCTCGGTGGAGTCCGAGTACATGGCACTCTTCCGTGCCATAAGAGAGGTTGTGTGGCAGCGGCGTTTGCTAGCTGAATTGGGGGAGGAGCAGCAAGGACCTACCCCACTCTACTGTGATAGCCAGGGTGCTATTGCATTGGCTAAGAACCTGGTTCTTCATGGCCTTACCAAGCACATGAAGGTGAAGTGGCATTGGGTGAGGAGCATGGTAACCGCGGGTGAAGTGGAGTTGCACTACGTGAAGACGACGGCGCAGCCAGCTGATATGATGACCAAGAGGCTGGTTGAGCAGCAGCATTGGAAGTGTTGCAAGCTTGCTGGGATGGCTCTGAACTAAGGGGAGCAGATTCTAAGGCCAACAATCCGAGGGGGAGTTTGTTGGTGCAACCCTATGGCTTGCACTCGGCTTGTCGTCCTTGTTTGTGTGTGTGCATGCATGGCATGGAATGAATTGTGAGTCTATGTCATTGCTATCCAGTGCTTGTGTGTGTGTTTGAATGGTGTATCACAATGTGGTTTGTGTCGGTCAAGACATTAGCGAGTTTTTACAACTCGCATGTTAAGTCGTCGTTTGTGTGTCGCATGTGTTTTTTCTATTTTGTCGAGTGTGAAGTGTCCATCGTGTCGCAGGTGTGTGCAGCAAGCCCCCATCAACTCAAGAAAATTTTTTCTTGCAGATCCAGGAACAAGAGCTCAAGATTTCAAGCCCAAGGGACGCGGATAAATATTAAATAGTGAAAATAGTAACGTTACTTCGTGTAGTGTTACATTTCACTTGGTGTAGCCCCTTGGAGGGTTGGTTTCGAGACTCTTCATGGTTGGGGACCCTGTGGTGGTGTACCACCAACCTGGACCTCGGCTCTTGGGGTATGTAGAGGCTGGGAACCATCTCCCTCTCGAACTCTTCTTGCTAAGTTTGTACTCCTAAGACTATAGTGGCTGCTATACCTCCTGCCAGTCAAACCGCCATAGCGTCGTCAAATCTTCATGGAATTTCATGATTCAACTTGCTGCTGATAGACGACACCAATTCGCTCCAGATCCAATTTACAGATTACCTTTTGATTCAGTGACCAGATCGTTATCAATATTTGAAGCCGTCTGACGGAAATCCGACTGTGCTCTCTATCTCTCATTATAGGCACATCTAAGCCTACTGTGTTTATAACAGGACACCTATGCAAGGATGGCAGCAGCGAGCAGCAATGTATCTCAGCTGCAGCAGTGCACCAAGATCATCTCGGTGTTGGACAACTCTTGGGACAACCTCATCCCCACCCTCAACTCTGAGCAAGATCAATGGACACCTTAGTGGCTAAGGCAGCAGATTCTGCAGGAAGACTTCCGCAGACGCCATGTGGGAGGTGATGCTTCCACTAAGACAGCTGAGAGGTATGGAACTGTAGGGTGCGGTAGAGGAAGAGGGGGTTGGAGAGGCCGAGGCCATGGGAGGAGCTGCTATAATCACAATAGGCTCAAATGTGCCTAAAATGAGAGATAGAGAGAACAGTCGGATTTCTGTCAGACGGCTTCAAATATTGATAACGATCTGATCGGTGCCTCAAACGGTGATCTGTAATTTTGATCTGGAGCGCGTTACTGACGCCTATCAGCAGCAAGTTGAATCATGAGATTCCATGAAGATTTGACGACGCTATGGCGGTTTGAATGGCAAGAGGTATAGCAGCCACTATAGTCTTAGAAGTGCAAAGTTAGCAAGAAGAAATCGAGATTCAGATAGTTCTCAGCCACTACAAGCCCCAAGAGCCAAGGTCCAGGCAGGTGGTAGACCACCAAAGAGTCCCCAACCATGAAGGGACTCGAAACAAACTCAACAAGGGGCTGGACCAAATGAAATGTAGCACTACATGAAGTAGCATTACTATTTTCACTATTTTAATATTTATCCACTTCCCTTGGGCTTGAAATCTGGAGCTCTTGGTCTTGATTATGCAAGATAAATTCTTCTTGAGTTGATGAGGGCTTGCTGCATACACCTGCGATATGATGGACACTTCACAGTCGACAAAATAGAAAAACACATGCGATACGCAAACGACGACGTGACACGCGAGTTGTAAGAACTTGCTAATGTCTTAACCGACACAAACCACATTGTGATACACCATTCAAACACACACACAAGCACTAGATAGCAATGACATAGACTCACAATTCATTTTATGCCATGCATACACACACACAAACAAGGATGACAAGCCGAGTGCAAGCCATAGGTTGCACCAACAAACTCCCCCTCGGATTGTTGGCCTTAGAATCTGCTCCCCTTAGTTCAGAGCCATCCCAGCAAGCTTGCAACACTTCCAATGCTGCTGCTCAACCAGCCTCTTGGTCATCATGTCAGCTGGCTGCGCCATCGTCTTCACGTAGTGCAACTCCACTTCACCCGAGGTTACCATGCTGCTCACCCAATGCCATTTCACCTTCATGTGCTTGGTAAGGCCATGAAGTACGGGGTTCTTAGCCAATGCAATAGCACCCTGGCTATCGCAATAGAGTGGGGTAGGTCCTTGCTGCTCCTCCCCCAATTCAGCTAGCAAACAACGCTGCCACACAACCTCTCTTATGGCACGGAAGAGTGCCATGTGCTCGGACTCCACCGAGCTCAATGCTTGGTCCACATGTTTCTTGCTCTCCCAAGCAGTTGGGCCTCCACTAACACAGCAGATGAATCCTCCTACACTTGTCCGACAGAGCCTCCCAGGTTCGACTCCATCCGCACCCTTTTGACGCCTTTGTGCCGCCGCGGAGTATTGCAGTCCAACAGTTGCTGTTTGGCCAAGGTTCTTGGCCACTCTCTCTCCAGGTGCTACGTGCTCTTCATTGGGGCATTGGACAACCCTAGCCAGCTGCCCAGTAGCAAAGGCTGCATTTGGCCTTGTGTGAGCGGCCGCATACATGAGGCTGCCCACCAAGAAGTGAAAACGGCACCTCTCCTCTTCACCAACACTTTCCCCTGCTGGTCCTTTCGCACACTTGAACCCTGAGGATAGAGGAGTAGCCACATGACCTTCACTCTTCCCAAAGTTTGCAGCCAGCCAAGTACTTCTTTTGATGCACTCGCATCCACCGCTTCTCCACATCTCGCTCAATGTGAAGCCCAAGGTCACCAAGGGTCTTGCACTTGAACTTGTCTTGAAGCTTCAGCATCACCTCCACAAGGTCAGAGGAGGGTGAGAATATGAGGATGTCATCCACAAAAACCACGATGAAGCTCCTCTGCTCCCCCTCGCCAAGCATGAACAAGGATTGATCGGCCGTTGAGGGAGTGAAGCCGATCGCCTCCAAGACATCCCGCAGCTTGAAGTACCATTGCCTAGGAGCTTGCTTGAGGCCATAGAGTGCTTTCTTCAGCTTCCACACTCTGCCAATCCCATCATTGTACCTCTCTGGCTGCTCCATGTAGGTTTCTTCCTCCAAAACTCCATTGAGAAAGGCCGTTACGATGTCCATATGCTTCACCACCCATCCATTGATGGCCACCGCGGCGAAGAGAGTTCAAAGGGTTGTACCCTTCACCACATAAACACATACTTTATTGTAGTCCTTCTTCTCCTGCTGCTGGTACCCCTTGGCTACAAGTCTTCTCTTGTAGCGCTCAATGTTGCCGTCGGCATCGGTCTTGCGCTTGAAAATCCACTTGGAAGAAATCGCCTTACGCCCCGGAGGTAGGTTCACCAAGTCAAACGTGTCGTTCTCGATGATGCTCCCCATTTCTTCATCTGAGGCCTTCTTCCACTCCTTCCCATTGGGGCCCTCCCAAGCCTCCTTGGGATTTGTAGGCTCCCCCG
Organism: Closterium sp. NIES-67; assembly: GCA_027943415.1. Classification (NCBI taxonomy): domain Eukaryota; kingdom Viridiplantae; phylum Streptophyta; class Zygnematophyceae; order Desmidiales; family Closteriaceae; genus Closterium; species Closterium sp. NIES-67. Next base: position 346,147 of record BQMB01001150.1, on the reverse strand, counting down.
GTATCTCCACCTGGAGAGAAGAAGGCAAAAGCGCACTCCTCGCTTTCATCTTCCGCATCATCGCCTAGCATGAGAGCCGAACTGGTCAAGGTTGAGTTGGCAGGTCCTCCGAGCCGTTCATAGCTCAACCTATTGGGGGGCTGAGTCTTACTTCTCCCCCTTCCTTCCTCCTCTGCTGCAGGTACTTGAATGCTCTCATGGCGTTGCGGTAAATCTGGTCGGTTCCCGCGAGCACTTGTAGCACGAGGCGGAAGTGTCGGTGCACGCTCATCACCTTGCTGCACCTCCTCCTCCTCCTCATCCCCATTCATTTGAGGAGATTGTCTTGTGATTGTGCTGCTGCTACTCATCTCCAAGGGCAGCTCCACATGCTCCAAGCCGGTGCTCTTCACCTCTCCAAGCCGCACACCAATCTTTGCTCGGTTCTTCGCCTTCCACTCCTTGTACGACAACTTGCAATCTCTGCTCACGAGAACTTCTTGGTAAATGGGTCCCAAAGAAGCCATCCCTTGCTGTTTTGAGCCATGCCCAAGTGCACGGCCCATGTTGCCTTGGCATCAAGCTTCTTGTGCCGAAGTTTCTTAGGCACAAGTGCCATGCACATACACCCCAACACCAGAAGCATATCCACCTTCGGCTTCCTTCCAATCCACTCCACATAGGGCACCCATTTGTCTCCTCCCACGTGATTCAAGGCTCTGTTCTTGGCTACACAAGCATGCCGCACCGCATCCGGCCAAAATAAATTGGGAAGACTGGATTCAATGAGAAGTCCCCGAGCCGTCTCCGTTAGTGTCGAATTCGCACGCTTGGCGATGCCGTTCATTGCAGGAGAGTAGGGCATGGTGAGAGAGTGTCTTATGCCCTGCTTCTTCAGCCAAGTTGAGAAGTCCTTGCTCAGGAACTCTTCCCCACGGTCAATGCGAATCGCCTTCACAAGCCGGTCTTGTTGCCGCTCCACCATCGGCAACCAATCGGTCTTCACCGTTTCAGCTACGTCACTCTTCTTGGGCAGCACATACACCCAACTCATGCGAGTGTAGACATCCACAATGGTGAGGAAGTACTTTGCTCCCACAGTTCCAAGCTTCAAGGGGCCCATCACATCTTTCACCACCTCGTCAAGTGGTGCCTTAGCCTTGTCTCCGAGCTATGGAACGGATAGCGGGTGAACTTGGCTTGCATGCATGTTGGACAGCCAAGCACCTCATTTGGCTCCCCCTTGACACGTATCCCACTGACCATCTCTTGCTGAACTATCTACCGCAAAATGGGCAATGCCACATGCCCCATTCACCGATGCAAGGTCAGCCAATCACATTCTCACGTAGCGGAAGTCGGGTTGGAGAAAGCGGCACTTGCAATTGTGCCCCACAAGCTCTCTCCTTTCTCCTTTGCCGCTGCTGCTTTGCTGATCTTAGCCTTCTCCTCCTCATTTCCACTACCTTTGGCTGCTGCACCACTCTCCTTGGGTTCACACGCCTTGCTGGTCTCCCCAAGTTTGCATTCCTTTGAGTCACTCTTGGTGTCACTTTGCTTTCCGTGATCACCGCCACTAACCGCTTCACTCTTGGTGCTGACGCTTAATGCCACTTGCCTCTCTTTAGGCATAGGGACCAATGGGATTTGCCACATCTCATTGTAGATGTCCCTGTCCTCATAAAGGTCCCAAAGCTTCCGCTCTCCAAGCCTCGCGGTATAGGTTTTGGATCCCTTGGAAGATGTGTCCATGCCGGCCTTTTGCCAACGCCGCACGGAAATCAGGTTGGCTGCTAGGTTGGGCACCAAAAGCACGTTCTTGAGGCCCACCATCTTCCCATCAGCACCCTTGAACATGGCCTTGCCCATGCCTTTCACCTCTGCTCGTTGCCCCAAAGCCGATGTAACATGCTTGACCGGCGACGGTTCGAGTTCGGTGATCAAGTCCGCACGAGGTGTCATGCTATAGGTGGCTCCGCTGTCGATCAACCCAACGTCCAGAGAGTGAAGGGTGACCTTTCCCACAGTAGCTGGCTCCTCAAAGCCATCCACACCTCCTGCTGCAGCTGCCGCTTGCGTGGAGACGAATAAGAATTGGCCCGGGTATCGATCTTCACACGGCCCCGTCTCGTAGACTCCACCTTTCATGCTTGCCGCTTCGCTTCCACGACCACCACGGCCTCCACGACCTCTGCCTCTTCCTCCCCTTGCTCCTTTGCCCTCTTGGCCTTGAGAAGGGGTCCATCCATCAGGCAATCTATAGCAATCTCTCCACATGTGGCTGGTCTTGTAGCAAAAGTGACATTCACCGTCAAATCAACCGTGCCCACGCCCGTAGCCATTGTTGTTAAAGTTGCTGCCATATCCTCCATAACCACGGCCTTCATTGAAGTTACTGCTGCCAAGTCTGCCTCCTCGCCCTCTGCCCCTTCCACGGCCATGCCCACGGCCCATGCTTGCGACTCCGGCACCATCAGGATCCGCCAATTCGCTGGCGGCGGAAATCTTATTGTAAGATTTCCCGCTTCACATCTTCGAGTGAGAGGCGGGGCAGATCTCGATTTAGGTTGATGATGAGCGAGGACCATGAGTCTGGAAATGTGGCCAGCAGCTTGGTCTTCTTTTGAAGGTCACTGTGGTTCAGGTCAGCTCCTTCGAGCCCGGTCAACAAGTCGAAGAATTTCTGCACTCCTTCCTCCACCGGTTCACCTTCGTCAATTCGAAGTGCCGCCATTTGCCGCTCCAAGACCACAGCCACCGCCGCTGTTGCAGGAGCATGCACACCCTTGAGAGCAGCCCATGCCTTTGGTCCCTTTGCTGGTTCACGCTGAAAAGGCTTGATGTGAAGAATTTGGCTGCTCTCCAACGCTTGCCCAAGTAGAAGATATCCTTGTGCGCTCTTCCGCACCCACAGGCTCTTCTATGGGTCGTTCTCGGGGCGCTTCTCCGTTCCTTCCATCACCTCCAGCAGATCATAGTGGTCAAAGATGTTCTCCAGCTTGAAGGACCACTCAGCAAAGTTGTCACCGTTGAACTTGTCAAGGCCAAACACTCTAGGCTCATCCCTAGAGGGGCTAAGGCTAGGTTGCACGGGAGCAATGGGTGGATCTTGGTGTTGGCCTTGTACTTGGCCATCTTCTCTGCCTCCAACACCTCTGCCACCACCTTCCCCAGATCTAGGCATGGTCGAAATGGCTCCAAGGGGCTCCGATACCACATGTTATAATCACAATAGGCTCAGATGTGCCTAAAATGAGAGATAGAGAGCACAGTCGGATTTCCATCAGACGGCTTCAAATATCGATAACGATCTGAAAGATGCCCTATGAAGATTTGAGGACGCTATGGCAATTTGACTGGCAGGAGGTATAGCAGCCACTTTAGTCTTAGAAGTACAAGTTAGCAAAAAGAAATCGAGATTCAGATAGTTCTCAGCCTCTACAAGCCCCAAGAGCCGAGGTCCAGGTTGGCGGTACACTACCACAGAGTCCCCAACCACGCAGGGACTCGAAACAAACTCAACAAGGGGCTGGACCAAGTGAAATGTAACACTACATGAAGTAGCATTACTATTTTCACTATTTTAATATTTATCCACTTCCCTTGGGCTTGAAATCTTGAGCTCTTGGTCTTGATTCTGCAAGATAAAATTTTCTTGAGTTGATGAGGGCTTGTTGCACACACCTGCAATGTGATGGACACTTCACACTCGACGAAATAGAAAAACACATGCGACACGCAAACGACGACTTGACATGCGAGTGGTGAAAACTCGCTAATGTCTTGACCGACACAAACCACATTGTAATACACCATTCAAACACACACGCAAGCACTAGATACCAATGATATAGACTCACAATTCATTTCATGCCATGCATGCACACACACAAACAAGGACGATAAGCCGAGTGCAAGCCATAGAGTTGCACCAACAGGAGCTTTGGCAGAGGTAGAGGCCGAGGTGAGTATAATGAGGGGCATGGGAGCTCTAGTGGCAGGGGGAGTACCAGAATGGAGGGCACCTGCTGGTACTGCAAGAAGGTCGGGCATCCTTGGTTCAAGTGCGAAGCAGGCCGGAGGGATGGGCACCTTCAGGCATGAAGCCGCCCAGTGGTGAACGCGCACAAGGTGGTGCTGTGCAAGGCTGAGGTGCACAAGGTAAAGGTGCACAACGTAATGCCTATCCTGGGATGTTTCTCATGGTTGAGGTTGTGCATGGGCATGAGGGTGATGTGGGATCTGTGGGAAAGGTTGTGATGCACCCTCTCACGCACTGGTGATTGATTCAGGTTGCACCAGTCACATGACCCCACGGGCAGATTTGCTTGATGAGGTAAAACCCCTTGGGAAGATTAAGTATGTGGCAGCAGAATCAGGTGCTTTGCTCCCTGTGATTGGTGTTGGAAATGCCAAGGTTAAGGGAGCTCATGGGGAGCTTGTGGGGCTTGGGAATGTTCTGCTGGTTGAAATTTGTCCGCTTACCTTCTTTCTGTTGCGGCGACTGCAGAAGAGCAAGGCCGAAGTGACCATTGGACCAACCAGCTGCCGTGCTAAGCTTGGGAAGAAGGTGCTATGGAGTCTGGAAGAGGAGACCAGCTGCATCAAGGACCTGTGGCAACTGCCCATCATCCCTTGGAATGCGAAGACTCCAACAGCAGCAACGGCAGCAGCGGCAAAGACAACAGCAGGAGGAGATGCAACTGCACCAACTGATGGGGTCCTGGAAGCAGTTAAGAAAGTGCAGCAGCAGCAGACACATGGCGAGGTGCTTGCTGGTGTCGATGCGAGCACGGCATGGGCCAAGGCTTCATCTAGGAGTGGTGAGGCCGATTGGGAGACATGGCATGAGAGGCTGTGCCATGTGAACTTCCCTATGCTGCAGAAGTTGGTGAAGGATGGGAGCATGAAGGGCTTGGAGGTGAAGGGGGGAGTGAAGGAGATTGGGAGCTGCCCTACATGCTTGGAGACCAAGTTCTCCAAGTTCCCCTTCAACAGTGCAACAGGACCAGCCAAGACCCCACTTGCACTTGTGCACATGGATGTGGTGGGGCCCACAAGAGCCCCTTCCCTCTTTGGCAGCCACTATTTTTTTACAATTGTGGATGACCACACTCGAGCAGTGTGGGTTTACCCTTTGAAGAGCAAGGGGGATGTGGCAATGGCTGTCCTTAAGGAGTGGATGCCTAGAGCTCAAAGGGAATGCGGACACAAGGTGAAGGTGATCTGCAGTGACAATAGTGGGGAGTTCATTGGAGCTGATTTTGAGGGGGGGTTGAAGTGGAAGGGAATCCAACATCAACTGACAGTGCCCTATAACCCGCAGCAGAATGGCGTGGCTGAGAGGTTCAACAGGACTCTGCAGGAGGGGGCACGCACTCTCCTTGGGCGTGCAGGGCTGACTGATCCGTTTTGGGTGTCTGCACTGAGGCAGGTCGCCCTTGAGAAGAACAGGGTGCTGGCTACAGTTGGGGATAAGGAGTGGATCCCATATACCAAGTGGTATGGGAGTGCTCCAGCTGTGAACATGCTGAGGGCATTTGGGTGCATGGTGGTGTTTCATGTGCCTAAGGAGAAAAGGGGGAAGTTGGAGGCTTCTGGAAGATGGGGTGTGCACTTTGGGATTGCAAAGGATCACAAGGGGTGGCTGCTGTGGGAATTGACCACCCAGAAGCTGACTATGTCAAGGGATGTAAAGTTCCTTGAATCCCTGTACTAAAAGGAATGGAAGCAGCAGCAGCAAAAGCTTCCATCTACACCTCTTGTTGTGGAGGCAGATGAGGTGCAACGGCCTTCAAGACAGGTGGAGGTTGCAGTGTCTGAGGAGGAGATGCATGGGGTGACTGAGGAAGGGGGAGCAGCTGAGGTGGAGCAGCAGCAGCAGCAGCATAAGTCTCCACCTCGAGTTCCACACCCGTATGCGCAACCTAGGAGGGATGTCCGCCCTCTGGTGAGGCTGACTTATGGGGGAAGAGGCAAGCCGAATGTGGTGCAGGCTGGGAGTGTGGTTGAGCAGATTGAGGAAGATGAGATCGCTCACTGCTACTGGGCACCAATCCCTGAGCCCAAGACTCGAGAAGAGGCCTTGAATGGACCAAATGGGGAAAAGTGGAAGGCGAGTGAGGATGAGGAGTTCGGGTCCCTGATTGAGAATGAGACATGGGACCTATGTGACTTGCCTTCTGGGAAGAAGGCAATCACTTCCAAGATGATCTACAGACACACGTATGGACCTGAAGGGGAGTTGACCCGCTACAAGTCTAGGCTTATGGCAAGGGGGTTTTAGCAGACAAAGGGGAAGGACTATGATGAGGTGTTTGCTCCTGTAGGGAAAGGAACCACACTGAGGGTGCTGTTGGCGATAGCTGCACTGCTGGGATGGAAGATTCGGCAGATGGACATTGTGACTGCCTTTCTGAATGGGATCATTCTGGAGGAGGTGTAAATGGAGCAGCCAGAGGGGCTGGATGATGGGAGCGGCAGGGTTTGCAGGATGAAGAAGGCCATCTATGGCCTTAAGCAAGCGCCTCGTGCATGGTATCACAAGTTGGAGGAGGTGCTGCTGGCTGGGGGTTTTAAGAAGAGTGAGTGTGACCCCAGCCTGTTTTTGCTGTAGGAGAAGGATGAAATCCTCATGCTCTTGGTGCATGTGGATGATATCCCTCTCTTTTCTGCATCAACGGCTTTGCTGGACAGCGCAGAGTAGATGCTGGAGATGCAGTTCAAGTGCTCCAAGATGGGTGAGGTGAAGTACTAGTTGGGGATGCATGTGGAGAGAGATGTGGAGAAGGGTGTGCTGAGGTTGCACCAGTGGAAGTACTATGAGGGGCTGGCTGAGAAGTATGGGCTGCAAGATGGGGGAAAGCCAGCAACACCACTACCTTCGGGGTTTACTGTGGAGCCATATGCTGATAAGGAGGTAGTGGGTGAGAGTGACAGGAAGCTGTTTCATTCGATGGTTGGGTCGCTGAACTATGCTGCAAATCATACACGGCCTGGCATTGCATTTGCTACATCACGGTTGGCTAGCGTGGTTGCACGCCCTAGTCATGAGCAGCTGGGAGCAACCAAGAGGTCGGTCCGCTATGTGAGTGCTACGGCATCAGTGGGATTGGAGTACAATGGAGTGAGTCAATGGTTGCAGAGAGTTGCTGCAGATGTGAAGAGTGGAGAGATGCTCTTGAGTTGCTATACTGACGCTAGCTTCAACTCAGTGAAAGCGGATGGGACCAGCATTGGTGGTCTTGTGAGTTGGCGCAGCAAGAAGCAGAATGAGGTGGGATTGTTCTCATGTGAGAATGAGTACATGGCCTTACACCATGGGGCCAAGGAAGTGGTGTGGCAGAGGCGTTTGTTGGAGGAGTTGGGAGTTGGTCAGGAGGAGCCGACACTTGTTTTTTGTGACAATGAGTCTGCAGTGAAGCTCGCCAAGAATGCTTGTCTGCATGGGCTGACAAAACACATAAGGCCTAAGTGGCATTGGGTGAGGAGACTCCTTGATAAGGAGGTGCGGCTGGAGATAGTGAAGACCCATGAGCAGGCACCATATATTTTCACTAAGCGTCTCGCAGAGGCGGATCATTGGAAGGGCATGAAGCTTGCTGGGATGAGTGTGCATTGAGTTTGCATGCTTGAGATGTTGGTATGGTGCATGATGAATGGAAGCCAGAGGTGGAGATTGTTGTGTGATGTTATCATATGCCATCACCTTCTGTCTGCCTCCCATCCCATGTTTTCAACTTGCATGTGTGGTTTGAATGTATGCAAGCATTAATGCATGGTGTGTTATGGAGTTTGGGAATGTGTTTTGTGTTATTTTTGTTTGAGCATGTATTTGTGTGGTAGCTTGAGAAGATCTTTCCGACGCAACAAGAATCGCTTCAATCGGAGCAAGAACGCGAAAGCTATTAAGATTCAAAGTTCATGAGCTTGCGTTACAATTGCGGCGGTTACAAAGTGAAGTCGTGGGGTGACTCTATATGGAGTTGGGACCATTAGGGTTTGGGGAAATTCGTCACTCTACTGTAGCAGCTGCGAATTGGTTGGGAACAACCAAACTAGGTTGGCAAGGGTGGCCAACTTGGATGGATTGGTTGGGAAGGGACAAATGTCAAAGTTGGGGTTCCTATAGGGAGGGAATCTTTGTGCTTATGGGGTTTCCTTGGTTAGGGACTCTCTTGGGACCTTCCCTCTCATCCCTCTCTTCCCTTCTAACCTTTCTATTGCTCCTCTAATTCCTTGTGAGATGATTGAACCTTGATTGAACATTTGAGATTGAGTTACGTTCTTCTCATACAGCATACCCCCTTATGCGTCGAAAAAAATAGCGTCGCGAATACGCCATCAATCAACAAGATTCAAATTGGGAACGGTAGCTGAAAATAAGAGCTACAACACACCGAGTTTTGCGACAATTCAACGGCTAGTTTTTCGTCCACGACGTTTCTTTTGGAAACGATTTTTCTGTCCACAATTTCGGATTTATATTTTGAGTAATTCTAGCTCCTAAGTTGACCTAGACTCCATCCTTAATCCTAACAGATGTGGCCTGGTGTTGGGAGAGGACATTGACTCCATGGAAAGATCGGCTCCTTTCTACACTCCTTATTTTCTTCCCCAAGATTTTCGGTACCTGTACAATCTCCACAAATTTATGCTTCTTTTTTTGTCCCTCCCGAAATTTCTCCAAGGCTCTGGCCCATCGAGAATAATATGTTTTGATTAAATTATCTTTATAAGATAGCTTCAACGAATCCTGATTATTTCTTGGGTCTTTCAAGAGTCTCCCCATCTCGGCATGGTATTTTTTCGCGGAGTCGGATCTTTTCTCTTCGATTTTCCCTGGCGAAGATTGGTCGTGAGGCAGAGATTTTTCCCCATCATTTCCTCCTGCACACGTTGAATCAGCTTCCTTGAAGTTGATTTTCCCAGGATCCCGTGGTAGCTTCCGCATCTTTCTTTTTCGCCAGCTAGATCTGCAATCACTGTTGATTTTTTATTTTTATTTTCCTAATTAGCCGAAGAGTTCTCGCCACTGTTGCGTGCTCGATTCTTTACACGTGCGGCCTTCATTTTGTTGCACTTAAAGATTGGATGGCCCCGGCACTCCATAAAAATCGCGCGTGAAGTTGGCGTTTTTTATACGTGGTTGCCCGTCAATCCTGTCAATTTCCATCAGGTAGGCAAGCGTGGGGTGTGTCAAGGGGTCGCCCTGTCGTGTACAGCTGACATTCACCCATTGTATTCCGGCATTGACCATGTCAAACCTTTCCGCGTCTGATACGATGTCACTGTACCTTACGTAATTCGTCATTGCCACCTGTCTCTTGACTTCAGTCCTCAGGCCGGCGAGGTACAACTGTACTCTTTCTCCTTCGGTAGGGTCAAGAATGCGGCTATACAATTCCTCCATCTGCTGCGCATACTGTGCTACACTCCCGAACTAACCCAAGCAAGGAAACCCGAATTTATCAGCTTGAAATGTTTCAGCAAGCTGGTGCGGAATTGCTGCCATGTCGCCGATCCACTCGAGTGCCAGCCCTCGTATCAGTGCTGCCACGAGTCGCATGCGCTGACCATTCCGAACCGGCGAGCTCCATCCCATGGCTGCAAATTAGGTTTCCATGATGGCAATCCATTTATGGGCGTCAGAGTTTCGATCTCTCGGATCGAACGGCTCAGGTATGCATGGCTTTGGAGCCTCGAGAAACTACTGCGACTGCTGCGTCGTTGCCATTGTCGTTTTGTGCTGCGCTTCGGCGAGTTACACGCTCGAACTCATTTCGACAAGCTTCACGATCAGCTCGCATCTCCTCCTGTAGGGTGGCGATGCATGCGAAGAGCTGCTGGGCAACCTCGACGTTGTCAAAATTCGCCATCCCGTTCAAAATACACGTGGAGAGATTAAACAAAAAAATGCAGAGCTGGTGCTTACCAGAATCGGCGCCGAATTAGTCGCCCTAGCAAATTTTCAAGGCTAGTTTTCCTGCAGCAGCTGCTTAGCTGAGTATAGCCGAGCGAGAAAATCTCTGATTGCCAAGTGTTACAGGATCAATTTGGCCAAAATAAAGTTGCAATATCGATCAATACAAGGTGCTTTTTTACTTCCAGGGTACATCAGGTAACCATGCTTATCCTATCCAAAGAGAATACACCCTTATAGAGAATAGAATCACCCTGCGTATAACCACGCGAGGCTATTGGCTTTAAGAGATTACAGTTGGATTATGCCAGATAGCATTAGCTAGTACATCCCGCCTGGTCGGTGATATAATTATAACAGTAGGATAGACCAAAGGATAATGGAAAATGATGAATAGGAAACCAAATGAGATGAGAAAGACCAAATGAATCAAGATAAAAAGGAGACTGAGATAGAGAAGAAATAGAGGAATGAGAAAGAAGTGTAACGGGACGAGAAAGAATTGTAACAGGGTCGTACTCTCACAACCTGAGTGCTATCAGTGCAGCATGCATGTGCATGCGTTTGGGTGCAATGCATGACTGTGCAAGAGTATTGACGGGGAAGGTCATGTAAGGACGAGTTGTCACTACAGTAAACATCAAGCTACTTATGAGACGTCGGAAAACCTTGGCGTAAGTAGGAGCACCTTCATTGCCCAACTAAGTACCTTTCTTGATTTTGGTGAGAGTATTAGGTACCATAGGAGTGTGCACCCTATGAGTCCCCTCTAGCACATCACCAAATTGAACTTGTAGACTACGCAGGTACTTCTCCTACCCAATCTCCTGCCACCCACCCTCTAGTGATTTGCGTACCTTCAACCTCACCCAAATCCTTCATTCTGTACTTCTCGGCAAGGGTTTGCCTGTCCCAGCCAATCAGGTCGAAGCGAGGAGAACTAACAAGAGGTCGTCCACCAACACTAGCACAAATATTGGGTCCCCATCTACAAACCAGATGTACAATGTCTCGTGACACGTACTCCGAGTAAACCATGCATCCATCAGTGTTGCACCAATCTCCTCTGTTGGTGCAACCCTATGGCTTGCACTCGGCTTGTCGTCCTTGTTTGTGTGTGTGCATGCATGGCATGGAATGAATTGTGCGTCTATGTCATTGCTATCCAGTGCTTGTGTGTGTGTTTGAATGGTGTATCACAATGTGGTTTGTGTCGGTCAAGACATTAGCGAGTTTTTACAACTTGCATGTCAAGTCGTCATTTGTGTGTCGCATGTGTAATTTCTATTTTTGTCGAGTGTGAAGTGTCCATCGCATCGCAGGTGTGTGCAGCAAGCCCCCATCAGCTCAAAAAGAATTTATCTTGCATTTCCAAGACCAAGAGCTCAAGATTTCAAGCCCAAGGGACGCGGATAAATATTAAATAGTGAAAATATTAACGCTACTTCGTGTAGTGTTACATTTCACTTGGTGTAGCCCCTTGGAGGGTTGGTTTCGAGACTCTTCGTGGTTGGGGACTCTGTGGTGGTGTACCACCAACCTGGACCTCGGCTCTTGGGGTATGTAGAGGCTGGGAACCATCTCCCTCTCGTATTTTTCTTCCTAAGTTTTTTGTACTCCTAAGACTATAGTGGCTGCTGTACCTCCTGCCAGTCAAACCGCCAGAGCGTCGTCAAATCTTCATGGAATTTCATGATTCAACTTGCTGCTGATAGACGACACCAATTCGCTCCAGATCCAATTTACAGATCACCATTTAAGTCAGCGAGCAGATCGTTATCAATATTTGAAGCCGTCTGACGGAAATCCGACTGTGCTCTCTATCTCTCATTATAGGCACATCTGAGCCTATTGTGACTATAACATCCTCAATCCATACATACGGTGCTTGCTTGAGCCCATAGAGGGCCTTTTGCGAACAGTAAACCCTACCTTTACCATCGTCAAACCCTTCATGCTGCTTCACATACACCTTGCTGCAAAGGGGAGCATAAAGGTATGCATGATGAACATCCTCCTGCTCCACATACTAGGCTCATACTGCTGCTTCTACAAGAAGCACCCAACTTGTGTTAAGTTGGCCCATAGGGGCAAACACCTATTCATAATCCTTGTCATGTTCCCGTGTATAACCTTTGGCAATAAGGCGAACCTTGTGCTCCACCACCTTTTCCTTCTAGTCTGATTTTCGGCAAGAAACATATTTGGTGTGAATTCCATTGGCTCAAAATCATAGAATGCATCACATTCACCTCCTTCTTAGCACTTGCATCCCAAGTATGATAGTGTGTGCGCACATTAGCTACTCGATCCCTACCTTTGGATGGACAAGATGGGCCGTATCCTCCCTCCTCCCAGAAGCGGACATACTTTTTGTCACTTAGTTTTGGATCGTTTGCCATGTCAGTTTTTCATTATTGTTTATGGCATTCAATTTGCTTGTTGTTGCCACAAGGCAGCAAGCTCGCGAGACTATGCAGGCAACCGAAACCGGTGCGTCAGGAGCGCACGAAGCAGACGGACTTGCAGTACATGCGGTGTTCTTGTTGTGTGATGTCATCATATGCCTTCACATTCTGTCTGCCTCCCGTCCAATTTTTCATATTGCGTGCGTGGTTTGAATGTGTGTAAGAATATGTGTGTGGTGTTTTTTGGAGTTTGTGAATCTATTTGGTATTATCTTGTTTGAGCATGTATTTACGACAACACTTTATGAGGAGAGATTTCCAGCGGATCAAGAATCGCTACGATCGGAGCAAGAACAATATGAACATCTAAAGTTCATAAGCTTGCGTACAATGTGGAGATGTGGGGTGATTTAATATGGAGTACTTATTGGGGTTTGGGAAATTCGTCACTGTGCTGAAGCAGCTGCAAATTGGTTGGAAACAACCAAGCTAGGTTGACAAGTGGTCAATTCGGTTGGATGGGTTGGGAAGAAACAAATGTCAAAGTTGAGGTTCCTATAGGGAGGGAATCTTTGTGCTTATGGGGTTTCCTTGATTGGGGAATCTATTAGGAAATTTCCCTTCGTTCCTCTATTCCCCCTCGAACCTCTTTCTTGCTCCTCAAATTCCTTAGGAGATGTTAAGCTTAAAGCCCGAGTCTACATTGGTTGGCTATCAAGTTCAGGATTCCTGAACTTGCTTTCGAAAAAGTAGGGGTAACCCAGTGAAGGGGACACCCACGTCGCGACCCTTGGGGAAATGGGGCAGCATGCAAAATTCGCTATATGAGACAAACCTCTAACTTCCTGTTCACTCATACTGAAGTTGAAAACGCCCGGTACCATTCTAGACGCTTTTTTTGCCGAGACTCGCTGCACGGGAAAAGCTTTGTACAGTTTGCCCCCCCACCCCCTAAGTCGTCACTGTTTGTGCACTATTGATTACAAGTTGTTGGGTTCCTTTTGTGTCGCGAGCGACCCTTTTTTTTCTCGCCGAGAAGTATTTTTCGCCAGAGGAGCTTTGCCGAAATTGTTTTCGTCCAGTGTTTTCGGCACTGTTTTCATGATCAGTAAACATGGTTTTTTACCATTCTAGACTCGGGCTTTAATGATTGAATTTAGAGGTATGGGGTAAGTTCTCTCCTACGGCATACCCCCCTGTGCTTTGACCCCCATAGTGTCGTAAATCCTCACTTATTCATAGTGATTAAAATTGGGAAGGATACAAGATGTCCAATTTTCGTGAAGCTTCAACAACTTGTTTTATGTCGACGAAATTTCTTGTGGGGATGACGATTCTTTCAAGAATTTACATTTTGAGTTGTCCTAGCTCATAGTAAGTTCATCTAGACTCTGTCATTGATTCTAATAGTTCTATGTCCGAAGTGCCAGACAGCGACAGGTTTCACTGTAACTGCGTCACTTGGCTCGGCATTTCCAACAGGGATCATGCAGATGAAGAAAATGCTTTGGTACAGTGTTCAACAATGGGTGGTTTCAATTTTTTCGGCACGATCAAAACCGGGCGCGTCACAAGTGGGGTTCATACATGTGGGGTTCATCTGAGGCGGCCACCTCAGAGTTTTTGTATGTGTCTGCCTGCTTGGAGGTGCACCTTCACCTGGCTTGGAGTTACAAACTCAGCAAGGGCAGGTTCCCCGGCAGGGAAAACGTTTTTGTGGTCCAAGGTTACACCCTACGATGGACAGAGTGAGACCAAGACCACCCTTGGGTTGGTGTTTAAGTGTTGCCAATTGGGTCACCGCAAAGTGCCAACTGCCTAGAAGTGCATCACTAAAAAGTGAGCCCAAACCTGGCCCGCAATGGTGCATACAGTATCAACCTGCCACCTATGTGTCGAGGATGAGGCAGCATGAGCGAACCTATACGGAGTCTTGCATGTAAGTGGTTTGATGGTTGTATAGTTGAGAGTTTTGTGTGTTTTGTATGGGAGAGGTTGAGCTAATGAAGGACTTACGGTGGGCTCAAGAAGAGAGTAGGCAAGTCTTATGATAGGCTCATAATAGCCTCACGGAAGCTTTACGTGACCTTCACGGGAGCCTCACAGGACTATCACAAGACCCTCATGGGACTCTTACGGGAATTTCACGGGACCTTTACAAGACCTTCACGAGATCTTCACAGGACCTTCACGGGACCTTTACGGGAGCTTTTTAGGACCTTAAATGGAGTATTTTGGGATTCTCGTTGGGACGTTAAATGGAGTATTATGGGAACATCTTGTGACTTAATGGGCATATTAAGAAGGATGTGAGACAAATGTGAGGCATATGGATGCACATGAAAGACGAAAGGTGCAGAATAGGTTTATGTGAGGCATAAGGTGTGTGCATGAAATGTATATGACATGCAAAAGGTATATGAGAGGAATATGAGATATGTATCACATGTGAATGGAAAGGTTATGATGCATATGACTTGTGAATGGTGTATGAAGGTATTGACCAGGTGTATGAGATATAAGAGGCACATGACTATTAGCTAGCTCAATGGTGTGTGGGTACATTGTGGATTACGAATGCCAGTTGGATCTTGTGTCTACATCTGTTTAAGAGCCAAAATTTGTGGGTGAAATGCACGGGCAATTGCTGGAGCATTTTGCAAGTGAAACTTATGCAATTGAGCAAGAAAATTGCGTAGGTGAAAAGCATGGAATGTTGAGGCGAGGTGAGCAAGGTGCAGGTGAAAAGTTTGGGAGAGTGTGGACTTGATGTGCCAACGTTTTTGTGCAGCAATAGCTGATATTTTGGAATATGTTCCTAGCTAGTCATTGGTGGGTGGTTTGCTAACGTTTTTGGAGGATTGTTAGATTAAATATGCATGTGTGCCTTCATAGTAATAGTGCCAGGGATCCATGGTCAATTCGACTGGCTTTTATGAGTGGAGATTCCCTATAATCGTATTGACGTAGGGTAAGATTGCCCATGCTTTGGAGGATTGACAACACGTTGCGCATATGCTGAGGGACGCCTCTAGTAACCAACACTTGGTGACACTCTCTACAAACACAGACCCTTGGATACGCACTGGTTCCACCACGCACCCAAGGACCCTCGGAGGTGACCCTGTAGAGTTACCTTGTGTGGGTTAATTGTTGCTCTTAAAGTATTGCTATCACAAATGTCCTTGACGGTGACGGTGATGGAACACTCCACACAATAGAAAATGTGTCATGCAAGGAAAGCCCGAAACACTCTAACACGTACAGTATGTATAATGTATCAATGTGTAATAAGAGTGTAGGGATTTCCAGGAAAGGAAAAACACACAAAATAGCACACAATTAATAGAAAATAACCAAGTGCATGAAGATTTGGCAAGCCTCATCATCTCACACTTCGCCCCTTCAAAACTAGGTAGACGCGGAAAGCGCCCAAGTTTTCAGTAAGCACTGAGGGTGGTGAGGCTCAAAGTAGTCAGAGAAAATCAAGCCAACAAGTTGTGCTTGAACAACTACTCCCCTGTACCTTATTCCACACACTCATGAGCCTATATGAGTGTAGGTGGAAATATCCCATAATGAATTATTCGGAAATGTGACACTCAGGTTGCCGAGTAGCGTAGCGAATGGTGATAATTTTGTGTCTGAGTTGTAGTCAGTATAATTTAGCTGCACTATAGCACACTGTAACGATGATAACTGCTACATGTGGTCAAGAAACCACCAAGTATTCGAGGTTGGCGTAATAGTCATGTACCGGTCCGTATACCATAGTAACGCTGTAATGCTGCAACTGTTGCGTGCCGTTGCAAAGAGAATTGGTGCCAAGTGATTGCAATAGGGCAACATCACCATGCTTGTCGATAGAGCACAAATCCATGGTCGTGGTCGAAGAAATATGAGGATTTCAGTGCTCAATCTATTTGCATCGTCTTCCATTTCGAATGGGTCATTTGATGACGTTGATGGCGGCTCCAGTGTTCTCCTTCCGCCGATTTGATATAACAGTTTCATTGATGTTGATGTCATTTCTGCTACTCAGCATCAATGTTGAATCTGCTCTAGTTATGCTTGTAGGGGTGCCATAGGAGTAACTCGGATTCCTCTATTCATAGTGGCCTCGATGCTCCAGGTCACGCCTATCAGCTTCCATGGAGGTGATGTTGTTGATGGATTGGTTGGTGACGCAGGTTTTATGACTCGGTTGAAGTCATTGGGCCATGAGAACTCGAAGTTCGTCATAGTCCTCCCATCCTCATAAGAGTCTCTTTTTCGGAGCTCTTGAGGGCATGTGGCATAACCACGTTGGTCCAGGGCATAGTGGTATATCCATCCCACTAGCTGGAAATCGTAGATGTAGTGCCAGGCCGGGTCTAGAAATCATGTTGGAACAAGATCCAGTGTCATCTCCTTTGTGCGAAGGAATCTCCATCAAGATTGGTTGTCGCTGTTGTCTGCTGCGGTGGCGGCAACGGCGGCTGCGGCAAAGGATGCGCTTGACTTGTGATGGTTCCAATAAGAATCCATCCGCTCCCTCTTCTGTGTAAAGTATTCTTGATGGGTGTAATAGTTGTAACTACTAGTGAACACGTGTGTCTTGATGCATAGGTGCCACTCTATTGCTGCCAGTGATTGGATCGCTCAAGGTTATGAAGATTACTTGCTTCTCCCCTCGTTGTATCCACGAGTAGCAACTGCTTAGTATGCTCATCCGTGCTCCCGATGTGCGGTCGGTAGAGCGCGTAATTGTTTAATTTCAATCGGAATCACCCTTGTTTGTCGACATCATCGTGTTGCGGGGCGTTCTCCTACGACATCGAAGTTACGTCGAGGCTTGTAATGTTTTGGATTCTGGTAGAATCGCCTCCAATACATGTACTGTAGGGTCACTGGTGAGCAAGTGCTTGCAGAATTTGAGGTTAATTACTCCTCAATATTTCAAGCATCGTGGCATGCATGTGATGCTTACATGCATGCCATAAACACCTGGAATCGCGGTCACATGATTGGGATGTCGTCTCTTGAGGTTATGTCAAACTGCTCCAATCAATCACTTCGAATGGCTGAGATTCGTAGTGAAGATAAATCAATCAGCTCTTGTCACGAAGTAGTATCTTGCTGTCCCTGACGAGACGTAGAAAGTGCGTCAGTTGTTGCATGCAAAATCTACTCCTTTGCATCAACTTTGTTTGGCGAGGATTTTGAAAGAGAAAACTGCTACTTCACTGCGATCTGTAGTACACCCACTTGTTGAACAACTTAGTGTCATTGTAGAATGATAGTCTTATGCATTCCTGTTTTGTCATCGAAGATGTTTGGCTGTAATGTTGGTGTCCCATCACAATCAACTTCTTTGGTGAGGTACGAATTTCTGCTCTGTTGGTGTCAATCTGGCTTCAAACGAAGATTCTGATTCCGTTCAAGAAATGTTGTTGATTCGGCAACTGTTTGAGTAGTATACATTTGCTGTGTCGCCAGGCACAGATGTTGAATCCTGAATGTCATTCTCTCATCGAGTATTCTCACGGTCTATTTGTACCATCAATTTGGTGACAATCTGATGATCCACATGCTGAGACAGAATTTCGGCCGGTCGATGTTACCATATAGGTATTCGTTGGTAATGATTGTGACTGTCGAGTAGTTGTTTTGACAAACTTCGTGACTTGATAAGGAGATCCAAATTTTGACAGGTAAACATTTTGGAAGTCCAGATCCATCAGCTGCAGTTCATTCCACCTCGAACGATCTGAAGCGTCGAAGTTGCATCAGACGGATGTCGTAGATCGTTTCTCCACACATTCTGACGCAACTTAAAGATTCGTGGCGAAGTCGAAAATTCTTGGAAATGGCGTAGGGTAAGTTCCACTAGGTTCCGTCGATCGCCTCGAAGGGTAGAAAATACTCCTAAATTGTTTCAAGTTCTTCGAGGACGTCTTTGCATTGGTGAGGGTCAATATGTATGCCCCCCCAAAAAATCGGCTCCGTCGATGCATACAATTGAACGGTTGGAAATTATGCTCGCCATCAATGGGGACCCTAGGTGCAAATGCTCCGAGTTAATTGGAACTTAGTAAGAAAAACAATTTACTTATGCAATCGAAAAGTTGGAATCCATCCTTGGCGTGCTCCTAGAGGCCAAGCGGCTAGGCATTGATCAGAAACCTTGTGCTCTGATACTAAGTATTACAGGTCCAAGATTTAATGGAAGCTTGAATGAATGACTAATCAAATATTGAATGAATACAACCAATGACACAATCCTGTTTATACCTTCGAGAATTCTAGGGAAGGGTAACTAGGACCTTCTAAAAGAGTTCTAGAGAACCCTGGAAGCGTCTGTAGGAACACCATCTAAAAGCACGGTAGGGAATCTAGAGATACGGTGATGGGGACAGAACACTCCACACAATAGAAAACGTGTCATGCAAGGAAAGTCCGGAACACTCGAATACGTATGATATATGAAATATCAACGTGTACGAAAGAGTGTAGGGATTTCCAAGAACGGAAAAGAATGCACAAGAACAAACAATAAATAGCAAATAAGCAAGTGGATGTGCTCGAGGATTTGGCGAGCCTCATCCTCTCACACCGCATTTGTGTTTGTGTGCTTTAAAGGTGTAGTATAACTGTAAGAATTGCACACAATGTAATACACCAATACCAGTCCCCGCAAACCCTCTTTGTAACTGGGTCAGCAGTGTTTCCAGGACACGGTTGGCCGTGGCACCTAGATCGCCAGTTTGGCCCACACAGTGCATCACCCCATGATCTAGAGCAATGATGGAACCATGGGGATAAGGCCAGTTACTGGATCCTTCACTAGCTTGTACTGTAGTCATGTAGACCAGACTTGTTCACATACAGTGACGGAAACAATTGTTCGGATTTTTTGGATTAATTAGGGTTTTTTAGCTTTCCGACCAGTGTACATAAAGTCTTAATATTTAATGATGGTACGCTTTGGGAGGGGCACATACTGGATATGTTCGCAGCGCTAAATTCCATAATGGTACACTGGATCTAACTTAGTACATCTGGACAATTGTTTCCAGGGATAAAGAGCAAACTTCCGAGCAGCGTTTTTAGTACTTGGTCCCCCAACACTTGGCCTTGATAACCACCTGCACCCTCCTAGGCATGTTATCTACGACGTTAGTGCAAACCTTAACAGGGACCTTCTCGCACTCTTCCTGGACCCACCCTTTTGCATAAGGGGGTGAGCACTAGGAAAATTGCGAAGTATTTGAACGTATGCAAGAGTACTGTGCACGATTTCATATAAGATGTTATCTCAGAGACTAGCCATACTGAGGTGTGGCCAAAGATGCCATAAGTTGATTAGTCCCATCTTAACATGAATCGTCTTCGTCGTACCATTGTAGGGTAAAATTATGAGCAGAGTGGCGAAAACTAGCGTGTCCGCCGCGAAACTTAGAGTGACATAGCATGGTCGATTGTGCACCCATTCACTAATAGAATCACATTAAAATCTACGGGTCTCGTCACGGTGCAGCAGTCGAAGAAGTCCCGACTAGTGGGGAAGAATATCCGGGTTCAGGTCTGGTGAGGAAGAGGGTCACTCTAGTGCTGCAAACTAATGCTCCCCAAGCCATTCCAAACCTAGGCGGGACACATGGCTTAGAATGGCTTGGAGAGCATGAGTATGTTACGCTGGAGTGACCCTTTTCCTCCCCAGATCTCAACCTGGATATTCTTTCTGAACAGTCGCGAATTTTTTGACTGCTGCACTGTGACGAGACCTACGGATCTTAGCGCGATTCTAATAGTGCAAGGATGCATAGTCAACCGTGCTATGTTACCCTAAGTTTCGCACTAGATACGCTAGTTTTCACCACTCTGCTCGTAATTTTACCCTACAAAGGTACAACGAAGACGATCCATGATAAGATGGGACCAATCGACTTATGGCATCTTTGGCCACACCTCAGCGTGGCTAGTCTTAGAGATAACATTCAATCTGAAATCGTGCACAATACTCTTGCATACGCTCAAATCCTTCGCAATTTTCCTAGTGCTCACCCCCTTATGCAGAAGCGTGGGTCCGGGAAGAGTGCGAGAAGATCGCTGTAAAGGTTTGCACTAACCTCGTAGATAACATGCCTAGGAGGGTGCGCGTGGTGATCAAGGCCAAGTGTCGGTTGACTAGGTACTAGAAACATTGCTCAAAAGTTTGCTATTTGTCATGGGAAACAATTGTCCGGATGTACTCTTTGCATATCTTTTGGCCCTAAGTTAGATCCAGTGTACTATCATGGGTTTTAGTGCTGTGAACACATCCACTATGTGCCCCTCCCAAAGAATACCACCATTAAACATTAAGACTTTACTGTATGTATAGTGGTCGGAAAGCAAAAAAACCCTAAATAATGCAAAACATCCTGACAATTGTTTCGGTCACTGTACACCCATACTCCCCCAACTTGAACGCCCAAAAACGCTCGTCATACCACAACCCATTGCTGATCCTCAGCCACTCCTTTACCACCATCCACACTGACTGTGCCGCATCCACGTCTGCTTCCTCATTCTCGAGGGTGCTTGTGAAGAGGGCCATCTCCTCCCCAAGGATGTTGGTCAAGGGTATAGTGGGTAATATACAATGCATCGCCATCACAAGAACATATTACACTAGAGGAATGGAGTTTGGAAAGGGGGGTAGGGTAAAAAAAGGTGACTCACCGATATCATAACCCAGCCAATGTGATACGGAACAAGGACCAACACCCCGTCACAGACCCCTTCCTTGTATGCTGAGACGAAAAGTGGCTTCCATCAAGGATAATGTTCGAGTATATGCTGCTACTGTAAGTGCATGTATCAGCTCAACTCCTAGCCTCTATGGTGTTTCTGGTATAATGGGCACACCACAACAAGAAATCCAGTTGAATATCCTCCCTCCACCTTATGGATTCCCCATGCAGGATGATCCTGTCAAGATTATTAGAACCGGTCTCGATGAGAACGTGCATGTACTATACTTGTTTCGGTGGAAGGTATTGGTGGCCACCCAATCATCAGCCTGGCTCTCGGTCGCCCATGGGCAAAGGCATAGAAGCCGGAAATGTAGGAATCTGCATGGACCGGGTTTGGATGTGCATAAATTTCATACTTGCATCTAGATATATGGGGGTATGGCAGTTCCTTCATGGCAAGTAGCGGACTCGCCAAGCTAGTGATTTACCGGGGCAGGAGTCCCTAGAACCTACTGTGCATTCTTTTCAAGTCTGTGTGATGGATGTTGGTTGGCCGGGGCAGATAGTCATCACTCTCCAACCTGTCATTTGCTAGGATGATCAAACTCCAATGCACTCTAAATATCAGAGGAGCATTGTTAGGTCATAAACTGTAGGACATGCTTGATAGGTATGGAATTCTTGCTGCTGAATGAAGCCATTGCCCCCATATCATGCATATGCGCTGTTGTTTGGAAACAGCACGTCATGGAAGGTGAGGATGTTCTCCCCGTATGCATTGTTGCACATGGCGGAGTGCTCGTTAGGCTTCAAGACTCCCATCAGGTGTGTTGATGCATACAACGATGTGTGAACCTGCAGCATCGTAGCAGCACAGCCTTAGTCGATTACGACATGGACAGGCAGAGAGGTGTGGGAAATAGGGGATCCACTTACAGGCCAAACCACTCGATAATGTCATAGCTTAACAACTTCCCGAACCATAGCGTGTTCGCACGCGGCTTTGTTAGCCTAAGCTAGCCGCCACCAAATGGATGGGCCAGGGAGTAGTCAGTGAAATACTCAGTGGCAGCATCGACATTGTCTAATACTGTGTTTGCCACCACACGGGGCGATGTCCTAAGGTCGATAAATCCGCACGCCGATTTCCAAGATCAACAGCCGACGACGTTGTGTTTGCAATTTGACGCACAACAGATTGTAGTTAACTACCACATGAGGGATACACAATACACTCATGCAGACCCAATTGGTGCAAAATAAAATCTGACCAGTGTGTGTTAATTGTCAAATTTCAACAATTTGTTCAGTTCCAGATGCTGGAACTTTGGCAAGTTTAGTATATTCAACAATGTTGACCCATTGGGCACTTGATCATGCTGCCAGCTTGGCGGGTTTCGTGGTTTGGCAGCGCCGAGAATTGCCCAGTCAATAGGCATCCACAACCTTCCAATCCTTGAAACCCTATACAATTTGGTACATTGACGATTCCCCTTGCTTCGCACTTAGACTTATTGACGGTCACAGGTTGTTCTCTGCTTCTAGACAGCTCAGCATTGTCAACACCCCCCTCCTCGGCAAGGGCCTCGTCAACACTCTGTTGCGGATGTTTGTGCACCCTGGGCGATATCCATACATTTTGCATGATATTTCACATAGCACTACATGTCATTTTGCATGTGGTCAGCTGCTGGGCGCCCGCGGCGCAAAACGTCCTACAGCGACTCTAGTTTCAGACGACTTCGTCTTGACAACTGTGCGTACAAGGCAGGCAAACCAAAACTGGACAGAAGTGGTTGCCCAAACGAGATCGCTTCTAAGGGCGTATCGCCACCAGCAGCCCACCCCACAAGGCCACCTCCTGCATACATCTTCGCAACCGACATGGAGGTTACGCACTCTAACAGGGGACCCAGCCCCACTTCCTACGATAAGAGAACTACGGTGGTGCTCGCGGCGCAGGCGAGGCATAGTCAACGTCGGAGGGTTATTTCGGCGGATCTATCACCCCATACTCCCGCTCCCTCTGCAACACCTTGAGGTGAGTTCGCCTTATCCAATGTAGAATGTAGATAAGGTTCGGCGGAATTTGACCCAATAGAGCGCTGAGCTCCTCTCAGGCATGCCCACTTTCGACAAGGCAAGTTTCATGGTTGGTTTGCGGTGCCGTCCGCCCACATTGTTGGCGAACTGTCCCTGTGTTGGCTGGCTGCAGGTGGATAGCAGGCACTCGAGTTGCAAGTATAATGGGGGCTAAGATGCGTCTCGGCGCACGTGGGATATGTGGTTACCTCTGTCTACTTCCCAGCTGCTACTGGTCCAGGGCTGCGCTTCATGTGCATCCTTGTGTTCCTCACGCAAATAAGGTAGCGGCGAAGGTAGGACCATCTCTCCCTATGTGCCTATCCCTTGCCATCAGTCACATTTCCCACCCTCCGTTATAGCCTCCACCGAGTGCCCCCCTCTCCCCCCCCCCCCTGTTCCCTGCCAACCCCCTTCCTTTCCAGCGCAATTCTGGGTGCCTCTAACATTTCAAGTGCTGGAGGGGGTGCGGATGTCCGTGGTGTTGCAATATGGCCTCCGCCCTTGGGCCGCGGGCCCATCGCGGTCTCCTCTCAACCCTATATCTAACTGTTGCCCTCCCACTGCAGACCTTTGTGAAGCTCACCATGGAACTGCTCCTACGGTGCTGCTCTGCAAGGGGGGTAACCTACTCCCCTTCCAACTCCTACTGGGCAGAGGCATTGCGCATCATCCTATGCCGCAAGTAAGCTACTGTATGATGGCATGCATTGGGGACTACGGAGTGGGGCTTTCGGTACCACAAGGCCTTTACAAATTTAAAGAGCGAATCATCCGCAGATGCTCCCCTAAGTGACTATTGCATCTCTTTCCCACTACATTGCCATTGCATCTGCTAGTTGCAGGAGTTAGGGGGCTTGCATGTGCGCAATTGCTTGCCTAGCTCACGTGTCAATGGCTGCCCTAAAACACCCCATCACCCTTTTGTCTGTTTTTCTCACACCTGGACTGAGCTACAGAGATGGTGGGCTACTTGTGGGTTGCAGAGCTGGTGGGTTGCCTCATGTACCTGATAACCTGTACTCTCCTGACCAGATCTAGCATACCCTCTCAGTCTCCTGGCTCACTTTGTTGCGATAGGCAAGCACCGACCAGTCCACTGGTCAGCTACCAAGAGGCAACTGTGGTATCTGGCGAGTACATCAGGATTGGGGCTTGTGCTAGGAGGACGGGAGCCAGTGGTGCTCACTGGACACACAGACGCATCGTGGGCTAACAACTTGGAGACACTCAGATCGTCTCAAGGCTACTGTTTTAGTCTTGGTGCTGGTGCAGTCTCGTGGAGGTCCACTAGGTCATCGTCTGTAGCTCAGTCCAGGTGTGAGGCAGAGATCTACATTGGGGCCATGGCCACTTAGGAGCTCCGCTGGCTGACGTTCTTGCTCACAGACTTAGGTGACCAGACTAGGTCTGCCCCAGTCCTGTTTGCTGACAACAGGGCCATGATCCTCTTGTGTCAGGAGGCTCGACTTGAGGGCAGGTCGAAGCACATCCAGCTGCGGTACTTCCTGCTGCGTGAGTTGCAGAAGCATTGCCAGGCTCGTATAGTACAGTTGGCCTCAGAGGCCAACACCGCTGATACAGCGACGGAAAGAATTGTCCACATGTTTGGCAATTTTTTGAATTTCCACCGTTAAAGGGCATTTGAACATTAAGCCTTAATTGGAGGCATTACCCACTATGTGCAGGCCAATCTAGGGAGACATAATAATGGTACACATTTGATGAAACTACTATCGTTAACAGTAAACAGCAACATAACCAAACACGGTGCATGTGGACAATTATTTCCAGGCGGAAGCAGCAACTTGAAAAACCCTTAAACTAGTACCTGGTCCACCGCCCTTTAGCCCTAATCACTGCTTTCACCCTCCTGGGCATGCTGTCGATCAAATTGGAGCACACCTCTGATGGGATCTTCTCCCACTCCTCTTGTACACGCTCCCACAGGTCCACCATACCAGAGGGAGGTAACTCATGCTTTCCCAGCTCCCTTTTAAGATGAGCCCACAGATGCTCAATGGGGTTCAGATCAGGACTTCCTGCCGGCCACTCCAGGACCCCATACTCTTGCTCCTGAAGCCACTGCTGCACCACACGGGACTTATGCTTGGGGTCGTTATCATGCTGAAAGATCACAGCCGAGGGCGTTAGCTTGTAAAAGTCGATGGTTTTTTTCAGCTCGTCTTGCAAAATGCTCAGATACAGCGGCCCATCCATCCGACCATCGATTTTGCACATGAAACCCGCCCCCTCAAACGTCATACATCCCCAGAGCATCAAGCCGCCGCCCCCGTGTTTGACGGTTTGCTTGATCTGGTGGTGTTGGAGAGTCGTACCTTCACGAACCCAGGCGTATGCGCGGCCGTCAGAGCAGAACCTACTAATCCTCGTCTCATCCGACCATATGACCCGTCGCCAATCATCTATGGTCCAATCCGCGTGGGCCCGTGCGAACGCCAGCCTATCGCGGATATTTTTCTTGGAGAGTCGCGGTTTCTTAGGCTGCTGAACTGCGATAAGGCCGCTGGATTTGAGCGCATTGCGCACCGTCCTAGGATGCACCGTGATGCCGTGCTGGGATTCGACGATTTGGGCCGCATGCCTCGAGGTTTTCGCCTCGCCGCTAGTGATCGCCCTGACGATCCCATGACGAATTCTACTTGTCAGTACGCGTGGACGACCAGCAGTGGGCATTGTAGGACGTACGTCCTCGGGACTAGTCTCTGAAATCGCCTTGAGCCCGACATCATGTACTGTACTTTTCCCAACGCCAACCTGTTTCGCGATGTGCCTCGTGCTGAACCCCCTATGCAACAGGGCCACGATCCGGGCGCGACGAGCCTCATCTATCGGTCTCATCTTGGCGTAGTCTACGCCTTGGGTATAAACTCTATTCTGACTACTCGACAATTGCGTTAGGAACTATGGAGAGAATGCGCTTGTCGAAAACGGATCTAGTCCGCTGCTTGGCCAAAACTGTCCGGATGCACTCACGCGACTGAAATCTTGTCCACGCTATTAGTGCGACCCATTCAAATTGCAATCGTGTTACCCTATTGTAACTGGCACGCGTAACTTACTAGTCAGCAATGAACATTCAACAATACATCGGGTGAAAGCATTCAAATCATGTGTTGAACCTAAAATTGGACTTTATCCGGGCAATACTTTCCGTCGCTGTATCTTCACCAATGCAGTACCGCCTCGTGGCCATCAACGGTTCAGTACTCAGCTTGGACTAGTCTCAGAAGCAGCTCCACTCTTTGTATCTTGATGTATACTATACCTGCTTTGTCAGACTAGTAGTGGTGCTCTGGTTCGTTAAACACAACCTCTATCTAGGCTAGGGGGTGTGTCAATAGACATATATTGCTATTTATACATATCTAGTTAGAGTAGATATGTTTGTTATATATGGCCTAGCTAGGTCTGCTCTTAGAAGGGACACCATGTTCACCTGGATAGGCGCCCTTGGGGGATAGGACCCTGAGTCTTTTAATCAACTAATGGGGCTAATGTGCATCATTTGATTATAAGCCCCTCCCCCTTTGGAGAGTACCTCGTCATTTAAGCCCCTAGGAGTATACAAGAGTAATGTTTTTTATACCGAGAGATCCCATAGTCTTTGCCCTCATTCCACGAAATTTTGCGGAACGTGTTTCTGCCGTATGCGCACACACTACATATGACCTCGCGTCAGAAAACCTCGCGTCAGAATGATGCGGTTCTCACATTCGATTTTGCAATTCAATGTGTCACGGCTCATTTCGTCGTGAAAATGACGCTAGGTTGAATTTGACGTGAGTTGTAGAAATGGGCCCAAAAAAAATCACCAAAACTGTTGACTTCCAGCACACGCAGAGTAGGGCGATGATCGGGAGCCACCAGGGAACCCAGGCTGAGGAAGGCTAGGCAAAACTGCGGTGGCTCAGTGAGAGCGGTCTGAGAGCGCATTTCTTATTCAAACCAGGTCCAACGGGAGGGCTTTGGGGCCTCAGATATATGGCTTATAACACTTGACGCAATTTCAGGATAATCCAAGTCATGCAACTCACGCCCCGAAGACATGCCGCGGCGTACAAGGCTTTACCGCGGCGCAGAAAGCGCCCGCAGTGGGGTCCAAGAGCTGTGCCCCCTTCGCTCGCAGATTTATGCATGTGGGGAAAGGGGGAAACTGGCGGAAATCGGGGGGGGCTAATCTAAAGCGCAAGGCAGTTAACCAGAGGCTTCGACCCAAATATCCGGCATTTCCGAGTGTGGACGACAATGTGGCAGGGCAGCAAAGGGAAACGCAAAATATGCTGGAGGCCGGAAATTGAAACATTATGCAATCTTGGCAGCCCAAACTTTAACACATACGGGAATTAGTGAATGCACGTTAGGTGAACCATCGTGTGGGGATTTCATGACGAAATATTCCATGGGTTGGAGAGTATTCATACAAAGTCCTCTTGCCCCAATCCAGGGTATTGGTTTTCAATTCTTGCAGCAAGGGATCCATCACAGGAATTCAAAACCAATCCCTCCGTAGGCTGGTGGAAACCTTCCGCCTAGGGGGAGCTCGGTTCCCTGGATCGAGCAGGGGATTGAAATTTGGTTTGGTGTTTGGGCCGAGTCTATGAGCTTGGTTTGGGTGCTTTTATCGAATTCTCACCACTGTTAACCGACGTAGGCCCCTAGCTCGGAGCTGGGGAACCTTCGTCTCGAAGGTTCCTAGCTCGATTCTGGTTCACCGAGGTGGTTCCCGATCATCGCCCTGGACTCCCATTAGCTCATTGAGTCAGCATGCTTGGCAGCATCTTCGGGGTGCATTTTCTCAGGAATGTTCCACACGATCCTCACCTGTTCGACCACAATTCGATAGCAGCAACATTTACTTACACTCTGATTTCAAAAATACGTTATGATTACGTAAGATTAGCCTCGGGGCTTATTTTTTAAAACTTCTATCAATGGCCCCACCCCTTCCCAGCCCTATTTGCCCTACACGCCCCTAGGGGCGCCTATCCGGGTGGATAAAGTAACACTCTATTTGTATTTCTCTCCTCCCCTCTTGCTACCATAAACGCCCGGATAGAAGACCCCTATGTCTTGTCATATACCGACCTAAAGCGGTGAAATTACTTGTAAATGGAAAAAACCGGGGGGGGGGGGGGGGGGGGGGGGGGGTTGTGTATCTTATAAATGGAAAAATATCTTATAAATAGAGCACCGAGTTTAAGGGCCAAAAAAAAAAAAATCGGGGTTTTTGGGATCGTGCGTCCATAATTTGACAACAAAACACCTAACAACGGGGGGGATTTTTCATGCACGTCGTAATCATTACAGCATGCCAGCATGACGCCAAGGGGAATGCATCTACTGCACTGTCACACCAGCTGGCAATGGCCGTCACGTGCTGGATGGCGAATGATGCTCTTCACAGCAGCATCGCAGCTTCTGGATGCTGCTCCTCATCGAGGTGTGATTCTTCTTCGATGAAAAATGCGCCCCGGGCTTGAGCTCTCGGAGGGGGGTGGACCTCTCATTTTTTCATTCTATTTTCGTTCCACTTGGAAACTCTGCTCCCCTGCCTTAGCTCGGCTTCCTCCCCTGCCTTAGCTCAGCGTCCTCCCCTGCCTTAGCGACGCTTCCTCCCCTGCCTCGGCTTGTTGGCCTGCCGCAGCTCGGCTAGTGTCATCGTGTGCCGCCATGTGCAGCAAGCATCCACCTCTGGACAAGGTGTCAGGGTTTAGGCAGCGCGGGACTGATCCCTCACCACCCCGCGTTTATGTCAACATTTTTGGGTGCCACAACTCCCCTGGCCATACGTTGAATATCCCAGGCACCGCTGCCTAGAAAACCTCGTCGTCGCCTGCCAAGAAACCTCGTTGCTGGCGCCTGACTGTGGGATGGCTGGAATGGGTGAGGGGGAGGATGACAACGCTGACGACGACGGCTCTGCCAACGCCTCTGACGACGACTGGTGGGTGAAACCCATCGGCTCCGAGGAGGATGAAGATGATAACCAAGCGGGCGAGATGGCAGGAGGCGAAGAGTACGACGGTAATTACGCAGGGGAATACGGTGCTGATGACGACAATGAGGAGTGCGGCAAAGGCGAGGAGGGTGCAGCAGAGGAGGTGGAGGACGGGGATGATGGCGAGGCGGCTTGCAACAACATGGGTGACTGTGACAACGCGAGCCACGGCGACGACATGGGGAGTGACGGCATGAGTGACGAAAACGTTCTGATTGAGAAGCGCCGTGTAAAGTGGCTGGTTGACTCCAAGGCGAAGAAACAGCGATTGCCGTGCAGCGAGAACGGTGCAAGTGCGACAAAGAAGAAGCAGAGTGCAGAACCTGATGAAGTCTCTCCCTAGCGGCAGCAATACACAGCAGCGGAGAAGGGCAAATCTATGGCGAAGACATCCCACAGTCGACAAAGCAAAAGAATTCGTCATCGCGTGGTCCCCGGAAGGCCACGAAGTGGGCTGACGTGTCTACTCCTGACGCGGTCCCCAAAGATAAATTGAGAAACCTTGCTTTCTTGTCCTTTGCAATAGGCATCGTTCTCAAATCAACTGGGCTAGGTACAGTGACGGAAACAATTGTCCGAATGTTTTGCATTAATCATGGTTTTTGGGCTTTCCGACCAGTGTATATAAAGTATTAATGTTTAATAGTGGTATGATTTGGGAGGGGCACATAGTGGATGTGTTCACGGCACAAAAATCCATGATAGTACACTGTATCTAACTTAGTGCCAAAATATATACAAAGAGTACATCCGGACAATTATTTCTCAGGACAAGGAGCAAACTTTCGCAAAGCGTTTCTAGTACCTAGTCCACCAACACTTGGCCTTGATCACCACCTGCACCCTTCTAGGCATGTTATCTACGAGGTTAGTGCAAACCCTTTACATGGATCTTTTCGCACTCTTCCTGGACCCGCGCTTTCGCACAAGGGGGTGAGCACTAGGGAAATTGCGAAGGATTTGAGCGTATGCAAGATTATTGTGAACGATTTCTGACTAAATATTATCTCTGAGACTAGCCACGATGAGGTGTGGCCAAAGATGCCATAAGTCGATTGATTCCGTCTTATCACGGATCGTCTTCGTCGTACCGTTGTAGGGTAAAATTACAAACAATGTGGCGAAAACTATCGTATCTGCTGCAAAACTTAGGGTAACATAGCATGGTCAACTGTGCACCCTTGCACTATTACAATCACGCTAGGATCCGTAGATCTCGTCACGGTGCAACAGTCGAAGAAGTCGCGACTGTTCAAAAAGAATATCCGAATTGAGTTCTGGTGAGGAAAAGGGTCACTCCAGCACAACATACTCATACTCTCCAAGCCATTCCAAGCCATTCCAAGCCATGTGTCCCACCTAGGCTTGGAATGGCTTCGAGAGCATGAGTTTATAGCACTCGAATGACCCTCATCCTCACCAAACCTCAACCCGGATATTCTTCCCCACTAGTCGGGGCTGCACCGTGACGAGACCCGTAGATTTTAATGTGATTCTATTAGTGAAAGGGAGCACACCCGACCGTGCTATGTTACCCTAAGTTTCGCGGCAGACATGCTAGTTTTTGCCACACTGCTCGTAATTTTACCCTACAGCGGTATGACGAAGACGATCCATGATAAGGTGGGACTAATCGACTTATGACATCTTTGGCCACACCTCATCGTAACTAGTCTCAGAGATAGCATTCAATCTGAAATCGTTCACAATACTATTGCATATGCTCAAATACTTCGCGATTTTCCTAGTGCTCACCCCCTTATGCAAAAGGGTGGGTCCAGGAAGAAAGCGAGAAGATCCCTGTAAAGGTTTGCACTAACCTCGTAGATAACATGCCTAGGAGGGTGCAGGTGGTGATCAAGGCCAAGTGTTGGTAGACTAGGTACTAGAAACCCAGTGCGAAAGTTTGCTCTTTGTCTTGGGAAACAATTGTCCGGATGTACACTTGTATATCTTTTGGCACTAAGTTAGATCCAGTATACTATCATGGATTTTTGTGCTATGAACGCATCCATTATGTACCCTTGCCAAAGCGTACCACCATTAAACATTAAGACTTTATGTATAGTGGTCGAAAAGCCCCAAAACCCTAATTAATGCAAAACATCCAGACAATTGTTTCCGTCACTATACAACAGGCTCTTACTAGCTTATAAGAATCTAAACATACATACATCATGATCCTAGTTGTGCACTCCCGTTCAAGTAACCGGCTGGCAATTGAAGAGCAACGGTTGTCGAGGGGGGTTGGGGGGAAAGCTGACTGAGCCGTTTGAAATATGAGAGATGTGGGTGGAGCGAAATGAGCTCCAACCCATGTATTTGTAGTTGGAGAAGGGCGAGTATCGCGCTTCGATGATGCCAAAAGCTTGTGTACAATCAGCTTCGCTTTCACAATACACAATTTTGAAAAACACTGCATGTGTTTAAAAATTATAATATTGAGAAAGCTTGCTTTCTTGTCCTTTGCAATAGGCATCATTCTCATTTCAAGTGGGGTCGTTAAGACATGTGCAGTGGGGGCTTGTGGTGGCGGAGAAGTGCTTCGTCGTGTTGTGCAGAGGAGGGTGCCGCCGCCGGGTCTTGCAGGCGACGAGATGCGCCAACAAGATGATCGGTCGTGAGCGGTGACGTACATCTCTTTCGCGGTTTCATGGCGCCAACGGCCCAGGCGTTTGATGATCCTGTCAGGCACCCCAGAGTTGGCAGCAACCATGGCCGCGCCTTTCCAAAAGGAGTGGGTGCCTAGGTGCTCTTCTCCCAACCGATTTTCGCGAATGCTTCCTTGCACCAGTTGCGGATTGTGGTGTATGAGGGCGGTCTGGCTGAGCCATGGCTCGGTAGGTGGGGTCCGAAGACCCGGGTGAGCGGTCCCGGGGACTGGGGGTTGTATCCTGCGAGTTGGATGAGCCTCTGGGTGCCCTGGATTGGACAAAAGGGTCCGGGGCTTGCCGCGATAGAGATCCATGTGGCTTGGCCACCTTGGTCAGTTTTTGAGTGGGGGATGAGTAGCCACATAGCTTCATCTTTAAATTGGATGTCCTGCCATTTGATGGCCACCAAGTTCGAGTAGCGCAAAAAGCCGGCGTACATGAGAATCGGGATCAATCCTTTTTGGAACACAGCTGGGTTGCTTGATTGTCGGAAGGAGGCCGCCATGTCGTGGACCTGATGGAGTGAGACCGGCTCTTTGAGCCTGTTAGGACGCAAGTAGTGTTGCTTCGCGAAGTGGCGCATTTGGGAGGTGAAAGGGCCGGTGGTTGGGCATGTTGAGCCTGTCATCCGATGGGCTAAGCTCACGGTAGGGCATGTGAGCTGAACCACCGACAAGGAGGCCTTGCGTAGGATGACATACACCAGGTAGAGCGCGAGGGTCATGTGTGATGCCAGCAAGAACGTCAAGTTGACCTTCGTGCAGAAGTCGCAGAACTTCACCCAGTAAGGCTCGTATGTTCGGATGGTCGAGTCGAAACGAGAGTGGGCGAGCATGGAGAGACGGTTGTGTTGGAGCTTTGGAAGCAGATCTGGGGACATGTAGATGAGTCTAGTTAGTCAAATACCACACGGAGTGCGACGATAGTGCTGCTGGGTAATCCTGTGCCTGAGAATGCTTGACTGTGGGTGTTGACTACAAGGACTGGCTTCCGTGTGTAAGAGGGATATGTGCTTGGATGTGTGGATCCAACAATGGAGGGGAGGGCTGGAGGAGCGGCCACCAGCTTACGCTAGGCCAGTGTGGGACGATGAGGGTGAGAGATGTGCTCGTGCGTTGTGCGTGATGGAGTACTGCGGGGTTTGGGTGGTGGGAATGCAAAGCTGTTCTCGGCCGTCCAGGCAAGTGAGAAGGCATCGGCTGCTGTGGCATCGGGGTGGGGGACCTTAGAGCAGAAACGTGGCAAGTGTGCGTTTTGGGGGTTGGCAAATAGGTCGATGGAATGGGGTCCCCAGCGACGCTCGAGGAGGCGGAACCATGGGAGCTTCAATGAGTAGTCGTCGTGGTTGACTAGCTTGGAGAGCTCGTCTGCGCGACTATTCAGTTTGCATGGGATCCATTCATTGATTAGATGAATCCCGAACTTCATGCATGTTTGGATGATGCCTTTGCATGTGATGGTGAGGTCGGGAATTCGGGAGCCTCCTTTGTGAAGGATGAAGAACACGCCCTGGTTGTCCACCCGCACTAGCACGTGTTTGTTCCGGATCCTAGGCGCGTACGTCTGTAGCGTCCAAAGCACGCCATCGATCTCTCTTTGTGTGCTGGAGGTTGGATGAAGGGCTTCAGACATTGCCGCACTGGCCTCCACGTGCTGGCAGTGCTGGACGGGTACGGGGCGAAGGAGCTCAACGCGTGGCTCAAAGAGTACGGTGTCAAGGTGCCCGCTACCAAGAATGATCTCTCGGCGCCTGGAGCTACTTTCCCATTTCTCTGGTTGTATTTAAGGACTAAGAACCTCCAAAAACAGAGGGCCACGGCTCCTTATTTCAAGCAAAATACATCGCTACTCAACCATGCTCCTAGGCATGCAAAGTCCGCCCTGCAAGGTCAGGCTATCATTTGGGACCGAGGGGGTCTGCTCCCCTTCCCTTGCTCTGAGCCTAGGGGCTTCAAATGGCCTACACTAGGGCTGGCCCTCCGCCACCCATGCCCCTATGGGGTGGGCCCAATGGCCTACGCACACACCGTGAGCCTTGCGCCTTGCGCCACTTGCACAAGCTCCCATGGCCCGACCCCTACACCACGGGTGCGGGTCCTTGGCCACCATGCCCATTCGTCGAGCAGCCGCTAGCCACATGCCCCAGCTGGCCACAGCGGAAGCAAGTGCCTCGGAAGTCACGGAATTCTCCCGTAGGCGGTGGATCACGCTTTGGCGCGAACGGCATGGGCATGCGGCCGCCTCCGCAATTGCCACAAGCAAAAGCGCCCTCGGCGCGGTCCATTGCAGCCATATCGACGATGGCCTATTTGAAAGGCCTGGAGGTAAGCAAGCTCTTCAGCTGGTACAGCTTGAAACGCTTGGCTGTGCGGAAGTCGGAGGCGTCTTCGACTTGGAGGACTTCGAAGCACCGCGATATGAGGGCGAGCGCGTCGGCGAGGAATTCGAGGCCGCCCGGTGCATCACCATGCTGCATCTTGTACTCCGCATGCTTCAGGTATGCCCGAAGGTCCTCCGGGAATTCCGCTTGCTTGCACACGGCCGCGTTGAGGAAGGACGCCGCCAAGAGGGTGGTGTTAGTGGTCGGAAGGGGTGGGAGGTGCTCCATGGGAATTGAATTTGCAGCAATGTCGGGGACCTCACCAGCGTCATGGTCGGAGTCGTCACTGTCGTTGTCGGCAGCCGGGGCAGGCGGGATGCTGGCGACGGGGTCTTTGGCGAGGCGTGGAGTCTTAGTTCCGCGTGTGGCTTTTTCTTTTTTTGCTTTTAGCAGATGCTGAAGCAACCAGTTGAGCAGTTTTGGCGGCCGTAACATTCTTCGCCTGCTGCTGTAACAGCGTCAGCAGCGCGTTGACCTGCGCAGGGGTCAACGAGGGGGTCAAGGTCGGGGTGGGCGGCGCATCAGACGAGGCAGCCGCGTGCCCCCTTTTGCACTGGCGAGAAGGACCCGCCACTTGCGGCGCTGTCGCCTGCTGTGGCTTGACGTCAGGAGCGAGTGGCTGGCCCTGCTCAGCCACTTGCTCGCGCGGCTCAGAAGGGGGCGGGGGCACGTCAACAGGCTGATTGTTGACCTCGCCCCCTCCCAGCAGAACGTCAACCCCAGTTGGGGCAGACGCCCCTTCTTCTGCCCGACGCTTGTTCCGCCGGTCGCCTGCAACTTCCAAGGCTCGGCGAGTAGACTCGTAATTGGGGTGGCTGGTTGCGACGTTGGACTCGCCGCAATTATTGGTAGTCGGAGCCATGGCAGATTGGTTAAACTTGAAAATGTCGGAAAGAAGAGTTGAGGAAGACTCGCCACAAGGCAAAGTTCTAGACTTAGCCAGCTTGAACGGGAGAAAAGGCTAGAGCGGGAAAAGTTGACTCAGCCGTTTGAAAAATGAGAGATGTGGGTGGAGCGAAATGAGCTCCAACCCACATATTTGTAGTTGGAGAACGGCGAGTAGCGCGCTTCGACGATGCCCAAAGCTTCAGTACAATCAGCTTCGCTTTCACAATACACAATTTTGAAAAACACTGCATGTGTTTAAAAATTGTAATCTCCGACGACCAGTATGAAGAGGCAGTCGGCCCGCTCACCACCTTCCCTGAAGGCAGGAAGCCGAAAGACCCCCGGGAGAGGAATCCAGATGCCCAGCCGCCGTCTCCGCGAAACAGACTCTCGAAGAAGTGTCGTCGTAGCTTCACCTTGTAGGAGAAGACGAAATGGGCCCGCCACTTTACGAGCTCAAGTCCTTCAAGCGGACTGCGGCGGAGGCAGGCGTGGGCCCGTGTTCCATCAAGCGGTCGGTGCACCAGCAGATGCTTGGCCGATACAAGGGTGCCGCCAAGTGTCACAAGCGACTCCACGGCACAGGGTGGCATGCTCATCACCCTGTCATGGAGGAGATGCTGTACAAATGGATCTGCGAGTAGTGGGAACTCGGCTTGGCGGTCGGCGTGAAGCAGATCCGTCAATGGAGCCTCAATTACATGCTCAAGTCTCATCCGTCAGAACCTTGATGTGTCTGTCAACAGGTGATTCGAAGCGGGAGTGTGTGCTCGGTACGCCAAATGGTTCGCGAAACACGGCATAAACCTGAGGACTCCGAGAGGTACGGCATTTTGCTACCCTGTACACATCTTTGTAGCTGTATGACATACCCACTGTTTCTGCTTACCAGGATTCACTTTGAATGCCTCTGTCTTTTGTGCCCCCAAATCCAACAGGGAACCTTTGACGTCCACCTCATGCGGTCGTGCTGAAATGGATCGACGAGGCGTGGAGGGATGTCCCTCGTGACGTCATCATTCGCGCGTTCAAGACGTGCGGCATCTCCAGCTCCATGGACGGCACCGACAACTACCTTGTGCTTCAACACATGCACGAAAAGCCCATGATCAATGTGTCAGAGGACATGTCCCTACGGGGCACAACTGGGGACAACAGCGGCTTTGTGGCGGGGTAGGAAAGGGAGAAGGAGAAGGAGGAGGGGGAGGCGGAGGGGGAGGAGGATGAGGCGGTGGAGGAGGAGGAGGAGGAGGAGGAGGAGGAGGAGGAGGAGGAGGAGGAGGAGGAGGAGGAGGAGGAGGAGGAGGAGGAGGAGGAGGAGGAGAGCCCCGTGGAGCCAGACCCGTACCCTGAGAGAAAGAAGTGTCGCGGTGCTGCAGCAGAGGCAGACAAGCTACATGAGCCTGAGAGTACTGCACAGAATGCTTGGGGGGTGCATGAATTTCGGAAGCCCGCCCCTGTAGAGGTTGTTGATGAGGACAACTGTGATCTCTTGACGATGGACACTTTTGAGGATTTTTATACCCTTTAGTGTGTGTGTGTGTACTCGATGTCTGATATTAGCCTTTTGGACAATACAGGGTGTTAACACATGCGACACTGAAACAGCCTTGAAAGCAACGTAGGGTATCCTATCTCATATCTCCTTCAAATTTGCATCTTGTGAACAGAAATGACAAATACAAGATACATGCCTAATACAAGACACTATATATTTTATTCCATGGGGGTCTTCTATCTGGGCGTTTACGGTAGTCAACTTTCCTCGCGCTATTTTCACATGTACAATTTGTTAGAATACTAGAATGAATTGAAAGAAGAGAGAACAAGGGAGCTATAGGGTTTGGGTTGCTCTCTCTAAGAACACACACCTATTCTAGCCTATACCTTCTCCACGCAAATGTATGTATAAGTTGACACACTCCCTAGACTCGATAAGGGGTAGTGCTGAGCAAGACGCACACAGCTCAGGGTGGCACTACTAGTCCAACCTCTGAGGCAGGGGTCCGAAGAACAGTCAGCAAGAGTACAAACAAGACAAGAGCAAACCAGGGCAACACTACTAGTCCGGCCACTGGAAGAGAAGCCACAAGGCCAGTCTGAAATATATATATAAAGAGGAGTACAAAATCAAGGTCCTAGCAAGTGAGAGTCTATAGGAACTAGACCAAGCTGCAAGTAGTGCCGCGGATGATCTTTAGGTGCAAGCGCCTTGGTAAAGATATCAGTTGTGTTGGCACCGGAGGCCAAGTGTACGACCCGGGCCTGGCGGCACTAATGTAGCTCACGCAGTAGCAAGTACCGCAGCTGGATGTCCTTCGCTCTGCCCTCAAGTCGAGGCTCCTGACACAAGAGGATCATGGCCCTATTGTCAGCGTACAGGACCGGGGCAGAGCTAGGCCGCTCACCTAAGTGGGTGAGCAAGAACGCCAGCCAGCGGAGCTCCTGTACCGCCATGGCACGGCGTAGATCTCAGCCTCACAGCTAGATTGGGCAACAGACGAGGAGCGAGTGGACCTCTACGAGATGGCACCAGAACCAAGGCTAAAGTAGTAGCTCTGGGAGGACCTGAGAGTCTCAGCGTCGTCTGCCCAAGAAGCGTCTGTGTGCCCAGTAAGCACCACCGGCATGCGTCCTCCTAGCACTAGCCCCATACCCAATGTACTCGCTAGATAACGCAAAACACTCTTTTCAGCCGACCAGTGCTACAGTCGGTGTCTGCTGATGGCCACAAGCAAGACAGGATGCTGAGAGGGTATGCAAGATCAGGACGAGTGCAAGTCATCAGGTATATGAGGCAACCCACCAGCTCTACGTAAGGACCACTAGGGATGTAGATCGGAGTCTGGCCAGCACGAACGAAGAGCAAAGGGTCAGCAGAGGACTGAATGAATTGCAGGTCAAATAGCGTAGCACGCAGCGTGTCGTGCCACTCACACTTGTCGCAGACCATAGACCGGGCGCCGGAGGAGCCAATGGATCCCTGGAGGGAAGGTACCGGTGAAGCCTTGTGGTGTAGGGAAGTGCACGTGTAGGCTACCCTGAAGAAAAGCAGTAGAGAAGTCTAGGGAGCTGAGCTCATAGTCATGCTGTGCTGCTACGTGTAGCAGCGCCCAAAGAGTAGTCATCTTTGGGGTCAGGGCGAAGGTCTGAAAGAAGTCCACCCCCACTCGCTGACTGAAGCCTCTAGCCACGTAGTGTGCCTTGAACACAGGTGGCTCTCCAGGGGGGGGCTTCACCTTGAAGAGTCATCGGCCGTCGACTACGTTCACCCCAGGTGGGGGAACCGCGTCGACGTAGGTGCCGGTGGATCTCCAAGATGCCATCTCCTGCTCCATGGCAGCTATCCACTGAGAGGCCCAGGGTCCCGAGGTCGCCTCAGCGTAAGTGCGAGGGGTCGAGATGTCAAAGGCGTCTGGGTCATCCTCAAGGACTAGTAGCATGGAGCAGAGATGGGGAGCAGCCTCGGACTGGAAAGCAAGCTTGTACTACCTATCCTCTAGGACGTCACTGCCAAGGGTAGGAGCACCTTCGACGGATGGAGGACGGACAGTGTCAGAGACCAGAGGGTAGAGGCGAAGTCAGCGACAGCAGCGACAAGAGAGTCAAGGCTGGAGACAGGAACAGACAACTCGGTAATGAGGGAGGCAAGGACCCGAGGAACAAGAGGACGAGCAACACGGAGGTAGTCAGACAGAGGGGGAGGTGCGACAATGAGCGACGACGGAGGAGGGGATGGCAGGAGGGGAGGACGAGATGTGTGGGAACGAAGCAACATAGGGTGAAAACGCGGAACGGGAGAGACAAGTTGAGCACGAGAGGGACAACGAGACCAGACGTGAGACGAAGGCGTGGGGTCAGGAGACAGAGGAGGAGTTACAGGAGGGGAACAAGGTGGGAAACGGGCTGGGGACGAGTCCGGCGGAGGAAACACAGGGCCGTAGACAGGAAGGGGAGGAGATGGCGGGGGAGGCGCAGGCGAGCGGTCGGGGGAGGGAAGGCCAAGCAGGTGGAGGGCGGACACCGGCGGCGACTGCTGCTGCTGCTGCTCGACGCCGACACCTGAACCGCCAGCTGCACCGCGATTAACTCCAGCACACTCCACTCCAGCACCTCTAGAACGAGCACCCATAGAGCGAGAACCCTCTCCAGGGCCGGTGCCACCCCCGAGCCTGCTAGGACAAGCCACAACAGGAACCCCAGGACTAGCACGCTCCTCAACGCCAGCACCCCCTGAGTCCACGAACAGCTGCTGCTGCTGCGACGACGGCGGCTGCTGTGGCGGCGGCGGCGGCGATGGTTGCTACGGCGGCGGCAATTGCGACGGCGGAGGAGGAGACACCAGGGGGGAGATAGGCGGCGAGAACTGCGCCGAAGGGCCACCATAGTTAGTCAACTCCGCGACTGTGACAACCGACGGGAGGGGAGTGACGTGAGACACACCAGACGGAGTAAGACGGGGAGGAAGATGTTTAGGGGCTACCGGGGGAGTGGGGACCAAAAACAGGGGAGGGGAAATCGGGAGACCTCAATGGGGAAAGCGGTGGTAAAAGGAGACAGACTCGTCGAAAGTGGCGTCACGGGAGTAAAAGGAGCGGTGAGACGGTGGGTGGTAAAAGTGCCACTCAGACGAGTCCAGGGGGAAACCAAGGAAGACAGAGGGGACAGTGCGAGCAGTGAGCTTGTCCGTGCCAGAGGCACGAATGTGAGCAAGGCAGCCCCAGACGTGGAACGCGGACGCGTCACCAGGGAACCCGGTCCAAAGAAGGGTCGGTGAAACCTGCGGCCGCTGGGAGTGCGGCCACAGGTTAAGCTGGTGAGCGGCGTAGCGAACGGCGAACGGCCACAGAAAATGGGGTGCACCGGCATGGATCATGGAGGTGATAGCCACCTCCACGACGCCGATGCGTTGCTCAGCGACCCCTTTCTTCTACGGGGAGTCCGGTAGAGTGTACGACTGGGTGATGCCCTCCGCACGACATAACTGACCAAGCGGACCATAGGCGAACTCGCCGCCACGGTCGGAGTGGAGACACAGCACAGGGAGACCGCGGTGGAGGCGCGCAGCTACGACCCACGGGATAAGAACGTCAGGCACGTCGTCCTTCCGCTCCAAGGGAAACACCGTGGTGTAGCGCGTGTAGTTGTCCATGAGCACTAGAAAGTAGCGCTCGCAACGCGGTCCAGGGACAGGGGTTGGGCCCCAAACGTCCAGGTACAGGGTCTGGAGGGGTGCGGTGGTGGGACGAAGCAATGAGGAGTAAGGAGCACGGCGCAGCCAGCCCTCGACGCAGAGCGTGCACGGCAGCGGAGGCGAGGGAGGGAGGGCAAGAAGCAACGCAGGGAGACCTAGGACGAGACTGTGCTGGGACATGTGACGCAGACTCGGGAGTGTGGGGTGACCTAGGCGGTGGTGCCACAGAAGCGACGGGTGAGTGAGCAACCGACACGAGCACTCAGCGGCGACCTGGGTAGACGCAAGACCTGGGGGGGGGACGGTCCACCCGGGGGGGAAGCAGTGTCCTGCGTAAAGAGGCCAGACACTGGATCCCGGGGGAACGTCGCAAGGGGGGAACCTGAGGCGGCCTCGGTGCATATGGCGTACCGCTCGTGACCCGGGAACGTAGTGGTGACGCTGAGGTCTTGAAGACAGGTGACACCAACTAAGTTCCGGGAGAATGAGGGGATGTGCAAGCCTGTAAGGGAACCCGAGGGAACCGCTGGACAGGGAAGGGTCGTTTAGTTGCGAGCAACTACAGGACCAGAGGAGGGGTCAGCAAGTGC
This sequence comes from Closterium sp. NIES-67, assembly GCA_027943415.1. Classification (NCBI taxonomy): domain Eukaryota; kingdom Viridiplantae; phylum Streptophyta; class Zygnematophyceae; order Desmidiales; family Closteriaceae; genus Closterium; species Closterium sp. NIES-67. Next base: position 305,308 of record BQMB01001150.1, on the reverse strand, counting down.
AACAGCGGCAGGCGCGGCAAGCAGCATAAGCAGAGCGTGGTCGCGGAAGAAGCAGGCAGACGCACCGGAGTCAAGTTTGAAGGACAGCAAAGCCGTAGCGGCGGATGAAGGAGGAGCAAGGGTAGAGCCTAGGCTAGACAAAGCACACGGTCCTACACCTGACGCAGCAGGGGTGTCTGTACTACACACAGGTGCTACGCTTAGGCTAGAGAACACAGGGTAATAAGATCCGGACACAGTAGAAGCGTCAGGATACAGAGAATGCAAGGCAGAAGCAATCTGCTCCATGTCTAAGTCAAAAACAGGCACACCTTGGCACAGCTGACTGGGCCAGTCAGGCAGGTCCGGGGCCGGGCCGAAGTGGCGACGGAAGAGTCGTCGAGGCAGCGGAAGCAGTGGGCGGTCGTGTGTGGGCGGCGGCACATAGTGCCACGGAGGAGCAAGGCCTGGAGCTGGTACTAGCAGCTCACAGCACCGAACCCGCTGGTAGACGCCGAGCTGCGAGGACCGCCACCTCAACCACCACCTCCAGGGGCTCCCGGCCACCCAGGCAGGAGGCGGGCCCATGGCTGCTGCTGCTGCGGCTGCTGCTGTGACTGCTGCTGCGGCTGCTGTTGTGACGGCTGCTGCTGCTCTTGGAGACTTGCCCAAGCTCCCTCGTCAGAACCACTTTCGCCGCCACCTCCACCTCCACCAGCACCACCACCACGCCCTGCCTTGGGGCCGCGACGGCCCCGACGCTGTCGCTGCTGCTGCAGGAAGGCCGCCGCTGCGGTCTCAATGGCAGGAGCAGCTGTAGCAACCGCAACGAAAACGTCAGCGTACGTGCACTGGGAGGGAGCACAGCCCTGGAAGTTAGGGAGGGCCGCAACACCGCTCGACTGGGCGATAGTGCGCTGCCCAGTCTCTATCTTAGAAGGGGCAGTGACAAAGGCGGTCAGGGTGAGGTCACCAGGGTGCTGGCTAAGGAAGTGGTCACGGGCAGTGGCTAAGCAGTCAGGCAGGCGCATGGCAATAAGGTACAGGGTAGCACAGAACGGCGGGGAAAAGGAAGTGAGTTGGGCACTAGTGCTAGCAGCGCGGTAGCTAGTCTTTAGTGCACGGAGGTGAGTGGCGAGATCAGCGACAGTGGGGAATGCAGAGAGATCGAGGAAGAGCATGGGGAGGATCAAGCGTCCAGCTGAGGCGGAGGCAGGCGTGGAGTAGCGTGCAACTACTTCATCTAGGAAGTCTTTGGCGTTCGCGACAGTAGTGAAACGCGGGCGCTCAGATAGGGGAAGCGCATGACGAATGGCAAGCTGCGTTACATCATCGCGAGAATCCCAGACAGCGCGAGCGAGTGCAGCAGCAGCAAAGGCCTCACTCTTAGCAGTGGTGGGGTCAGCAAGGAGGGGATCAGGCGCGGGGGGCCCGGGAAGCAAGCCATCAACATGCATAGCTAGGGAGTGCCCATCCTGGCACTGACTTGTCAGGTGCTGGCGAAGATCGACAAGCTAGGCAGCGAAGTCGATCGCGTGCCCCTCCGCGTCCAGACGTAGCATGGCGTCCGCCATCGCGCAACCGCAGTGGTACCGGGACACAGCTGCACAGCGACACAGCGGCACAAGGACGCAGGTACTCAGCTGCATGGCGATACAGCGACGTGGCAGCAGGACTCTCTAGAACGGGGACGGGGCGGAAGGCCGAGGAGGGCGCAAGGGGGGCCGGTGGGCACGCGAGGAGCCTGCGGGCGCGCAGGGGCCGAGGCGCACGAGGGGCCGGCCTGGCATGCGAGAGGCCGGGCAGGTGCGGGAAGGGGCCGGCGCGTAGAGAGGATCCGGCAAGGCGCGTGGGGCTGGTGGTGCGCAGGAGGGGCCGGCTAGGCGGTAGGGGCCGGCTAGGCGCGAGGGGTCGGCTCGGTGAGAGGGGGCCGCCTAGGCGAGAGTGACCGGCGGCGGCGCGAGAAGGGGCCGGCTAAGCGTGAGGGGCCGGCTAGGTGCGAGGGGCCTGTTACAGCGCAAGAGGGGCCGGCTGGGCACGAAGGGGCCGGCTAGGCACGAGGGGCCGGCTGGGGCGCGAGGGGCCGGCTAGTCACGAAGGGGGGGGGGGGGGGGTGGGGGGCGGCTAGGCGCGAGGGGCCGACGACGGCGCGAGGGACCGGCTAGGGCGCGAGGGGCTGGCTACGGCGCGAGGGGCCGGCGACGGCGCGAGGGGTCGGTGATGGCGCGAGGGGCCGGCTACGGCGCGAGGGGCCGGCTACGGCATGAGTGGGTGCCGGCTGGGTGCGAAGGGGCCGGCTAGGCGCGAGGGACCGGCTACGGCGCGAGGGGCCGGCTACGGCGTGAGGGGCTAGCTAGGGCGCGAGGGGCCGGCTAGGCGCGAAGGGGGCCGGCTAGGCACGAGGGGGCGGCTACGGCGCGAGAGGGGCCGGCTAGGCGCGATAGGGGCCGGCGAGGCGTAGTAGGCTAGGGCACGGGGCGGAAGCGGATGAGTGTGTTAAAATTATATAAGTTATAATTTTATATAGGCTTGGTAGGTTGCTACTGAACCTTTCTGTAGGGGGTACAAACCCCTCCTTGTACTCCCTTCTCTTCCTAATCCAACTCTCTTTCTTCTCGACTTTCCTCCTACTCCTAGATCCGTTTTTCCTAGCGCCGTTCCATGGCGGCCTTGCTCCTATCCTAGCTAAGCTAGTGTCCTAACTTTAGGGACCTAGCATCCTAAGTTCTTAACATGGTATCAGAGCAGGAGATCCTTCCTGCTGGACTGCCTCCTCTCGCTTCCGCCATTTACTCCTCACCCTCATTCACTCCAGCGGCCATGGCGGCCGCGTTTTGCTGCAGTGGCGACGTCGCGCTGCCACTGGGCGCGTCGTGCCGCGACCGGCCCGACGCGCTGCCGCGGAGTCGGGCCGTCGTTCTGCAGTCGCAGCGTCGACGCCCCGCTGCGGCATCGACGCTGCCATGGCGGCCGCGGCGGCGTCACGCTGTGGCGTTGTCGTCTGTTCGCCGGCTGCGCCGTCCTGCCGCGGCCGTCTCGACACGCGACCGGGACGACGTCAGCGCGACGCCGCGGCTGCGCCCCTCCTGGGCCTCGTCGCGCCCTGCCTGGCCTCATCGCACCCGCTCGGCCCCGTCGCGCCCTGCCTGGCCCCGTCGCCCTCTGCCCGGCCCCGTCGCCCCCTGCCAGGACGCCGTCGTCCCGCCTGTAAGCGCCGCGCCATTTATGGCGCGACGCTGAAGACTCGCCCCGCCCCCCCCCCCCCCCCCCCCCCCCCCCCCCATTCTCCCTTCCCCCTGCGTCTTCCCTTCCTCCTGTCGCAGCTGCTGTCTTCTGCCCGGACGTTGCCACATCGCCGAGAGCCCTCAGCCGCGGCAGTCGCCGCCTGTCGTCGGCGACCCAGCCGCCTTGAGCCAGAGCTCCGCGGCTGCTTGTCGCTGACCCGCCTAGACGCCGTCGGCTGCCTCGTGTACGGGGGTGTGTCAACGCTTTGCCTGAGGGTCAGATACCCGGCTAAGCACGAGCCTGAGGGTGTGCGGGGTTAGGGGGTGGGTTGGGTGCGGGTGTGGGGGTGTGAGTGGGCTTGACACTACCAAGCCTAGGGGGTGTGTTAAAATTATATAAGTTATAATTTTATATAGGCTTGGTAGGTTGCTACTGAACCTTTCTGTAGGGGGTACAAACCCCTCCTTGTACTCCCTTCTCTTCCTAATCCAACTCTCTTTCTTCTCGACTTTCCTCCTACTCCTAGATCCGTTTTTCCTAGCGCCGTTCCATGGCGGCCTTGCTCCTATCCTAGCTAAGCTAGTGTCCTAACTTTAGGGACCTAGCATCCTAAGTTCTTAACAGAGTGGACCAACCTACTCATGATACCATGTTAGAATACTAGAATGAATAGAAAGAAGAGAACAAGAGAGATATAGGACTTGGGTTGTACTCTCTAAGAACACACCTATTCTAGCCTATAACTTCTACATGCAAATGTATGTATTGAGTTGATGCGACAAATGCTCTAAAGGCTCATTCCAACATCAAGTGTTGGCATAACGCATCCACTCCAATCCACGCAAAGCTCAGAAATATTGGCGCCACAACTAGGCCGAAGTTGTGTGCCTCCTCCTGCACGCGATCAATCTCCATGGGATGGTAGCACACATGGTACCAGGCGAAGGCGCGGGCTCGAATCAAAGAAATATCAAGGCGATTAGCCTCATTTGAAACCTGGTTGCACACATAGACATGCTCACACACACTCGCACTCGCGTTCGCGCATGCCCATGCTCAGGCGCATGGGCAAACACGCACGCACGCACACACGCATGCACACACACAAACACACGTGGAAATACACAGTTTGGGGCTTAAATAACCTTCAGAGATCCACGATCCCAGCATGCGACGAACCAGGTGGCAATGTCTGAACACGACACACTGTGTCGTGAGTAGGGCATCTATTTTGACCACATGCTTTACCCAAAACACGCACGAGAGGAGAAAGCACAGATGCCCCAGCACTGTACGCAGAGTCCAACTGCAAGCACACTGACCGGCGAAGCGAGCTGCTGCCGGGGCTCTCTCGGGTGCCGCTGAGGGAAGCGAGAAGGCAGCGAGGAATCAGTGTGGTCGTCCTCGTTGTCCTCCCCCCCGTGCTCCGCCCCGTACACGAGCACGCGGTGGTAGTGCTGCCGCAGGTTGACAAACATGTTGCGCATGTGCTCCCTCACCGCCTCATCCCGCCGCCCGCCCCTGTGAGCCACGTGCAGCAGGCTGCCTGACACCACCTCCGCCTCCGACATGATGCCAAACTGCAGAGGCAGGCGCACTCACGTGGGGAGCATGCACACACACGCGCACGCACACACACGAGCGCGCACACACACGATCACGCACACACACGGGCATGCACACACAGGGAGGGAGGGAGGGAGGGAGGTAAGGAGGGAAGGGAAATGGTGCAGAATGTGCAGCCAGCCCGCACCTGGTGCAGGATGTGCAGCCTGCCCGCACCTGGTGCAGGATGTGCAGCATCGATCGGTCATACGCCAGTTTCGGCCGCCTCGCCTCCTCCACGTGTGCCTCGAACCCCTCCACCCTCAGGTCCGCCCAGTACGCGCGCCCCACCTTGTCCGCCCCGGGCCACCGCAGCCACGTGCGCCGGTCATCCATCATCGCTGCCTCGCCCTCCCACCCTGTGCCACCGCCCACCCGCCCTCCATCCCATGCTCCCTGCGCCTCGTCCTCTGCCCCCTCGTCCGCCCCCTCGTCCGCCCCCTCGTCCGCCCCCTCGTCCGCCCCCTTGTCCGCCCCCTCGTCCTCCCCCACTGCCGGTATCACCCGCGGCAAGTCATTCGCCTGGTCGCCCAGCACCATGGCCTTCACGCGGCGGTAGAGCTGCCCCAGCGCCTTGCTGGACTCGTGCGTGTCCTGCCGCGCGCCCTTCTCCATGAAGCCGGGGTACTCGTGCACCCTCAGCCCGCGCGGCATCACGCCGCCTCGCGCGCCAGCGTGATGCATGCGGGGTCAAAGGCCCCCATGGGGCTGCGGTCAGCGTGCACGACGTGCGCGTTGCAGATGATGCCCACGCTGTCGTTGAGCATGTGGTCCACAAAGAACAGGTGCACCTCCTGCTGGGGGAGCAGGGATACCGTGGAGCTGGGGTGAGAGGAAGCATGCCAGCTTGGGTGTAACACCATGCAGCTTCACACACACATACAGAAAAGTGATAACCTGGTCGGAGGTACTTGTCATGAGACACCGACTTAGCAAGAGTGGCCGCATTGGAGGGAGAAACAGCAGAGCAGCAGCGTGAGGACTGAGACCAACCGTGAGGACTGAGATCCACCATGAGGACTGAGACCCACCGTGAGGACTGAGACCCACCGTGAGGACTGAGAGCCACCGTGAGGACTGAGACCCACCGTGAGGACTGAGACCCACCGTGAGGACTGAGACCCACCGTGAGAATTGAGACCCACCTCGAGGACTGAGACCCACCGCGAGGACTGAGACCCACTGTGAGGACTGAGAGCCACCGTGAGGACTGAGACCCACCGTGAGGACTAAGAGCCACCGTGAGGACTGAGAGCCACCGTGAGGACTGAGAGCCACCGTGAGGACTGAGAGCCACCGTGAGGACTGAGAGCCACCGTGAGGACTGAGACCCATCGTGAGGACTGAGAGCCACCGTGAGGACTGAGACCCACCGTGAGGACTGAGACCCACCGTGAGGACTAAGAGCCACCGTGAGGACTAAGAGCCACCGTGAGGACTGAGACCCACCGTGAGGACTGAGACCCACCGTGAGGACTGAGACCCACCGTGAGGACTGAGACCCGCCGTGAGGACTGAGACCCACCGTGAGGACTGAGACCCACCGTGAGGACTGAGACCCACCGTCATGGTGACGGCAGCACGGCCGTCCTTCTTTGCCGGCTGGTAGTCCATGGGCTCACTGCTCCGCCCTCCAGGCGGCAGCAACCGCTGGTCCCATGCAACGAAGTACACGTCGCCATCCATGTCGCTCCCCGACGCCTCGTTGGCGTGCGGGCGCGGGCCGTGCTTGGGCAGCACGAGGCAGTCGATGAGGTGGTGCAGGCACGGCGCGTCCACGGCTGTGAGCAGGCGCAGGTCGCCCGGGTGCAGGCACGGGTTCTTGCCAAACACCACCGGCCCAGATACCACCCGCGGGGCCCCCATGCCACGGCCCGTGCTGTTGAGGCGGTATGTGGAGGTGGGTGTGGGCGCCGTGGCGTCGCACACTTGGATGAAGCACTGCCCGTACTGCAGAGAGGGAAGTAGGAAGGACGGGGGAATGGAAGGAAACAGGTACAGTGGCCACCTGTAGTTGCTGCCAATTACGCTGCCATCAGAAAATGGTGGGGAAGACTTTCGACTCATGGCGTTTTTCAGACCTCAAGAGTCAAGTGGCAAGGGATGCAAGCTAGAGAGCCAACCTGGATGAGTCACATACAGCATCTACCGTTCCCTAGCCCACAGCACCCGTCCTTACCGCACAGCGCGGATCATGCGTTTGAGGTGCGGCTCGTGGGCGGGGTGGAAGCCGGCCCTGAGCATGGCCATGGCGGCGCCGTACAGGTGGTCCGCGCCGCTCTCCTCCAGCAGCCGCAGCGCCGACGCCCGGCTGCTCACTGCGGCATCCAGGCGCTGCACCATGGTGTCCTGGGGGCCATCGGAGAGGGCAGTGGGTGCCATGGGGGGGAAGAAGCGGGGGGCGGGGGGGGGGTGGGGAGGGGTGCAGCGGGGGCCCGGGGGGGCCTTGGCATGAATGAGTGCGCAGCCCACGCATTGGGGTGGCCTGCACACATTGGGGTGGCCTGCACGCATTGGGGTGGCCTGCACACATTGGGGTGGCCTGCACCCCGTGGCCGCAGCAAAGCGCGGGTCACAGTGAGAACCAGAGCACAAATGCAGGGAGATGAAGGGCGAGGGAGATGGAGGCAAGGGTGCAAGGTGCGGCAGAGGGCACACCTGCATGTCCAGAAACACCTGGTCAGGGACCCCCAGCGTGGACAGCAGCGTGACGATCTGGCGGTTGAGGAAGCACGGCTGGGGGCGCGTCCAGTTGATGACCTCCACGTCAGCATGCTGCGACTCAAACTTGTCCATGCTGGGCCGCACCCACATGTGGGCCACGCCCTGCCCCACCACACCCCCATCTCCCCTTGCTGCTCCACGCCCTGCCTGCTCGCACCACGCGCCTGCGCACTGCCCCTCTTGGAACATCAGACCCACTGCCTGCTGCTGCTGCTGCGCACCACCGGCCACCTCCACCCCTGCCGCTGCAGTGGCGCTGCCCCCCTCCCCGTGCACCTGGGCCTCTCGCTCCACGCGCTGCATGACCCGCCGCGGCCACACCGCCACCACCCCCTTCGCCCCCGCGTACCGCATCTGAAACGCCGACGGCGCGCGCAGCCACGCCCCTCCCTCGCGCCGCGTGCCCACCCCGCCCCCCCCTGCCACGGGCCGGTCGAGGTACGGCGCGATGGCGTCCGCCAGCGCCCTGCCCGCCTCGGGCGACACGGCGCCCACACCGTCAGTGAAGCAGTAGGAGTGGCGCGTGACGTCGGGGAGCGAACAGACGAGCGCGCGGGGGAGGGGCAGCGAGGTGAAGCGCGAGGAGAAGCACTGCCCCATGCGCGCAGCGCACTTGGCCACGTTGCGGATGGCAGAGAACGTCCCCATCCACGCCTGCCATGCCCCAACCCCCCCCTCCCCCCCCCCCAAAACCCCCCCAAACGCCCCAACCCCCCGAATTCCAGCAGAGACCTCCATGGCTCACTCCCGACCACAGACCCCCAGCAGCCGAAAGGGAGAGGTAGAGGGTGTGAGCAGTGGCTGCCCCAGCTGCACTGGCAGGTGCTTTGCATGAAGGTGGCCCTCACGTGCCCCTCCTCGCTATCAAGCCCGTCCAAATGACCGACTGACTGACGAATTGACTTGACAGAATACTGACTGCCACCTGCTGGCTGACTGACTGGCTGACTGACTGATGGACTGACTGACAACTGACTAATCGACTGATATATTACAATGGACGGAGAAATTGACGTCCAACAGACTGATGGACTGACTGACAACAGACTGACTGACAGACTGACGACTGACTGAATGACCACTGGCTCACTGACGACTGTCTGTCGAAGCGACTGACTGACTGACTGACTGACTGACTGACTGACGGACTGACTGACTGACTGACGGACTGACTGACTGACGGACTGACTGACGGACTGACCGACGGACTGACTGACCGACTGACAGACTGACTGACTGACGGAATGAGTGTGTGGGTGGCCACCTGCACGGAGGCGACAGTGAAGCCGATGGAGGGCTCCTCGGCGATGAACCACGCGGACTTCTCCCGCAGCTGCGACGCCGACGATGCGAGGAAGCGGTAGTGCCGCCCACACAGAGTGAAGCCCTGCGGGCCGTGGCGGGTGGATGAAGCCAGGAAGGACACAAGGGCGCAGTGGCATGCCGGCAAGGGGGCAGTGGCATGCCGGCAAGGGGGCAGTGGCATGCCGGCAAGGGGGCAGTGGCATGCCGGCAAGGGGGCAGTGGCATGCCGGCAAGGGGGCAGTGGCATGCAGGCAAGCCTCTACGTATGGGTGTTGACAACACTGAGGCGATGGATAGCTTGGACGGGGGAGGGAAGGGGAGGGAAGGGGAGGGAAGGGGAGGGGGATCACATGAGAATGGGGGAAGAGCGACCACTGTGCACAGCAACAACCATGCCCATCTCATCCGCCCCACCCCTCTCACCCGCCCCACCCACTCTCACCCGCCCCACCCCTCTCACCCACCCCACGCCTCTCACCCGCTGCACGCCTCTCACCTGGTCCACAAGCCTCAGAATACGGCGGTACACGTCCGTGCGGCTGCTGTGCTGCGCCGGCTCCCCCCATCCACCCGCCCCCACCAGTGCGAACGACGACAGCTGGCGGGCGGCCTCGTCGGTGAAGGTGACGCGCAGGAAGCGATGGGCCAGCGGGCGGTAGTGCGAGATGACGCGGTTGGCGAGCTCGGCGCTGGGCAGGTAGCAGTGCGTGGCCAGGGGAGAGATGAGCACGCGGAACACAAGCACATAGTTCTCAGGGAGGGGCCATGGCCACACACTGCTCTCACTCTGTCCCAACTCCTCCTCCGCTTCCTCCTCTGCCCCCTGCCTCTCCGTGTGTTCCTCTGGCCCCCCCTGCCGCTGTGGGTGCTCATCACTGCACCGCGCTCTCCTCACCTCCGACCCCCCTCCTCTCTCCGACCCCCCTCCTCTCTCCGACCCCCCTCCTCTCTCCGACCCCCCCCCTCTCTCCGACCCCCCCCCTCTCTCCACCTGCCCTTCTCTCCCCGGAAGCCTGCCTTGCTGCCGCATGGCCCGGGCCACCTGCGTGAACTTGCTCTGGGGGTCGAACTTGGGCCGCGAGAAGCGGAAGAACTCCAGCAGCACCGCCACGGCAGCGCGCACGGGCTCGCGGGCCAACGCGCCGTAGAGGGAGGGGGAGACGGCTGTGGGGGGGATGGTGCCCCACTGGACCAGCGCTGTGAGCAGGTAGAGCACTGGGAAGGACAGGGTGGCGGGACGGGCACATGGTGCTTGGCTGCTGCTGCTGCTGCTGGCAGTGCCCATGCTAGCGGTGCTGAGGGCGGAGGCAAGGGAGGGGCAGGAGGGCTGCAGGTGGACGAAGTGCGCGAGGCTGAGGGGGGGCTGGGCGGAGAACACAGAGGCGATGGCAACTTGCTGGGGGGCGCCCAGGTAGCGCGCTCTGCGGTGCAGCGCGCCGCCGCCGCCAGCAGCTTCAGGCCGGGCAGGGGCAGAGGCAGAGGCGGCGCGCGCGGCGGCAGAGGGCGGGGCGGCAGGAGGTGGGGGGGTGCGCGCGTGCGCGTGGACGGCATTCCCGGGGACGCGAGCGCGGAGGCGCTGGCGGGCGCCGTGCGGAGCACAGTGAGCGAGGCGGTTGGGCGCGTGGCGGTGAAGGGGTGCACGTGGGTGGCGGCGGTGGCGGGCGGGGCGAGGGAGGAGTGGGCGTCGCTGGGGTACGGCTTCGTGGACCTGCTCACTCCGGAGGCCGCCAACAGGGTGGTGCGGTGCGAGGGGCTGCTAGAGGTGAGCGGGCAGCGCGTGGGCGTGCAGAGGGTGGCGGAGCACAGGCGCGCGCCGGAGGGCATTCTGCGTGACGCCACTGTCCATGTGGGCTTCATGCAACGACCGTCCCAGCTGGCGGTAACGTGGCAGTCCAGGGCCGAGGGGTGCCGCGTGGAGTTTGACTTTTTGGAGAGGAGAGTGCGAGTGGTGGTGGGGGGTGGGGGGCGAGAGAGAGGGAGAGGTGGGGTCGGAGCAGTTACGGGAGGTGGGGCAGCAGTGGGGCGGGGAGGTGCATGGGAGGACTCAGCAGCTTGGGAAGAAGCTTGGGAGGGCAGTGCGGGTGCCGCCACTGCCAGTGGGTCCTCTCTGGCGTCTGGCCCGCGTGCCTTTCAGCGCGTGCAGCACAAGCTGGAGTGGCGCATGAGGGACGTGTGCCTGTGGGGCACCAAGCACGCCCGCACTGCCTCGCTGCTGCTGCTGCCCGCCGTGCCGCCCGCTGTGTTTGTGCGGCCGTGCGACGACGATGTGTGGTAGCGCGATCCCGCCGCGTGGTTCCCCGACGACAGCGACCCGTGGACCCGCACCACGGACGAGACCCTTGCGCCGGCGGGGAGGCAAGGGGGCAGCGGCAGTGGAGCGGGCAGGGGGTGGGGCGGCGGCGTGCTGGGAGTGGCGACAGTGGTGCAGGTGTCGGTGGTGGGGGCGAGGGGCGAGCGCGGAGAACATGTCGAGCCAGCCGCGCGCGCTGCTGTCCGCCAGGAGGCCCAGCAGGCCGTCGTCGCCGCCGCCTGCCGCCTGAGACATGCCGGCAGCCGCTCCACCGCAACCCCTCTCACCACACCCCTTCCCACGACGTTCTACACCAAGCTTCCGCGGCAACTGCTGTCGCTGTTCGCGCGACTGGTCTCGCCACTGCCGTCACCGCTGCCCCTCACCCCCGGCGCATGCCTTCCAGCGGGACCCGTGCGACCAGAAACCGCGGCTGTCGTGGTGTATTTTGAGTCGACTCGAAACCGCGGCTGTCGTGGTGCCGGCGCTACTTGGCCTCTCGCACGTCACCTGTTGGCTTGTCTGACCGTCACGGCACGGGGCCCTCCAAGCCAACACCCGCATCCGTGCGCCCCTCCACGCCTCCGCGCACGTCTCATTGCCAGCCGCAGGTCCGCCTCTCCGCGCTCTCACTCTCCGCCCCTTGCTTCTCACTCTACCCTCGGAGAATCAAGCCTACCCGCCCGTTCAACCCTGTTCCCCTGCCCCGTCGGCCACGCGGCAGCGACAAGAAGCTGGCTCGTGCGCGCGGGGACGGGCTTGGGCGCGGGCAGCGCGAGGGGCGGGAGGAGGCTTGGAGCGCGGGGGGAAGTGTTGCCGACACGAGGGACCCGCGCGACGTGCGCGTGGGAGGAAGCGCGAGGCGCGGCGAAGGAAGGCTCCGATGGTGGCAGCATGACGTGAGCGGTGAGCGATGAGGTGCACGGGACGGGAGCCCTCGCATGGGAGCCCTCGCATGGGCGGCAGTGAAGAGCGAGGTCATTTGACTCTACCAAGGGCGCTGAGCCGACCTGCTTGCGTGGAGGTGACTCGAATGCGAGCATGCAGCTCAATGACATGTGAGCAAGTGGGAAGGGCAAACGCGCTTCAGCAGAACATGGATGGCATCGCGAAACGAGAATTGTAACATGAGGTATGCTCGCAGCTATAACGATAACATTAGACTGCTCCTACATTATTGACGTAGGGAAACATCGCCCATTCGCAACATTAGATCCGTCTCACAAGTCTTTTTCACTTCCTCGAAGTACTTCTGGCAATGCATGCCAACTGGTGGGTGTCTCAGTCTTTCGACTTGTCTCTTCCCTTCCCTCCCACTCCTGCTGGACGTGCCACTGCCTCTCGTACCCCTCTCCTCGATATTGCCGCAGCTGGCTGTGCCGCAGCAGATGGCAGTGCAGCTGTTTCTGGCCGTGGTGTGTGAGGCGGCGGGGCAGCAGTGGAGGCCAGCGCCTGCTTGAACGCCTGGTACTGGGAGTCGTTGGGCAGCCCCAGGCGCCTGCAGAACGCCTCGTCCGTGGGCGCCAGCAGGCTCAGTGGGAAGGCCGTGGAGGGAGGGGCGGCTTGGGGAGGGGGCAGAGGGGAGCATGCAGCTGGGAGGGGGCGGGAGGATGAGAGGAAGGCGAAGGGATGGGCGGACTGGGATGGGGGTGTGGATGGGGGTGTGGATGGGGGTGTGGATGGGGGTGCGGATGGGGGTGATGGCATGGGTGGTGCGTCTGCAGAAGACGGCAAGGCGGCAGACGAGCCAGCAGTGGCAGCAGATGAGGAGGCAGGAGGAGGGGGAGAGGCTGGAGCCTCGTCAGCAGGAGGAGGAAGCTGCGGAGGAGGAGGGGAAGAGGGCGAGGAGCGGCCTCGGGAGTGCAGGTAGAAGAGGTGGCGCGGGCGGATGCGCGCGTGCAAGGAGAGCGAGAAGTAAGCGGGGAACGACACGACGGAGCTGGCCGAGCCCCCAAGGTGGCGCACCAGGTACTCGTACTTGGGCTCCAGGCAGTTGGGCACCGAGAGAGACAGGATCTGGCGGGGTGGGTGGGGTAAAGGGAGGGGAGGCAAGAGGGCATTGGAAGATGGTAGGAAGCAAGCAGGTGATTGCCACACATCGCTGCCAGCTGATACAAACAGTACCCAAGGCATCTGCAGCTGACCTGGGGCAGTGTGAAGAGCACGTGCGCACCAGGGGCAGTCTGAAGAGCACGTGCGCACCTGGGGCAGTCTGAAGAGCACGTGCGCACCTGGGGCAGTCTGAAGAGCACGTGCGCACCTGGGGCAGTCTGAAGAGCACGTGCGCACCTGGGGCAGTCTGAAGAGCACGTGCGCACCTGGGGCAGTCTGAAGAGCACGTGCGCACCTGGGGCAGTCTGAAGAGCACGTGCGCACCTGGGGCAGTCTGAAGAGCACGTGCGCCACATCCCGGGTGGAGAGCCCGATGCTGCGCAGGAAGGCCACCCGCGGGCGCACCGCGTCCTCCAGCGAGTAGTGCAGCAGCTGGGGGTGGCTGCCAGGGGGATGACGCCATGTCAATGCGGCAGTGGACAGGTGAGCGTGTAGGTAAACCAAGGTGGTGGGGGGGGGGGGGGAGGGGGAAGAGAGAGAGAAAAGAGACGGGCACGTCCATAGACGTGGGCACTGACCGCACGACCATGGAGGCGAGGGAGGGCAGGGGCAGGGCGAGATGGTGCAGGAAGTAGTGGAGGCGCGGCACGAGGCCCTCCTGCACGCTCTGCGTCAGCACCTGCGGGCTGCGCACCACCACCTTCACCACGTCCTCGCCGCTCAGCTGCAGCGCGCTCTGTGGGGCACAAGGGAAGGGGGGAGGAGGGGGGGAGTGGGTGGCAGTGAAGGGCAGGCGGCACAGCCATGCTGCTCAGGGTCGCTTGCATGGAGTCACCTCAGCCGGCCGTTCCTTCATTCGGTGAAGTGTGGCGTTGCTGACACAACACTTGAGTGGTAGAAATCCACGTGGACGAATGATAGGCGGCTCAACAAGAGAGGGCTTTTCGATGAAACGAGGGTATCAGCTCAGGGCAACGAGGCGTCACCTGCAGGAAGTGGATGCGCGGCAGCAGGGCGCGCTCCACGCTGCACTCGAAGATGCCCGGCGCCTGCTGCACCACGCGGCCCACACGGTCCTCAGGCACGCCCAGGGCCAGTAGGAAGGCGACACGTGGCGCCATGCGCGAGTCCACACGGAAGGTGAGCAGGCGGGGGCAGCGCGCGATGAGGCGCGGCACGGCGGAGGCGGGCAGCCCGATGGCGCGCAGATAGGCAATGCGCTCGCGAGCCAGGACGACCGACGTCTGGCGGGAGAGGGGGGGTGGGAGAGAGGAGTGGAGGGGTGCACGGTATGAGGAGACGAGCGGGGGGGTGGCGAGAGAAGGGGGCTGGCGAGAGAAGCGCGTGAGGCAGCGTGGGGAGCGCGAGCCCTTGGATTAACGGTGATGCACTGAAGGCGGCAGGCAGCCTTCGCCTCTTGCACCTGCCTTGCACCTGCCTTGCACCTGCCTTGCACCTGCCTTGCACCTGCCTTGCAGCTACCTTGCAGCTGCCTTGCAGGTACCTTGCAGCTGCCTTGCAGCTACCTTGCAGCTACCTTGCAGCTGCCTTGCAGCTACCTACCTTGCAGCTACCTTGCAGCTGCCTTGCAGCTGCCCCTCTGCTGTGACTCACGGTGAGCGACGCCTTCCTGCTGCTGGCGAAGCGGTGCAGGTCGGGCGCACGGAAGCCCTCCTCCACCAGACACGCCACCAGCGCCGCCTGCCGCGCCCGCCGCGCCGCCTCGCGCGCAGATGACGGCGGGGAGGCACGGGGGGACTGCAGGGGCGTGGGGGGGGCGGAGAGGAGGAAGGCCCGTGGCAGAGAGGGGAAGAACAGCAAACGGGAGAGCGCAGGGATTACGTGGAGCAGAGCGGGTGGGTCAACGGGGCGAGCACACGCCTAGCGATGCCTCCCCAGCATGGCAACCTCTGGAGCTGCCAAGCTCTCACCCCTGCGGGCACTAGGCCGTGCTGACTCAAGGCCGATGGATGCCACCCCTCGCTGCGTGCACCACTCATGCTGCCGTCCCTTGCGTCACTCGTGCTGTTCACACCATCACTGACGCGTGTGATGCTGCCACTTGCGCCACCGCCCGTGCTGCCACTGTTTTCCTGCGCACCCCCTGTCCGCAACACGCCCCTCCACCCCTCAAACGCACCGCTGCCGTCTCCGTCGCTGCCACCTCCCTCCCGCCCCTTCCCCATCGCCCCACCCGCTGCCTGCCTTCCCTCTCCCAGCCCCCCTGCGCCCTTCCTCAGTCCGCTCTCCCCCGAGCCCGCCCCAAGCACCTCCGCCTCGTCCGCCCTGCTGCCTACAGCAGCGGGGAGGGGGCGCGTGGGGGACAGCGGAGCAAGTGCGGGGGCAGCGGCGCTAGGTGCGAGGCGGTGAGGGCCGGGGGCGCGAGGAGCATGGGTGGGCGCTGACCCTTGCTTGCTTCCTGAACCCCCCGACCATTCTCCGCCCCTCTCCCCTTGCGCCCCACCCTCCCCCGCAATCTCTGCACTGAGTCGCGCTGACAGCTGTGGCGGCGGCAGCAGCTGCACGTGACCAGCGCCGCCCTCCCTCCCCCGCGCCCCCCCCCCCCACCTCCCCGACTACCCACTCCGCCGCTCGCCTCCTTCGCGCCACTCACTGCCCCCTTCCCCTTCCCCTTCTCCTTCTCCTTCGTCTCCTTCTCCCTCTCCTTGCTCTTCCCCTCGCGCTCGTCCCTAGCGCGCGCCAGCAGCAGCATCTGTTTCTTCTTCGCCTGCACCATCGCCAAGGCCTGCGCCTCCCACTCCGCGTGCGACAGCTTCGCGAATTTGCTGCTCGCCCCGCGCCCACCCCTTTTGGGCACCTGTGCCTTCGCGGGGGGCTGCTGCGGCTCTCTGCGTTCGTGGCTCTCCCCGGCCTTTCCGCCGTCCTTGCCCCGAGCCGGCTCTCGGATCCACCCCGAGTCGTTGTAGTCGGGGGGGGAGTCGGAATGCGCGCGCGAGGCCGGGGGGAAGGCGCTCGCCAGCGAGGGGAAGGGCTCGATGCCCGTGGCGCGCACGCGCTGCTCCATCCACCGCTTCAGGTCCACGCCGCCGCCGCCCGCCCCTGTGCTCCCACTCTCCGCGCCCTTCTCCCTTTTCACCGTCTCCCCCCCTCCCCTCCCCTCCCCAGCGGCCCGCGGCCCATAAGCGGGTGGCGCGGGCAAGGAGAGCGGAGGTGCAGAGGGTTGGAAAAGACGGAGGGGCATCCACGGTGCGACGGTGGGGAGGCGGAGAGACATCAGGCAGACGGGGGTTCTCGTGCCAGGGAGGAGTAAGCCCGTCCGTTCCAACGTGATGATAATCTAGAAGGTATGGTAGCTTAGACAGGAACAAATCGATAATTGGAGAGTAGTGGAAGGTTAGCACTAGTCCGCAAAGCCCTCGATAAATCAAGGTGTTGGTGATGAAGGACACTGTACATTCTCCTCCGTCCCACAGCGGAACTCCCGGGAAAATTTCTGCCGCGGACTGTCCACGAAACTTTTCATACTTTCGTGGACAGGCCCTACTTTCATGGACACCACATCGAAGTTTTGCTTCTCCTGTGGACTCCGTCAATACTTTCGTGGACTCCCGGCTTACTTCCATGGACACACCCATATTCGCAGTTAAAAAGGAGTATTCAGCAATGTACGAGTGATTACGGGCACAAAAATCGAGATACTCCAGAATATCTGTCCGTCGCAAGTAATCGCGAGCTACAGTGTCGGAAACCAGTTCTGAAACAGAATCTCGGAGCTTTTCTGGGAAGAGTTTGCAGCCGCACTCAAATATGCAGTGAATTTTCAAAAACAGGGTGTATTAGGGTCCGCGTGGTAAAAACACTTATTATTCAACTCAGAGCTACCCAACAAAACATAATATGCACGTGCTTGACGAGCCAGCATCAACCAGCAGTTGTTTTCTCCTTCATAATAAATAATTTCATTATTAGTAATTATGTGAAAAAAACACCTAAGAAATATAATTTTTAGAATCACTTGTTTTTATTTGCATTAGTATGTTTCTCGTTCACACATAAAAAACATATTCCCAAAAACGTGAATGTAAAATAGTTATATCATTTTCTCATCTATTATTATTTTATTATGTACCGAAATTTTAATAATAATACAATCAAGACGTGAAACCTTCCATTTATATAGTCATGTTCACCAAACGTTATTGGTATTCTGAGATTTCACATCTTAGTTGAAAATGCAAGCCAAGTACTAGTTGAAATATTTGTAAATGCCAGAATTCATGGTATTCCTGATTCTTGGTAGGCAGAGATTTTTAATGAGCTCTATTAATCTTGTAAGCGTAATATCTATCTTTATTCTACAACGTGATTTTTTTGTAGCGATATTTCACCAGGTCGGTCTGCTACACTTATCGTTCAACGAAAAGCGCTTCGTGACAGTCATTCAAATGAATTTTGAGGATCGCTTCAGAGTTTCTATAAACACGCGAAACAGCTAGCGGACTTGGTGGCTTAAAAATACTGTAGCTTGCGACTATTTGCGAGGGACTTGATTACGCCTAATTTTGCTTTTTTCCTTCTGTCAGCATCTGTACAGTTCTGTATTTTTTTTTGTTTCAAACTCGCGTGTGTCCATGGAAGTATGCCTGGAGTCCACGAAAGTATTGACGGAGTCCACGGGAGATGTGAAAGTTCGATGTGGTGTCCATGAAAGTAGGGCCTGTCCACGAAAGTATGAAAAGTTTCGTGGACAGTCCGCGGCAGCAATTTTCCCGGAACTCCCGCTCCCCCTCGCTTCGAGCCAACTCATTACAGCAACTTCCATTACGAAATAAACGAGGGACGGGAGTTGTGTTTAAGGAAGATGATTACACAATTGGCAACATCAAAACCAGCCCAGCACTAGGATATAGCAAGGCACTAACCAAACAGGCAATGGCAAAGCTCGTAGGTGTGGCGGGAAAATGGACTTACGACGAGCACAAAATGTGAGAAAACACACAAATGTGCTTGCGGCTCGGGTATAGGCCAGGGCTGATCCTATCATGCTATTAAATTTTATTAGTCTGAAATTTTAGACACTTTTTTTTGCCAAACCTGAATTTCCAGATTGTTGTGGTAAATGAAGTTTTGCATTCCTGCAAGTTCTGCTTTTGGTGTATTTAGCACTATCGAGTTTCTCAGTAAGTAAACATGCCCGAGTGCTGATGTCAGCAAAGCATCGCATGTCTCGGGATGACGTCAGCATACCACTTCAGTTACGCGATTAGGCGTAACGAACCGCTTCAGTCACACGAATAGTCGCGACCCTATAGTATGACGAGTAGGTCGCATAGCGCGATAGTGACGAACAGGTACATTAGCGAACACGTACTTTTCCTAGAGCTATAAATCCGTGTAATGCCTTTCTATTATTAACCTTGACTTTCCACAGAATTATGTGCTCAGGTTATTCAACCTTCGACTACCCACAATTTCATGTGCTCAGGTTCACTCCTATAAGACTTCCGCTGTCTTACTATTCTACCATTCCAGCAAAGATCATTGGTTAAGTACTCGTGTTAGCAGATTCTATACTTAGTCTTCGCAACACATTGGACAAGTTATTTCACTGATAACCCATTTTCCCAATCCTGATCACTTCTGAGTACGATTCTAGGGATCCTGAGAAAATCAGATTTGTCGCTAACCCAGTATTGAGTTTCCAGAGCACAGCGTGTTAAAAGACTAGCTAGGAAGAAAGGGCGGCCATAAAATGGTGTGAGGGTTTAGGAGCTAGGAGCTAGGAGAGTAAAGTTTGACGAGAGAAAAGAGAGAGAACTAGAACGAGAGTTGGAGTACAAGGAGGGGATTGTACCCTCTACAGTAGAGTTCGATAACCTATCAGGCCTACCAATTATATAACACAATATATACTTTAACACAGTGCGTACAAACCAGGCCTGACGTTTAAAAAAAAAAGCCCCCTGAGCTGTCGAATGGAAAAAAAAAAAAAAAAAACCCTGAGGCCTTGTGTTGAAATTTTGGCTATCCTGATTTCTCAGTGTTGTGGAATATGCAACCCTGAAACCTCCAGGGTTGGCTAGCCACAAACAGGGTTGCATTGCACATGCAAAAAATCAGTTAAGCGAACGTTAGGATTGTACAAGTAGTAGTTTAGCAAAAGCACCACTACGCCAGTCTACAGATTGAGTTAAGTCCTCTATCTAGTCTAGTCTATCTAGACTTCACAAGATTCCACGCCACTAGCTACCCTTGACTAAAATTATGGGCCATCCATGTTCACTTCGTCCTCTGCCTCGTCATCAGACAGAAACGGGTTGTCTTCTATCTCAGGAGGAACCTCTTCCCCCTCTACCCCCTCCTCTCTCTCATCCTCTGCCCAATCCCCCATGTAGTCGGGGACTGCCTCCTCCTCCACCCTCCCTTCTGCCCCCTCAATCGCCTTGGCCTTACGCTTCCTCTTCGCTGAGGCAAACATAACAGACTTAGCAGGGAGCCTCAGCTTCTCGCGCCAACACTCAAGGGCCTCGTCCCAGTCAATCTCACACTGCAGCAGGGAAATGACCATCAGCTCACTGAGGCGCGCATTGCACAACGCGCCCCGCACCCATGACTTGATGACGTTCTGCCGCGAGAAGCCTCGTTCACACTCCACTGTGCTAAGCGGCAGGACAGCGCACGCCTGCCACAAGCGCATCAGGTTGGGCCAGCGCCTGCCAAAACGGTTGGGGGAACAGAGTGCAAAAAACAAGACCAGTGCATTAGTGCAACTAGTCGACAAGTTCCAAGGGGAAGATAAGAACCGGCCCGAAAACATGCAACAAACGTCCTTCGAACAGCAGTCACTCACAAGGTCGACTCCGTCGAGCCGAGGTAGTTCGTCAGGCCTTGATGGAATCTGTCAGAGTACGACCCCGTTACACCACTTGACCGTTTTTCTACTTCCTTCCTATTGTCATTTCTCTTTTTATCTCATCTCATTTGGTTTCCTATTCTCCCTTTTCCATTAATCTTTGGTTTATCCTGCTATTATAGTTATATCACCGACCAGGCTTGGGATGTACTGGGCGCTATATCTAGCGTAATCCTGCCGTAATCCCTTAAAGCCAATAGCCTCGCGTGGCTATACGCAGGGTGATTCTATCTTCTAAAAGGGTCTATTCCCTTAGGATAAGATAAACCTGATTACCTGATGTAATCTGGAAGTATAAAAGCGCCTTGTACTGATCGATAGTGCAATCTTTCCTCGACACATTTGATCCTGTGACACTTGGTAATCAGAGCTTTTCTCACTCGGTCGCGCTCAACAAAGCAGCAGCAGCGGGAAAACCTGCCTCGAAAAACCGCCGGGGGCGACCAATTCGACGCCGATTCTGGTAAGCACCAGCTCCGCATTTTTTCGATTCACCCCCGCGCACATGTTTTGAACAGGATGGCAACCTTCGACAACAGCGGAATGTCTGGGGTCTCCTGCTCGGCCATGAAGCGGAGTAGCCTCGGGTACATGCTGATGTGTGCATCACACTTGCACAGGAAGTCGACGCATCGTAGGAGCCTCATGACGCGCTTCCCCTCGATGTCAGTACGCGCGTAATTCTCCATGCGCCTCTGGGTGCTTGCGATGCCTTCGGCGATCTCCATCTGACGCTTGACTGCTACTTCGTGGGCTGACGTGTGTTCGTGGAACCGTGTGTGACGTGTGTTCGTGGGCTTGCGTCTGCAGGTCGCGTGCCCCGTCGCGGCTGTTGGAGTACGGTGTTGTCTCTTTGCCGAAAGCTTTGCACACACTGCACTTCAACGCAGGGTAACCGTCTTTCGTTTTTGTTAACAGAAGCCAAGGGAAAAATGGAAGCCAGCAGGTCTTATACTTGTGCTCAGCCATGAGATACTTATGCTTGATGATTTCTTTCTTCGAGAGTTTCGGCGGCTCGGGTTCTGGAATCGCGGGGGCCTGAGGTTCAGGCGACGTGCGAGGCGGTGACGGTCGACGTAGCTTTCCGCTGAGGACTATCGTGCTCTGGGTGTACTTTCTGTGGCGTGCCTTTTTCCCAGATGAAATCGTGGAAGCACACTCGACCGTGTAACGCACGGTCGTGGCTGTCTCGCAGTCTGGAACCCAAGGGCCCCGGCTAGATGAAGCGACAGCGGGCGGAGGTACATAGGGAGCGGGAGTAGATACGGGTTGTGATGGTATTGCGACTGCGGTGGGAGACCGCAAGATATCTAGAGCGGATCTACGGACCTCCACGGGGGGGGTCCCTACTTGGTCTTGAACCATCATCGGCGGCGGGAGACTCACAAGACTCTCTTACATCCGCCATGGCTAGTAGCGGCGAATATGATCGAAACGAGAACTAGGCGCGACGAAACTGGATGAGAAAGAAGAATGGAGCATCTCGTATCTGAGATGTGAAGAAGAGGAGGAAACTGGGTTGGAGGAGAAGCTGGTGAAGATGGGAAGGGGACCAAGAAACCCCATATTTCGCTCAGGGTGGACGGTGCATGACCCATCCAGGATCCCGCATCGCCATGGCGATACCGTCAACGGCGGGATGCACCCGCGCTGGCATCGTATGCATAGAGATTATTGGCTCTATGATGTCATACAGAGGCAGACATTGCAGCGCTCAGCATATTTTGTCCTCGTCTGCTGCGTGATGAGTCACGAATGCCAGGCTGGGGCATGACGGAGTGCACCATCCCACACTTAACGGTTGGAAATGTTGTTGAAATGGCAACACACAGCGTGTACACGGGGGGAATGTTGCCAAGTGCATATTCTCCACGTGACGCCTGCTGGTCGTATTCATTGGAATGGGATCCGTCACGCGTAAGGGGGCCATTTTGCCGAAACTCAGGGTCCGCATGGATGTCGCAGTCAGGGTTCGTACGCGTTACTCCCTGAAAACTCAGTGTTGTGATAAGGCAAACCCTGAAATTCTAAGTGTTCACAAACATACAACCCTGAAGAGGTTAGGGTTAAAAAAAGCCCAACCCTGAAAATTAAGGGTTGGCAAAAAAAAAACCCTATGAAATCAGGGAATCAGAGTAAAATACCCTGATAACTACAGGCATGGTACAAACCCTAAAACACATGTACCATATTACCAACCTCCGAAAAAATTGGCCAAGTCCCGGACCTCTAGGAGGCCCCCAGATATCAGGTTTTTTTCTCTGATTTTGCTTCTTTTTTTTCAAGGTGTTCGTTTGTACCGACCCTGATGAGAAAGTTGTAAGCTTATGGACCCTGATTTTTCCGTGCTTGTTTAGATGTGGATCCTGATTTTTCAGAGTGTATAGGCTTATGCACACCGACGCGCCAGCAACATATCGAAGAGTGACACTGAAAACAAAATCTTGCGCGATTTCGAGAAGTTTGTGCAAGGTCAGTGCCGTGCACATCCCCCCCCCCCCTCCCCTTCCGTCAATCACGGGTTGTGAATGTACAGCGCATCTGAACCAAGTCGGGCAGCATCTGAATTGCTGCCGCGCTATCGACAACGTTCACCATAGTTGCCCGCCAATCGGTCCTTGACGAAACATGCGTACGCCTACCAATTGGGGTCGGTCGCTCAGGTAGATGCTTAGAGCGGCAAACTTGTCGACGAATGTGGACCTGCAAAGGTGCTCCCACCTCCAGTCAAGCTGTCGTTGGGCCATCGTCTGCCTCACTAGAAAGTGCATAGGTGGTTGTCTTCACATAGTAGCTCAGTCGTTCTCGCCTGGATAGCGATGTCCTCACTAGATTTTTCTCAGCGCGTCCCTATCTCTGCCTAGTTTGCCCCACTGTACTGGTGACGACACAACAGGCCTGCCCCCATGGAGGGGGACGAAATGGCATCTGCCAACTTTGAGGCCGAGGCCAATATGCCTGGCCAAGTTTCTCGCTCTGCGCTAGATTTCATCCTGAACACGCTCACGTCGCCCCCACCTAGAAGCCAGTCTCGTGTTGCTCTTTCCGTAACGGCCGTTTCTGTTTCACTACCCTCACCGAAGCCTCCTGCTGCGGCATCGAACTCTAGCCTGCCGCTTCCTGAATCTGTCGCTCAGGCTCAGCAAGACGCGGATCTGCCGCCTGTTGTGCGTTTGCGAGATAGCGGCCCTTTGAACACTGCACCGCCCCCACCCTCTCCGCTTCCCTCTTCTGCGTGGATCTGCACTGGAGATGAGGAAGACGTCGCTGACATCAGACCTGCCAACTGTGAGAAGGACTCCCTAGCTGCACCGTCGTCCGACAAGCTCGAGTCCAGCGCCGGCGCGGCCAAGCGTGTTGTGTGCTACCGTCAGGAGACGCTGCCGTTCGCCAAAGCTCCGGCTACAACTGCGTCCACCGTCGCCGCAGAAGACACAGGCCCTTCCTCTGCTCCAGTTTTCATTACTCTCAATTTGATGAAGCTGCTCTATCTGGATGCTCATGAGAAGTACAAGTCGCTCTGGCAAGATCGCTATCCATGGCTTGTACTGACTAAAACTGTTGCTGGTTTCCCAACTTTCAAGTGCAGCGTGTGTTCCAAACACGCAGGTGACAATGGCAAGACTGGCCGAGCTGGCGAGGGGGCGAAGGATGTTCAATCCCAGGCTTTCAAGCAACACGCTGCAATGAACAAGCACAAGCTAGCTATGCAGCGCCAGGCGGACTTGTTGCAGGCGACGCGACAGCTCTGCATCGACGAGCACCCTGTGGCTGTCGACTTGGAGAGAGAGCGCGTGACAGCCCTCCTCCATGCTTTGCTGTTCAACGTGCAGAGCAACGAACCCATGGAGGGTTGGGTTCGACTCGTCAAATGCATGTCGACGAAGGGGGTCCAAGGCTTCCCTAAGAAAGCGTATGGCACGTACTATAATTCGTAAGTGCCCTTTTTTTATCCAGGCACATTCACTGCTCAGTTTTTTTTGTATTGAATAACCACTCGTACTAATGGTTTGATCTTTTGACATGTGGCTAGTATGGTTTTGGCGAGTTTACACAAGCTACTGCGACTTGGCTGCAAACAACACAACTCGACCACATAGGTGAAAGCCCTTACCTCGGCCTCAGCATCGACGAGTCAACGGATAGGTGTCGCGGGAAGCACCTGATTGTCTACGCCACCTTCCTGCGCGAGAAGAAGATCGTCACCGAGTTCTTCGCTCTACTCACCGTGGAGCAGGCAGATGTGGCGTCGCTATTGGGGCTCGTCCTCTCACATCTGCAAGCTGTTGGTGTTGATATGGCACGCATCACGGGCATCAGCACGGACGGAGCGGCAGTCATGATGGAGTGTGGAGTGGAGTTGTTACTCGCCACGTGACGGTGCAAGGCGTGGACGCTGATGGGCGGCCGGTCACCCACACGTACCTACTTCACGATGACCCGCTTGAAGGCTACAAGGGGTCGTTCACCCACAACCATGGCATGGACCTTTGTACTACCATGGCAAAGGCCATGGTTCGAGCTTACTGGATAGGCTAGAGGACCCGGACAACCTGTCGGGCGGCTGTCTCTTCATCCCTGATGGCTGGCCACCCGCGAAGCAGGAGCGCAATGCCTTGTGCCTTGAAAATCTTATGTCGCTGGTCACCATGTTTCGGGCGCAGCAGGTGGACAAGATTCTGCCAGATGCGTCTCTTTTCTATTCAACGAACCCCCCTTCCCTTCCACTTACCACCCCCCTCCCACTTGTGATGTTTTGTTTCTCCTTTTCAGCTTGCATTGTTCAAAGTTTGTTGTGCACTTGAACGTACCTGACTTTAGATATGTGTTTCATCCATGTCCCCTTGGTCGTTGTGCAAGGATTGACAAGCGCAAAGAAATCAAAGAATTGCGCAACTTCTGCCCCGTCCGTGCTATTGCCCCAAGACAGAGAAGGGTTTTCATGCCGGCTTGACCGCGATGCTCTAGACTCTCAACTGGTAGGACGCGTACCCGAACCTTATGAATGTCACAGGATCGAAGGTGTCGAGGAAAGGTTGCACTATCGATCAGTACAAGGCGCTTTTATACTTCCAGAGTACATCAGGTAACCAGGTTTATCTTATCCTAAGGGAATAGACCCTTCTAGAAGATAGAATCACCCTGCGTATAGCCACGTGAGGCTATTGGCTTTAAGGGATTACGGCAGGATTACGCTGGATAACGTCTCTAGTACATTCCATGCCTGGTCGGTGATATAATTATAATAAAGGAAGAGACCAAAGGATAATGGAAAATGGAGAATAGGAACCCAAATGAGATGCGGTAAAACGAGAAATGAAAAGGGAAGGAAATAAGAAAAGGCCAAGTGGTGTAACGGGGTCGTACTCTCACACTTCCCCCCCTCAAAGCTGGGTGGTAGAAGGAACACCCTGCTTGACAAGGTAGTCATGCAGAGGACGACGGGCGTTACCCATGTCGGACTCAGGTACCCAGCTGTCCTCAGAAGGATCATAACCCTTCCAACGGATAAGAAGCTCCACGGTGCCATTCCGACGACGGCGGTGTGCGAGCACGGACTCGACCTCGTACTCGGGTTCATTCAGGACGAGGACGGGCGGTGGCGGCGGCGGTTGGCGTCCGACGAAAATTGTGTTCGGGTCCCGATAGGGCTTCAGAAGTTGGACGTGGAAGGCGTTGTGAATCTTCCAGGTAGCTGGCAGGCGTAAGCGGAAGGTAACAGGAGTGACCTGTGCTTCAACGAGGAAAGGCCCGCAGAAGCGAGGTCGAAGTTTAGATGGGAGATGGCTGATGTCCAGGTTGCGGGTGTCGAGGAGCACCTGGTCTCCCACGGAAATGGTGTGGTCGTTGCGATGGCGATCGGCCTGGCGCTTCTGTTGCTGTTGAATGTCAAGGAGGCGCTTATGGGTCCGATCCCAAAGTTGATGCATGGTTGTGATGAAGTCGTGTGCAGGTTGGACTGTTGCTGATGTTGCCGGTTTCTGTGGTGTGAGTGGGTGGCGTCCGTAGCAGAGGAAGAACGGCGTCTGTCCAGTAGCGGCATGTGTAGCATTGTTGTAAGCAAACTCGAGTACGGGCAGGTGCAAGTCCCATTTGGAGATGTCGTCCTTGCAGGCTGCTCGGAGGAGTTGCTCAACAATTTGGTTGAGGCGCTCGGTCTGTCCGTCTGTCTGCGGATGGTATGCGGATGACATGGCGAGTTTGGTCCCGAGAAGAGACATAAGTTCCTTCCAGAACTTGCTAGTGAACTTGGGGTCTCGGTCGGAGATGAGTGTAGTTGGGATGCCATGCTGTGAGATGATGTGACGAACGAAGAGCTGTGCTGTCTCCTCGGTGCGTGCCGTCGTGTGTGTCGGGATGAAGTGTCCCATTTTGGAGAACTTGTCAATGACGACAAGGATGGCGTCATGACCGCTGGAGGTAGGTGGTAACCCGGTGATGAAATCTAGGCTAACCACTTGCCATGGTTGTTCTGGGACAGGAAGAGGCTGCAGTAGTCCCGCCTTTTTCTGCTTGCTGCTCTTCATCCGCTGACATGTATCACACGAGGTGACGAATTTCTGGACGTCGTCTGCCATATGGGGCCAGTAGTAGTGTTTGGCGATACCGGTCAGCGTCTTGTTGCTACCGAAGTGTCCGGCGTACAGGACGTCGTGGTATTCTTCGAGTAGTAACTGGCGCAAAGGAGGGTAATTGGGTACCCAGATTTTTGTTGATCCTTTCCGGTACGCGATGTCACTGTCCCACTGTAGCAGATGTCGCTTTTCTGCCAAGGAAATTTCGGGGTCGATAGCGTACCCGTGGGTGAAGAGTCCCTTGAGTAGTGGATTCATCCCTTCGACCTGAATCGCGGCAACGTGTGCAGGCCGGCTGAGAGCGTCTGCTTTGTTCTTGTGGCCGGGCTTGTACACGATGTCGTAGTGGAAGTGTGTCTCGAGGAAGTCGATCCACCGGACCTGCCGCCTGGAAAGGCTGGGTTGTGTCTTCAAATATTTCAGGCTGCAGTGGTCGGTGTAGACGGTCGTTCTTCGTCCTTCGAGATAGCATCTCCACGCTTTGAAGGCGATGATGATAGCAAGAGCCTCTTTGTCGTGTATCGGGTAGTTGAGTTCTGCCCCGTGCAGTTTCTTGCTGAGGTAGGCAATTGGTTGCAGTCCATTCCCCTGGTCTTGCATTAAGACTGCTCCCACTGCCTGGTCGCTGGCGTCAGCTTCGATTACGTAGTCGCGTTCGGGATCTGGCAAGATGAGCACCGGTGCGGACGTTAGTGCTTGTTTCAGCTGCTCCACGGCTTCCTGGTGCTTCGTCTCCCATTTGTAGGGCGTGTTCTTCTTCAGCAGATTCGTGAGTGGTGCCGCGAGTTTCGCATACTGTGGCACGAACCTGTTGTAGTAATTAGCGAAGCCTAGGAACTGCTGCAACTCCTTCACGTTCTCGGGTGTCTTCCACGTACGTACGGCTTCGACTTTCTTGGGGTCGACGTGAACTCCTTGAGCGCTCACCAAGTGTCCTAGAAATTGGACTTTCTCCAGGGCGAATTCGCTCTTGGACAGTTTGACGTAGAATCGTTCTCGTCGAAGAATTTCGAAGACGCGTCGCAGGTGTTCGACGTGCTGCTTCATGTCGCGCGAGTAGATGAGTATGTCGTCCAGGTACACCACCACGCATTCGTCCAGAAGTGGTCGTAGAATGTGGTTCATTTCGGCTTGGAACGTTGCCGGCGCATTGGTGAGTCCGAACGGCATGACCAAATACGCGTACGATCCGTACCGAGTTCGAAAAGCAGTTTTGTGGATAGAGTTGTCCGCCATCCGTATCTGCCAGTATCCGGACCGCAGATCCAGTTTGGAAAATACCGTAGCTCCCCGAAGCTGGTCAAGCAGGTCATCGATTCGCGGTATCGGATATTTATTCTTGATGGTCTGCTTGTTAAGAGCTCGGTAGTCGATGCACATGCGCAGGCTTCCGTCCGGTTTCGGTGTGAAGAGTACTGGGGCACCGTATGGCGAAGTAGATGGTCGGATGAGTCCTTTGGCTAGGAGATACTCGATCTGCTTCTTCATGTCGGTCAGCTCCGTAGGGCTGAGCCGGTATGGTGCTCGGAAGGTCGGCTTCGAACCCGGTTCCTCCACGATCTCGTGTTGATGCGTTCGGTATGGCGGTAGCTCGTTCGGAAGATCGTCAGGAAGAATGTCTTGGAACTCCTTCAGTAATTCCTTGATTTTTTCTGGAGTTTCCGAGGCTTTCTCTCCGTCATTCTCCACCTCTGTTGCTATCGCCAGGAACCCGGTGTCGGTCCGCTTCACATCCTTCTCGAATCGTGCGAGTGTCTCCACTGGGATATCTCCTGTATCGTCCCAGTTGGGTAGCTGTACTCTCCGTCCATTGTTGTAGATGCTTGCGGTGCGGTTCACCCAGTTGATCTCGGGGTTGAATTTTTTCAGGAAGTCTCGCCCGAAGATCAAGTCAAGCCCTTTGATGTTGGTGATGGGGAGTGCAGGTCTCCAGCGCAGTGGTCCGATTTGTAGATGTAGCACTGCTTCGCCGTGTACTGGTAACTTGCTGCCGTCCACCATCGTTGCAGAGAATCCTGAAGGCTTGTACTCTTCCCGGAGTCGGTCGATCATTGCCTTGTCGCAGACGGTGTGTGACGCTCCGCTGTCCACGAGTGCTTGGAGGCGTCGTCCTTTGCAGATGACCTCGAGCACGAGGGGCAGTCGTTGCTCGGAGTACCCAAAGATAGTCTCATTGATTGGGTCATAGGGTACATCCCAATATTCCGTACACACCTTGGTGTTGCTGTCTACTCCTGAGCTGGCAGCTGGCCGAGGCTGCTTGGAGAACGGCTCTTCTCCAGGGCCCGGAGTTTCTTTGACGACTGTGCGCGTCACTGATG
The DNA here is from genome assembly GCA_027943415.1 of Closterium sp. NIES-67. NCBI lineage: Eukaryota > Viridiplantae > Streptophyta > Zygnematophyceae > Desmidiales > Closteriaceae > Closterium > Closterium sp. NIES-67. The sequence continues at coordinate 276,358 of BQMB01001150.1, read as the reverse complement.
CCGAAGAACTGGATGCATCCGTAGAAGGAGTTCGGGGTTTGTGCAGCTTCTTGTAGACCCCCAGCTTCCTCTTGAGCTGCTTCAGCTCCACCGACGTCTTCCCTGGGGAGCGGGTAGTCGTTGTGGGCTGGTGTCGGGAGAGGACGTTGACTCCGTGGAAAGGTCGGCTTCTTTCCACACTCCTTAATTTGGTCCCCAAGTTGCCCGGTACCGGTATAATCTCCACAGCTGTCTGCTTCTTTTGGAGTCCCTCCCGAATTTTCTCCAAGGCTCTAGCCCCTCGAACATCATAAGTTTTCATTAAAGCATCTTTATAAGATAACTTTAACGAATTCTTATAATTTCTTGGGTCTTCAAGGAGTTTCCCTGTCTCGGCAGAGTCTTTTTTCGCGGAGTCGTATTTTTCCTCGGCGATTTTCCCTGGCGAAGACTGGTCGTGGGGTGGAGATTTTCCCCCATCATTTCCTCCTTCTCGCGTCGAATCAGCTTCGTCGAAGTTGATTTTTCCGGAATCCCGCGGCCGCTTTCGGATCTTTTTATTTTCGCCAGCTAGATCCGCAATCACTGGCGACTCCCGTTTTTTGTCTTCTGATTGGCCGAAAGATTTCCGCCACTGTTGCGTGCCCGATACTCTGCGCGTGCGGCCTTCATTTTGTTGCAGTCGAAGATTCGGTGGCCCGGCACCCCGCAAAAATCACACGTGTAGTTGGTGTTTTTCGGACGTGGCCGCCCCTCGAATCTGTCGACTTCCATCGGGTCGGCGAACGTGGGGTGAGCCGAGCGGTCGCCCTGTCGCGTACTGCCGACGTGCGTCCGTCGTGTTCCGGCGTTGACCATGTCGAAGCGCTCCGCTGCCGAAACGACGTCACTGTAGCTCGCGTAGTTTGACGCTGCGACTTGTCGTTTGACTTCGGTCTTCAGCCCGGCGAGGTACGATTGTACTTTTTCCCCTTCGGTCAGGTCGGGAATGCGGTTATAAAATTCTTCCATCTGCTGCGTGTACTGTGCTACACTCCCGAACTGTCGATGGCGATGAATTTTTTCGCGGGCAAGGAAACCTGAATTTATCGGCTCGAAGCGTTTCAGCAGGTCGGCGCGGAACTGCTGCCACGTGGCTTCACCGTGGATGAAAGTACTGTTGCCGCCAATCCACTCGAGTGCCGGCCCTCGCATCAGTGTCGCCGCGAGTCGTACACGTTGACCGTCCCAGACTGGCGAGCTCCATCCGACGGCTGCGAAGTAGATCTCCATCCCGGCGATCCATCTGCGGGCGTCGGAGTTTCGATCGCTCGGATCGAACGGCTCAGGTGGGCGCGGTTTCGGAGCCTCGAGAAACTGCTGCGACTGCTGCGTCGTCGCCGTTGTGGAGTCGTGCTGCGCTCCGGCGAGTCGAGTTACTCGCTCGAACTGGTTTCGCCACGCTTCGCGATCCGCTCGCATTTCCTCCTGAAGGGCTGCGATGCGCGCGAAGAGCTGCTGGGTAACCTCGGCGTTGTCGAAGGTTGCCATCCTGTTCAAAACACGCACGGAGGGGGTAATTCGAAAATCGCGGAGCTGGTGCTTACCAGAATTGGCGTCGAATTGGTCGCCCCCGGCGGTTTTTCGAGGCAGGATCCCCGCTGCTGCTGCTTAGCTGAGCGCGGCCGAGTGAGAAAAGCTCTGATTACCAAGTGTCACAGGATCGAAGGTGTCGAGGAAAGGTTGCACTATCGATCAGTACAAGGCGCTTTTATACTTCCAGAGTACATCAGGTAACCAGGTTTATCTTATCCTAAGGGAATAGACCCTTCTAGAAGATAGAATCACCCTGCGTATAGCCACGTGAGGCTATTGGCTTTAAGGGATTACGGCAGGATTACGCTGGATAACGTCTCTAGTACATTCCATGCCTGGTCGGTGATATAATTATAATAAAGGAAGAGACCAAAGGATAATGGAAAATGGAGAATAGGAACCCAAATGAGATGCGGTAAAACGAGAAATGAAAAGGGAAGGAAATAAGAAAAGGCCAAGTGGTGTAACGGGGTCGTACTCTCACAATGAAGGTGTGGGTGGCTGTGGCTGTGTTGCCATTGAGCATAGTCGAGTGTGAAAGGGGGTTTTCCCGTCAAAACGTGATCAAGAGCTGGAACTGGGGGGCTATCAATGCTCGACTTTCTGACCTGATGACAATGTCACTACTAGACTACGAGCCCAACTGGGAGGAGGTGGTGGCGATATGGCGCAGCTATAAGGACCGTTGCCCGTTCAGTGTGATTGCGCAGCCCAGGAAGCAGCCGGCATGTGGGAAGGGTAAAGAGAAGGCTGCAGAAGACGAAGTCCAATCCCAACCTGACGAAGCAGACGAGGTTGGTGTGTTGGTAGGCGAAGAGTCAGAGGACCGCTGGGATGATGAGTGATTGCTGGTTTGGTGGTCGAGACTGCTGGATTGCCAATTGTGAATGTGTAATTAAGCTAGTCAATGGTCATAGATTTGGAGTAGGTTAGGCCAGAAAGGATAGGTGCTGCTGCTTGCAGAGAGAAGCTGGAAACATACTCCGATCGGGTCTGGTGCATTTGTAGCTAGGATGCGTCAGGTTTCTAGTCTTCCATAATCCATTGATGGATCTGCATTCCGCACACCGTGCTGCATCTTAACAGCCAAAGTAACTAGTTTAGGATTGTGACCTGAAAAGCATTAATACCTGCGAAAACACTGATGTACAGTACATCAGCAAACGATCAGGTACCGACCCTAACAAATCAGCAAAGTTTCAGCTTGAGACGCTGACAAAAAGTTTTTTTTTGCATGATGATACTGAGCAATCAGGGCGGTTCGAAACCAATCTGAGGCCCTACTCTAGAGACATGCCCCACACACCCCACAACACAACCCCTCGAAATTTTAGGCTAAGCCCCCGAACGCTAGAGACAACCCCCACACACCCCACAACCCATCTAAAATTTCGGTGAAGTCCCGGAACGCTAGAGACATCCCCCACACACCCCACAACCCACAGTCCTGTTGTCATACACAGTCCCCCCCAACACCTGGAACTGCCCAAAAGTTTTGGCTAAGTCATAATTTACACATATCCTCCCTCTTACACATGCCTCACGATTGGTTTTAGGGTACCCTGATTGCTCAATGTCATGTGCCAAAAACTTTCCATCAGCCTCCTTAAGAAAATTTACGCTGATTCATCAGTGTTGCCTATCCAAAGTTCGCTTTTCCATCAGGGTCGTATAAGGAAGAAACACTGTTTTGGAAAAAAAAACAGAGAAAGACTACCACGACGGATAAGAACAGGCCACTACGGAAGGGGCGCCTACCCAAAGTGCCCATGGAACATATCATACAAGCGACGGTAGGAGCTTGCAGCGGTTTGACCCGTGAGCCCGCAAACCTGGCCGCGCAGGAGGCCAGACTGGATATGGTACACACAGAGCACAGGAACCCTAGGCCCCATACCATCCTGGCCCCTAGAGGAGCCGCGCGAGCCCCAGGGCAGCGACTGCCCCGGCACCCAACCACCAGGGCTCGCACCACGCCCAAAGCTCCCAGGACCCCACTGCGGCTGCTACCGCTGCTGCTGCTATGGCGGCTGCTGCTGCTCCCCCTCCTCCTCCGCACCTGCTCCTTCGATAGCTCTTAAAACCTCATGAGTGCCCCAACCGCCTGCCGATGCCCCACGATCACCACCGCACTGCGAGTGCTTGGCCGAGCGGCCAAGTGCAGTGACCACTGCACCGGTCTCAGCGACAGAGGCAGAGGCACCAGAGAAAAGGGCATGAGATGGAGAGCAGCCCTGAAAGACAGGGGCTGCCACCACGCAAGTGGACTCAGTGATGGCGCGGAGGCGTGTCTCGACTTTCGTCACGGAGGTGGCGAAGCGGTCAATAGTGAGGACAGTAGGGTACAGTGCAAGGAGCGCATTACTGGCAAGAGCGAGGTGGTCAGGGAGGCGGGTGATGAGGAGGTAAAGGGTGAGGAAGGTGGGCGGGGGGTGGGTAGCGAGGTCGTCCTTGGGGCAAGCTGCACGGCAGCATACCTCGAGGTCTCGGAGGTGCTCGACGAGATCCGCGACCATGGGGAAGGAGGCCAAGTCGGGGAAGAGGAATGGGAGGATGAGGCTGCCGAGGGTGGCTGAGGATGGGGACGAGTAACGAGCCTCAATTGCAATCCAGAGAGCCTAAGCTGTCTCCTGCAAAGCAAAGCACTGACACTCGGCGACCGGCAGGCACCAGGTGATGGCCAGCAGCGCAGCGACGTTGCGAGCCCGCAAGCTGTCATGCGCAGTCTGGGCAGCTGCATACATGTCATGTTGCGCCGACGTCACATCGGAGGCAAGGGGCAATGGGCGGGTGATGGCAGGTAGCTCACCAGTCACGTGGCCCTCGAGGATTCGCCCTTGAATCGCTGGCTCACCAGCTGCTGGCGGAGCGCAAGAAACCAGGCTGTGAATTCGACTGCACGGCCGTCGGTGTCAAGCTGAAGAAGATAGTCCGACGAGGTTGACACGTCAGCAGGAGAGGCGGCAAGAAGTTATGGGATTAGGGGGATTCTAGAGGAGGGCGCTCGAGATGAGAGAAACGAGACAGTGCTAGCGCTAGGAGTAGGAGCAGCGGCGGCTGGAGTGGCGGCGGCGGATGGAGGAGCCATGGCAGTGGCTCGTTGGCCACTGGGTGGCAGTTGGCTAACTGCTGGCGGCTAGCGGCTGGCTGGCAACTAGTGGCGGGCCAGCTGCTGGTGGGCGGTTGGCAGGCAGCTGGTTTAGCGGCTGGCGGCAGGCGGCTGGCTGGTTGCTGGCTGGCGGCTGGCAATTGGCAGGAGCTGGCAGCTGGCAGGTGGCAGCTGGCGGCTGACAGCTGGCAGCTAACGAGAGGCAGCTGGCCGGCTGTCGGCTAGCGGCTAGGAGCTGGCGGCTGGCGGTAACTGGCGGGTGGCTGCTGATGGTAGGCAGCTGGGGGGCTGGCAGTTGGCAGCGGCTGGCGGCGGCGGCTGGCAGCAGCGGCTTGCAGCTAGTGGCTGGTGGCAGGCACCTGGCAGGTGGCGGCTGGTGGCGGGTAGGCAGCGGCGGCAGGCAGCAACGGAAGGCAGTGGATGGCCGGCGGTGGCAGGCAGCGGTGCCAGGCAGTGGCGGCAGGCAGCAGCGGCATGCAGCGGCAGGTAGGCAGCGACAGCGAGCTACCTGGCGGCAGCAGGGAGCTGGCAGCGGCATTCCAGCAGTGGCAGGCAGCGGTGGCAGGCAGCGGCAGGCAGGCAGCGGCAGGCGGCGGCAGCAGGGAGCTGGCGGCGGCAGGCAGCTGCTGGAGGCAGCAAGGAGCTGGCGGCAGCAAGCTAGTGGCAAGCTGGTGGCAGCAAGCAACTGGCTGCAGGCTGGCAGCGGCGAGCCGCAGACGGCGAGTTGGCGGCAGGCTGCAGGCGAGCCACGGCGAGCTGGTGGCAAGCTGCTGGCGAGCTGCGGCGAGTCGCTGGCAGCGGCAGCTAGCTGGCGGCAGTAGGCGACTGCTGGCGGCGGCGAGCCACTGGCGGCGAGCTGGCGGCAGGCTGGCGGCGGTAAGGTGCGGACAGCGAGTAGGCAGCGAGTAGCAGGCAGCACGGAAGCAGGGCGGCGACCTAGAGCTAGGGCGTACGCTAGGGCGCGAGCAAGGGCAGTAGACTAGGTTCTAACCTAGTCTAAGGAGGTAAGCTAGGGTGGGAGAGGAGCACCTAGGGGCGGAAGCAGGCCCCCAGATTGGTTTTGGACCACACTGATCGATCAGGCTCCCCCTCCCAAAAAAAACTTTTCGTCAGGGTCGGTACTGTATTTTACCCTGAATTTGCAAGGTCGGTACAGCGGAGAACACTGAATGATCAGCGTTAAGGTGGGAATGGACACTGATTTTCCTAGGACATACTGGCTGGCAGTGAGTCACCACCTTCTTTCCAAAGCTCCTTACAGCATTATTGTTCAATATGAAAAAAGAAACCAAATGCTCTACAGAAAGACTTAAATAGTGTTTAGTTGCACATAACAAGTGTGGCACTCTAGAGGACCATGGCCATCGGCCTATCAGTAGCAGTCTACTCTACTCTACTACCAGTACTATAGGTTCACTACTGCCTAGTAATTTACTGTCACTACCACCTAACTGCATTACTCTTCCTCATCATCCCAGTGGTCAGTAGGGCCATCACCCACCAGCTCGGTCTCTTCCTCCATCTCCACCTCCTGCCCGTCATCCTCCTCTTCTGCAATCTCCTCGTCAATCTTCTCCTTTCCTTTCTTTCTCGCGGGCTGCTTCTTCGGCCTTGCATGAATATTGAAGGGCTTTCTCTTCTTGTAGTTGCGCCAGATGTCCACCACTTCCTCCCACTTCGGCTCGTAGTCAAGGAGGGCCATAGCCATGAGGTCGGAGAGCCGCGTATCTTTAATCGCTCCCCGCTGCCAGCTTTTGATGATGTTCTGCCTTGAGAAACCCCGCTCGCACCCGAAAGTGCTCAACGGGAGAACGGCGACTGAGATCCATAGCTTCACGATGTTCGGGTTCGCCACCTGCCAGACCGGAGTCTTCAGCATTGCCGTCAGGCCAGCGTGGAACGACTTCTCTGTCTTCGGGGCAGCAGCTTGGACCGGGCAGAAGACGCGCAGCTCCTTGAATGCTTTCCGTTTGTCAATGCCTGCCATGCATCAAAGACAAGGGAAGCAATCGAAGTGGTGGTTTAATAGAAGACCATGGGACGAGAATGGTAGATGATCATGGGAAGTAAGATAAAGCAACGGAGGACATTCCCGGACTAGTTCTACCATGAAGCCGACATGCCTGGGAGAATCTCGTCAGACTGCTGCTCCCTGAACAGCATAACTAGGGACTGGAGGTTCTCCTTGCAGTACTCGTTGCGCTCTTGCCGCCCTAGCGGCCAGCCATCCACGATGTACAAGCGCACTCCTGACAATGCCTCCAGGTCCCCTAAACGATCCTGCAGGTAGGTAACCATCTGCTCCGCCATCAAGGTCCCCAGGTCCACACAATGGTCTTCACTGAACAGCCCGTCATAGCCATCAAGAGGGTCGTCATGCAGGAGGTAGGTATGTGTCGTTGGCCGGCCGTCCGCGTCCACGCCCTCCATTGTCATGTGGCGCGAACCTCCCTCGCCATGTCTCTTGAGGAACTTGGAGAGGCGCTCACTGACGCCACCCCCAAATTCGTCGCCGCATTCGACGTAGCGCGGATTGATGAAGCTTGTAGTGCGCACGATCTGGGACTGGACGGCGACGAGATCGAGCTGCAGTGGCAAACAGGGAGGGATACACGTGCATTAGAAGGTGACACCCGAAAACAGTATCTATGTACAGGGGCATACTCAAGATCGACGACACTCATGAAATTTTGATACAGCCGGTTGAAATACTTCAAACGAGATAGTTCCGACGCTCACCTCGCATTGCTGGAACGTCTTGTTCAAGACGTTCAGCTGCTCAAGCATGTCCGCAAGATAGTAGAGGAGAAATTGGAAGGTGAAACTCGTGGCCATTCTATACATCGACTGGTCCTCAAACTCATAAAGCATGACGATGACACCTGGCAGAACAGCAACCGACCGAGGACTGCCTCACCACGAGACAGCCATCGGACATTGCAAATCCCCTGCAGCTCCAGATTAATCTAGTTGAAGAGGTCTTGCAGGTCTAGGAACCGCTTGTGCCATGGACCGGAGCGGCCGAGATACTCCGCGAGCCACTTGATGAAGGCATCAATCATGCCGAACTCAGGCAATGAGTCCGCAGCATCCTTGGCTGCCAGCGCCTCCCTGCAATGTTCGCAAGAATGATTGTTAGAAATCCTTGTAATAAATATTTTGCACCCAGCAAAAGGCATGAGAAAGTCCTCCAGAAACAATGTTACCTGTGCGTGATGCAGTGGCATGACACGAGGTGGGGAATCCTCCTATGGAGCCATGCGACAACTCCGTTTCGGTGACCCAGCATCACCGCTGCACCGTCGGTGCTGATGCCTGTCAAGCGCATCAAGTCCACGCCTACTGCAGACAGGTGGGATAGGAGCAGTTGAACGAGAGAACCCGCATCAGCCCTGTCGACACTTGGTAGAGCAAAAAACTCAGTCACAATCCTCCCCTCGCGCAGAAACGTCGCGTAGACGATTAAGTGCTTGCCGCGACACCTGTCAGTTGATATATCACAGCTGATGCCCAGGAATGGACTCGCACGGATGTAGTCAATCTGGGTGGTTTGCAGCCAGATGGCAGTTGCCTGTGTGAACTCCCCAAAGCCGTACCTGCAACACGCAAGGCAAGAACATGTGGTTAATAGAAGCATATGAAAGCACAGTGAGGGGAAGTGGAGCACGTACGAGTTGTAGTACGTGCCATAACCCTTCATGGGGAATCTTGGTACTCCGCGCTTGGCCAGGTACTTGACGAGCCGCACCCATGCCTCCATGGGTTCGCTGCTTTGGAAGTTGAAGAGAAGGGCATCGAGAAGAGTGACAACGCGTTCTTGCTCGACGTCGCGGGTGACGAAGTTGGTGTTGATGCGCGGCTGGCGAGAGGCTTCCTGAAGGAGGCCGGCTTGGCGTTGAATCGCCAGCTTGTGCTTCTGAGTTGCCGCGTGCCGCTTGAAAGTTTGGACCTGGACGTCGGTCGCTCCCTGTCCTCCGCGTCCGCACTTGCCGCTATCTCCAGCATGCTCAAGGCAGACGCTACACTTAAACGCAGGAAAGCCACCAACAGTCTTAGTTAGTAACAGCCAAGGGTATCTCTCCTGCCAGACCGACTTGAACTTGTCAAGGGCATCAGCGTAAAGCAGCTCAATAAGATGGGGTGTGGGAGTTGGGGCATCGCCAATCGCTTCGTTGTTGGCGGAGGAAGAAGATGCGAGAGGTGGCGGGGTGGAGACGAATGGGAGAGTTCCCTGACGGAAACGGCCGAGCCGTTTCGCAGCTGCGCCGCTGGACTCGGGCTTATCGGGGAGTGGCGTCTTTGTGGGATCAGACGCTGGGATCCACACGGGTGCGGGGAGCGGAATGCGAACAGCTGCTGCCTCATTCGCCCCCACAGGCGCGTCGTCAGCACGTGCGGTGGGGTCAGATATTGGCTTGGGCAGAGGTGATACACGCTCCGGAATGGGAGCTATCGACGGTAGGGCCGGAGGGTCCTCTACAGGAGCGGCGCCACTAGTCGGAGTGGTAGCGACGATGGGGGACATACTTGACGGGGAGGTTTTTGGGAGGAGGAGATCTAGACATGTACGCGCTGGCTGTGGAAAACGTAACGGTTGTGCGTCGGCAGCAGCACAGGCCGTTGCGTCATCATCGACGTCACCCCCCACGCCAGCCATAACTTTCAGGCTGGACGTGGAGAGAGGGGAGATCAGCAGGGTCGGGCGAAACTTCTGGCCGTTCCTGCGGTAAGGTGTGCTACTACATCTGCTGAAAGGGGATGCGTAGGACCTAGCTGTGCTTGGCGTACAATCACAGTTTTTTAAGATGTCGATGAAGGGGAAGAGCTGGAACAGGAGGAGCTGGTGGTGTGGTGTGTGGCCAGGGTCCTCCCTAGGATTTTTCCACTTTCTGATGATCAGACGGGCCCTTCGGGGTCGGCTGATCACCAGGACACAGGCGGGCCGAGGTTGGGGAAGAATCGGGAGATTTCAGGGGCGGGAAAACCGAGATTGCAGGGGGAGGGGGGAGGGGGGGGGGGGGGTAATCGAGCTGGGGGTGGTGGGGAGATTCGACATAGCAGGGGCGGGGAAGGGGAATCCTGCCCTCCGAAGTACAAGTTGTGGAGGGGTGGGGTGGGTGCGGGGGGGCGGGGGGTTGGGCTGTTGTGGTTACGAGGACGCCCTCGCACAGCCAACAGCACATTCCTTTGACTTGATTTGCCCTACACGAAGGGCCAATCAGCGCCCTCAGACACCCTCCAGCACACATGGCACGGGGATTTGGTGAAGGGCCAATCAGCTCAGTCACTCGCCCTCCAGCACACAGCACACATGGCACAGGAATTTGGTGAAGGGCCAATCAGCCCAGTCACTCACCCTCCAGCGCACATGGCATGGTAATTTGGTGAAGGGCCAATAAGGCCCCTCACACAACCTAGAACACGAAGCAAGCATAAATTTTGGTGCAAGGGCGAATTAGCCCCTCACACAGCCTAGAGGGGGGCCGTATACAGCAACCGCTCGCAGATCAGCAGAATCGATAAGTCTGAAATGTCAGAAGAACAAGTACATAGTTCCTAAAAAATCAGAAGTACTATAATTCAATTTCTAAGGCATCATAATTTCTATTTTTGGATGTCTGAAACATCAGAAGAACACGAAAAATCGTGTCTGAAAATAAGACAAACAGACGGGTTTTGTCTACTAAGGAGGACCCTGTGTGTGGCCCTTCTATCATGGTGGTTGCTGCACGCACATGCTGCGTCAAGAGCCGGATGCATCGCACTGCATGCGTCGCGATGCCACCACGTGGCCAGCAGTGCAGTATTGCTGCAGGAATCTTCGGTGCGATTGGCGTTTTGACCTTGAACTGGGTCAAGAACCAATTGCACTCGTCGGCTGCTGTGTGCTGTCGACAACGCGGCATCAATTTTTGTCTTCCCGCCTAGGCTGAACCTCACTGTAAATCAGTCGGCGTGATTGACGGGGAGATAGGGGGGTACCTCTCCGACGGGATTGAAAATTACGCTAATTGCGGTACCGTATTCCCCCGGATATACGCCCCTAGGTGCTTATAGGGATTATAGTCAAAATTTTGGGGGTGCGTTTAATTGGATTTTTTTTATATGGCACGGTGCGTTAAAAACGTTCTTAAGGAAAATTCTGAAACGAACATGAACACGTAGCTAGGACAAATTGCAATCGAATGGAATGCTCCCAAACGGGAACAACCAGAGAAGTCCCGCCAAAATCGCTTCCCAGACGATTGACGCGTCAGCCAAGCAGCACGTTCGCTGCAGTTTGCCAGCGTGCAGGCTAGCGTGGGCGATCCTGGCCATCCGTTCTCTCATCTGACACGGCAGCAGAGCTTTGCCGAACACACCTTCGATGAGTCGGAAGGCCAGGGGTCGATTTTGTGTGATGAAGTGATTCGTCACGTAAACTTGATGCGAAATGTATAGTCAACATAGTCAGTGCGCAATTCCCACGGAGAAAAGGGGGGTGCGTATAGGGATTAGAATCTGGAAAATGGGGGGGTGCGTATCATTGGCACATCCGATATGGCACCCCTCCGGATATACGCACCATGGTGCATTTTAGCTGGCGGTGCGTATATCTGGGGGAATACGGCACAGCTGGTATGCTCTATGCTCCAAATCCGCGACTCGCAAATATGGACTACGACGAATAGGAGCGGTTCACAACGGGCAAAATGGATAATATAGTAGCACAAACGGTTTTAGGTGGGGTGGCGTAGGCTGTTTTACTCGTTCTGTTCACGATGGGTGCCTTGGCGTATTGGCCCTTAGGCCAAATTACCAGCGATTTCGCCGCGTGTCATGTGAGGGCTCATGTGGCTTCTTCAAAAACATTCAGCGAATTTGTTGTCTGGTCAGAATCACCGCGGACAACAGAACTAACACTTCGCTCTCGACCTTCCGCAAGCAGCGCAGGCTCAAAACGTGCAAATCAAATAATTTGAAAAACCCTCTTCGTGGTCTCACGAAAAGGGCTAAACAAAACGAAATTATGACGACTGAATAGAGTGGTTTCGTTAACCAATCCTACATCTTGACGAAGGTGAAAAAAATCATTTGAAAAAAACGTTTTCGAAATGTGCATTTGTTAATGGTGGTTGAGGGACCGTGGGTCGTGTTTTCGTATTCGGGACGGACCTTCGTGTCACGCGGAAAGCCTGAATATTTACGTGATTGGTTATAAAATATGGAAAACGCCTCGAATGCTCTAGACACGAGGATTAGAATAGGACCGTAATAATAAGACAGAATGGGTGAAAAGGGGGTACGGATTCATGCCCATGTCAGCGCGCATGCAAAAATGCCAAGTGGACAGGGGTACCAGCTGGCTGTCGCCCCCCCGGTCCGTCGTGATTACGTCGGATCGCCCTGGCAAGCGCGTATTGGCCGGGCAATTCCAAGCACAATTTCCGGGGAATTTCCGAGCTCGCCCTCACGGGTTGGTTGGCGACGCTCGCATGCTGCGATCGCACCCAATTCGGGTGGCGCGACTCGATGGTCGGTGGCATTATGCGACTGTCGTGCTTGGTCACAATGTTTTATTGCGCCTTTTTAGCGAAGTCTAACAGTAGATGTATATATCAGAAAGAGAATGATTGAACTACAATGTGTGTGTACAAGGATATATAGACTAGGGTGTTGTACCCTCTAAGGCACAATCCAGTATAGTCTACAGTAACGACCTAAGTTACATTTGACACACCCCCTAGACTATATAGGGGCAGTGCCTAACAAGGAAAGAAGCAGCTCAGGGCGGCACTACTAGTCCAGCCTCTGAGACAAGGGTCTAAAGACCAGTCAAAAGGAGTACAGACAAGGCAAGAGCAAGCCCAGGGCGGCACTACTAGTCCAGCCACTGGGAGAGGCCACAAGGCCAGTCTGGATAAAATATATATATAAAAGACAGTACAAAGTCAAGGCTTTAGCAAGTGAGAGGCTACAGGAACGAGACCCAGCTGTACACAGTGCCGCTGATGATCTTTAGGCGCGCCTTCGTAAAGATATCAGCTGTGTTGGCACCGGAGGCCAAGTGTACTACGCGTGCCTGGCGACCCTGCTGCAGCTCACGCAGGAGGAAGTACCGCAGCTGAATATGCTTCGCTCTGCCCTCGAGTTGAGGCTCCTGACACAGGAGGATCATGGCCCTGTTGTGTGCGTACACGACCGGGGCAGAGCTAGGCCGCTCACCTAAGTCAGTGAGCAAGAAGGTCAGCCAGCGGAGCTCCTGTGCCGCCATGGCACCGGCGTAGATCTCGGCCTCACAGCTGGACTGGGCAACAGACGAGGAGCGGGTAGCTCTCCACGAGACGGCACCTGAACCAAGGCTGAAGCAGTAGCCCTATGAGGACCTGAGGGTCTCGGCGTCGTCTGCCCAAGAAGCGTCTGTGTGTCCAGTAAGGACCACTGGCCTACGTCCTCCTAGCACTAATGCCATGCCCGATGTACTTGCAAGATAACGCAAAACCCTCTTAGCAGCAGACCAGTGCTGAGGTCGGTGTCTGCCTGTAGCGACAAAGCGAGCCAGGATGCTGAGAGGGTATGCGAGATCTGGGCGCGTGCAAGTTATCAGGTACATGAGGCAACCCACCAGCTCTGCGTAAGGACCACTGGGCTCTGCTGAATCCTCAGGAACTGGAGCGGAGAGCCTGTGGTCTAGAGGCAGAGGAGTAGGCTGTGCGGAGGAGAACTGAAGACCAAACCTCTGAAGGACCTGGTGCACCAAGTGTGACTGAGTCAAGGTGATGGTGCGGGCTGCTCTGTCCCTGGAGATTTGCAAGCCAAGGTAGTGGCACAGTTCTCCAAGGTCAGTGCAGGTGTGTCTCTTCAGCAGCTGTGCCTTCACGGAGGCCAGTGCATCCCTATCTGCCATGGCAAATACCAGGTCGTCTACGTAAACACGGAGTCTGGCCAGAACGAACGAAGAACGAGGGGTCTGTAGAAGACGGAAAGAATTGCAGGTTAGCAAGCGTAGCACGCAGCGTGTCGTGCCACTCACGGGGAGCCTGCCGCAGGCCGTAGACGGGGTGCCGGAGGAGCCACTGGGTCCCAGGAGGGAAAGTACCAGTGAAGTCCTGAGGGCGACGCAGGTAGACCTGCTCGTGTAGACTGCCCTGAAGAAACGCAGTGGAGAAGTCGAGGGAGTGAAGCTCGTAGTCACGCTGCGCTGCTACGTGTAGTAGCACCCGAAGAGTAGTCATCTTCGGGGTCGGAGCAAAGGTCTGGAAGAAGTCCACCCCCTCAAGCTGACTGAAACCTCTAGCCACGTAGCGCGCCTTGAACACAGGCGGCTCTCCAGGGGGGCACTTCACCTTGAAGAGCCAGCGGCCATCGACTACGTTCACCCCAGGTGGGGGAACTGCGTCGACGTAGGTGCCGGTGGATCTCCAAGATGCCATCTCTTGCTCCATGGCAGCTAACCACTGAGAGGCCTAGGGTCCCGAAACCGCCTCAGCATAAGTGCGAGGGGTCAGGGGCTAGAAGCGATGGGGAGCAGCCTCGGACAGGAAAGCAAGCTCGTACTGACGGTCCTCCAGGACGTCACTACCAAGGGCAGGAGCACCCCCAACAGACGGAGGACAGGCAGGGTCAGAGACCAGAGCGGTGGCGTAGTCAAGGCGGCGGGTAGAGGCGAAGTCAACGACCGCAGCAAAAAGGGCGTCAAGGCTCGAAATTGGAACAGACGGGTCGGTAACGAGAGAGGCAAGGACCCGAGGAACAAGAGGACGAGCGGCACGCAGGTTGTCAGATAGAGGGGGGGGAGCAACGACCAGGGAGGATGGAGGGAGCGACGGGGGAAGGGGAGAACGAGACGCGTGGGAACGAAGCAACATAGGGTGAGAGCGCGAGACAGGGGAGACAGGTCGATCACGGAAGGGTCGGCGAGACCAGGCGTGAGACGGTGGAGGCGGGTCAGGAGACAGAGGAGGGGACACAAGAGGGGAATGAGGGGGGAAACGGGCCGGAGACGCGTCCGGAGGAGGGAACACAGGGGCGGAGACAGGAGGAGGAGGAGGCACGGGCACGGGGTCAGGGGACGGAAGGCCAAGCATGCAAAGAGTGGACACCGGCGGGGACTGCTGTGACGGCGGTGTGACGCCGACACCGGGACCGCAAGCTGCCGGGCGGCTACCTCCAGAACACTCCACACCAGCACCCCCAGAAGAAACACCCCCAGAGCTCAGAACCCCTCGAGCACCGGTACCACCCCCAGGCCCGCCGGGACAAGCCACGACAGGAGTCCCAAGACTAGTACCCACCCCAACTCCAGCACCCCCAGAGGCAACCAACTACTGCGGCGACGGCTGCGGTGGCGGCGGTCGCAACGATGGCTGCTGCGACGGCGGCGGCAGTGACGACAGCTGCTACAGCGGTGGCGACTGCGGTTGCGGAGGCGGCGGAGGAGGAGACACCTAAGAAGGGGCAAGCGACGAGGTTTGGGCCGCAGGACTACCAGAGTCAGTAGACTACTCAACCGGTACAACCGACGTAAGTGGGGTGATGTGGGACACACGAGAGGGGGCAGGACGGGGAGGGGGAGGAGGAGGGGCGGCGACGACCGGGGAAGGGGTGACCAGGAACAGGGGGGGTGTAACAGGGGGACCTCGGTGGGGGAAGCGGCGGAACAAGGAGACCGACTCGTCAAAGGTGACGTCACGGGAATGAAAGAACATGTGAGACGGCGGGTGGTAGAAGTGCCAGTCAGATGCGTCAAGGGGGAAGCCGAGGAAGACATAGGGAAGGGTGCGGGTAGTGAGCTTGTCCGTGCCAAAGGCACGAACGTGAGCAAGACAGCCCAGACGTGGAACGCAGATGCGTCACCAGGTGACCCAGACTAAAGGAGGGTCGGCGAAACCTGAGGCTGCTGGGGGTGCGGCCACAGGTTAAGCTGGTGAGTGGCGTAGCGAACGGCGAACGGCCACAGAAAATGGGGTGCACCGGCATGGATCATGGAGGTGCGAGCCACCTCCATGACCAAACCGATGCGTCGCTCAGCAACCCCATTCTGCTGCGGGGATTCCGGCAAGGTGAATGTCTGGGTGATGCCCTCCGCACGACAGAAACGGCCATGGACACCAGAGGCAAACTCGCCACCACGGTCGGAGTGGAGACACAAGACAGGGAGACTGCGGTGAACACGCGCAGAGACAAGCCACGGGATAAGAACGGTAGGCACGTCGGCCTTCCGCTACAGGGGGAACACAGTGGTGTAGCGCGTGTAGTCGTTGACAAGCACTAGGAAGTAGCGCTCTCGATGCGGCCCATGGACAGGGGCGGGGCCCGAGACGCGAACGACCAGGGGGGCGGCTAGGGACGAGCGTGAACGGCCAGGGGGGCGGCTAGGGACGGGCGCGGACGGCCAGGGGGCCGGCTAGGGACGGGCTCGAACGGCTAGGGGGCCGGCTAGGGACGGGCGCGAACGGCCAGGGGGCCGGCTAGGGACGAGCGCGACGGCTAGGGGGCCGTCTAGGAACGTAGGGGCGGAAGCGTGAGCGGGCTAGGGGGGGATCTAACCTACTATGATACCATATCCGAATGAGAATGATTGAACTAGAATGTGTGTGTACAAGGATATATAGACTAGGGTGTTGTACCCTCTAAGGCACAATCCAGTATAGTCTACAGTAACGACCTAAGTTACATATGACAGTATACCGTATAGACGGAGTACATAGTGGTGGCGTCTATCAAATTCTAGACCTTGGAGTATTATATGGAGTAAAATGTCACGGACCTAATTGCATACCCGCTGTAAATGTTGTTTCAGGGCTGATGCTCGTTATGACGCTGAAACGTCAGTGTCTACACCAAAAAACACTCTGAAAACACAGAGTTGGTACATAAAAAGATACTGAAAAATCAGCAAAATCAGGAGAAAATTCCTGAAATCTCAGGGCCTGGGCGGAAGCGCGACAGCTAGGAGCTAACCTAGCTTGATACCATATCGAGAGAACAGTTGACCAGGCAAGGCAACACACTTGAGGATATCTAAGTGTTGTACCCTATATAACCTGAACCCTAGCAAGGCTATAGTTCATATATATTCCTAACCTAACACATATATGAACGCTAACAGTCGGTCCCCAATATATGACAGTAAATGGCATCGAGTAACATGCTGCATCAAACTAGGATGACTTCCAGGCGCGGGCAGGGTGTGGCCTCAATGTAGTCCTGCAGCTGCCTGTCTCGGCGGAAGGCCCCGCTGCCATGGAGCACCATCTCCTGTGACGACTCCAGAGGGTACACGCGGAACACCCTCACCTGCGTTGCGCCGCCCGCCGACAGCGCGTCGGGGCGGTGGCCGTGCCAGAGGGGGCGGTAGGCGAGCCCGTGGTACAGGCGGTAGATGGCGCGCATCAGATGCGCCATGGTCAGCTCTGACGCGCTGGGGGAGGGCGAGGGAAGACGTGGGGGGGGAGGGGGGATGTGGAGATCAACAGAGGCATGCACAGATATGAAGCGGTGACGAGGCAATGAGTTTTGGCTTACGGACGAGCACAGGCACATGCGTACACAAAGGCAGGCATGCACCCATGAGCAATGCTTAAGCACGCCACATGCAAAGGCGCTTCTGCGTACATCGTGGTGTGCTTGTGCTTGAAAAGATGAGAGGATTTAAGGTATGCAGTTCCATGCATATGCTAGAGTGTGAAGGAGCTCACTTGAGGAAGAAGGAAAGAAAGGGAAAGGTGCCGCGCTCGCGCACGTAGAGGTGGTAAAGCGTGGTGTTGGTGGCCTCGTCCCAGCAGCGACACACCTTGCGAGTGCTGCTCTCGTCCCATGCCACCAGGTGCTGCCATTCCACGGGGCAACAGCACACACAATCAGTGCTATTCACTCACACGGCCACATGGGCCACAGCTGAGGAGGGCGGCTTGGTGTGGAGCAGACAGAAGCCCGGGCAGACTGGCGTCCAGAGAGGGAGGAAAGAAGGTGGTAACAGGAAGCTGAATCCGCATCCCGACAGCAATCGACCACATGCACAGTCATATGCGTGACACTGATGGCAACATGGCAGCACACATACCATGGTGAGAGCATGGCAGCACATACCATGGTGAGAGCATGGTTCAAAATACGGATTCCGAAAAATACGGTCCGTTTTTTCGGTCATTTAGGGAAAAAAACGTCTTTAAAATAGAACATTTCGTTTTTTTGTTTTGTTTTTGTTTTTGTTTTTTTTTCGTTCGCCAAAACGCGAGTTCCCGCAAATTTTAGGGGTCAAAATGCCAGATCCGCGCGTTTCGGCAGGCGAAATGGCAAATCCGGGCGTTTTGCAGGGTTTTTTTTTTTTTTTTTTTTTTTTTTTTTGGGGGGGGGGGGGGGGGGGGGGGGGGGGGAATACGGCCGTTTTTCTGCACCAGTAGAAAAAAAATAGCTCCAGACCGTTTTTAACCGTCTTAGATGGCCGAAAAATACGACACCGTATTATACGGGAAAACAAAAAAAATACGGCCGTTTTTTGCACCTTGGGTGAGAGCATGGCAGGGGACACACCTTGGTCGTGAGATGTAAAAAGTTTAATAGCAAACTCTAAAAGTCACTCTCTACCTTCTTATTCACGCAACACCATAGTTTTTCCGAAATGCGCTACGAGCTCCCCTATTGGGAATTCCCCCAAGGGTGCGCTCTACCAGCTGAGTCTTTAACTGTCCAGCTTGCACGGGAGGTTGTTCGCCCACCTCTGGCGAAATCCTCATCTCGTCACCAACTACACTACAAGTCTTTGCTTTCATTCATCCAATACAAAATGTTTGTGGTAACAGCGGACACACCTTGGTGGCGAGGTGCAGGCAGAGGCGGCAGTGCGGCGAGACGATGGGGAGGTCCAGCAGGGCGAGGAAGGCGTCGGAGGGCACGTCGGCCTTCCACCGCGTCATCTCGCTGTAGGCGCGCTGCGAGCGCAGCAGGTACCCCACCCACTCCACCACCTGCCGCACCTCGTCGCCCCGCCCCACCTGGGGGCAGGCGGCAGCAGGCAGCACGCAGGGGAAGGGAAGGGAGGAAGGAAGACCGAGGAGGCATGAGAGGTGGGAGCAACGGAGAGGGTAAGGCATAGAAGAAGGACGAGCAGATGGTTGCATTGCAGTCCATGCAGGAATGATTGTGGAAAAAGCAATTCCGCCATGGGTGCAGCACCTGCAGGAAGGCGTTATCAGCAGGGGCGAACATGGCAATGCTGCCTTTGGCCACCACGATGGGCACCGTGCCGCATGCCAACGCTGCCCAGAAGTGTGGCGACATGGCGTGCAGCGGCGCGAGCTCCTCAAACAGCAAGGCGAAGCGGTGGCCGCACAGCCGCTGCTGCGCTGCCAGGGGCGTGGCGTGGTGGGCGTCGGACGCAGGCAGGCAGGAGCCCAGCGGGTGCACGGGCACTCCCTGGCGCGATACCTCTGCTATGAAGTCCAGCCTGCAGGGCGAGGGCAGGCGGAGGGGATGGGTTGGCAGGTGGGGGTAAGTGAGAGGAGGGAGGATGGGAGAGAGAGGAGTGGTTAGTGCCCAAACAATGAGAGGCAAGGAGCAGAAGAAGAGAAGACAGCGATGCAGGTGACGCAAGGCAGACTGAAGCAGACTGAGACTAGAGCCGGCAGTGACTGGGAGACGCGGAGAGAGATGAAGAGGTGTGCGAGAGGCTGACTTGAGTTGGAGGCTGGAGCAGGGGTGGCTGAGGATGGCCACAATGGGCGGTGATGCATGCTTGGGTGTGGGTGGATCCATGAACGCATGGTCCCTCCATGACGGCTGCCCTGCATGCCATGCCATCCCATGCCATGCCATGCCATGCCATGCCGTGCCATGCCATACCATGCCATGCCATGCCATGCCATGCCGTGCCGTGCCGTGCCATGCCGTGCCATAGATGAATGATGGATCTCATGTCACATCTAGCAACACATGCATTTGAGCAAGCACGTTCAGCATGACCAACAGAAGGGCAACAGGTGACATGCAACAGAATGCGGCATCAACTTCACCAGCCCAGTGGGCTCACAGGAGGTCCCACACCGGGCGCCCCAAACAGGGCGTCTATACCCAGCGGCGCATGGCATGGCATCATACCCAGCGGCGCATGGCATGGCATCATACCCAGCGGCACATGGCATGGCATCATACCCAGCGGCCCATGGCATGGCATCATACCCAGCGGCACGGCACATGGCATGGCATCATACCCAGCGGCACATCGGAGCTGAGGCTGGACGTCATGGCCACCACCCTGGACGCGTTCGGCATCACCACCGCCTCGCGCGCCGACCGCTGCCACACCACCTGGTACGCGCACGCAGCGCCCACCTCCGCCGCCACCCCCGGCATCGCCTGCCCTCCCAGCCCCCCTGCCTCCGCCCCGCCCGCCCCCCCCGCTGCACTGCTTGCCTCGTCCCCTCCTGCTGCGGCTGCTGCATCTGCTGGCGGTGCGACCACAGCGGCGTCACAGGCATCGTGGTCCGCTGAGGGGCACAGGCCGAGACGCAGGCAGAGGCGCAGGCAGAGGCGCAGAGAGAGGCGTAGGGAGGGGACAGGGAGGGGGCAGGGAGGGGGCAGGGAGGGGGCAGGGAGTGGACAGGGAAATCGAGAGCGTGACTAGAAGGCGTATTGAGGGGATGGGAGCGAAAAGGGCAGAAAGCAAAAGCCCGTTTGCCAATGAGTGAGGACAGACGGGCCATTCGTGGATGAGCTGGCATCGAATGTGATTCAAGGGAGGGCTCAAGAGGGCGCACGAGGGGAGCGCGTGAAGAGGCAGCCCACAGCGCACCCCCCCACGCGCCTGCTCTCCCCCGCCGCCACCACCACGGGCTGCCGCTGCCAGTCGCGCTGCTCGCTCCCCGCGCCCGTGGGGTCCACCTCCGCCAGCCACGCCGCGCACTGCCGCCCGCGCGGGGGGGGCTGCGCGTCCCCGCGCCAGAGCGAGGGGAGGTCGGGGAGCGGGTCGTCCGTGACGAACTCGATGCTGATGCCGCCGAAGAGGTAGAAGAGCAGGTTCAGCAGCAGCAGCGCCGCCAGCACGCCCAGCAGCACCACCACCTGCCGGCTGAACCGGCTGCTGCCCACGGCCAGCGCCAGGCGCCGCTGCAGCAGCGGCAGCACCTTGCTGCCGCGCAGGTGACGCCCGCCCACGCGCATGAGCCCGCCGGGGAAGAGCATCGGCGGGTGAGTCGCTATGCAGGACTAGATTGAGCCTCGCTTGTGTAACACGCTTGTTTGTAACACACGCTTGAGTGTGACTCGCCAATGGCGGCAAGGCGACGATGGATGGAGGCGAAGGACGCTGGAAAGGTGGTGGTATCTCGACTGCCGACGCGGTGTGGCGCAGCGACTGGCGTCAGGCAACACAGGAGGGAGGAATGGGGTGGGCGGGATAGCGCGCACAATACCACAGGTGATGCAGAGAGAAGGGTGGGATTTTATGGGTCAGGACAAATAGTTATGGGTGGGCTTTTATGGGTGGGCTTTTATGAGCGAACGAGAGATAAAGAGCGGAACTGGTGTAATATGACAAGCTGTAAGAAAATAGGATCTCCTTTACCCAGGTTTTAGCTAGTACAGCGCAAAATGCTATTAATGGGGTTGCCGCGCGGCTCTGCCATGAAAATCAGATTGCGTCACCCAAATGTGGCCCTCTCCCGAGCAGCATGCAGTTTGCACGCTTCGTAGTTTAGTGCCTAAGAAATGCACTCCACGCCAATTTGCAGCCACATGTCCAGCAGGCCTGATGTTTAAAAAAAAAGCCCCCTGAGCTGTCGAATGGAAAAAAAAAAAAAAAATTACCCTGAGGGCCTTGTGTTAAAATTTTGGCTACCCTGATTTCTCAGTGTTCTGGAACATGCAACCCTGAAACCTCCAGGGTTGGCTAGTCACAAACAAGGTTGCATTATGTTGGAAATATCTCAAAGGACTTAAGCGTTTCTGAAGTGTAACACTACACTCGAGGAAGATTACAGGGGGGGAAAGCGAGTCAACGGAGGTTACACGAGGGGGTAGACAAAGAACGCGAAGGAACTCGAAAGGTCGCAACTGGAGGTTGCGACTAACAGTTACAACATCGCGGAAGGTAACCGAAGCGGCAATCGAGTCGCCTGTGCGACTCGATAACCGCTCCTGCAACTATATTCTACAACTGCTTTCTTATTTCCTATATATTGCTGTATGCTTGTTTCTTTAATCAATCACTTGTTCTCATATACTAGTACAAGGGTTCAACTGCCTCAACTTCCGCTGCACTACTCAAGTCTCATTTTACAACTAGGACTTAGTCTCTGGAAAGATCCTAAGGGCTTTTATCAGCCCAACACATTACACATGCAAAAAATCAGTTAAGCGAACGTTAGGATTGTACAATTAGTAGTTTAGCAAAAGCACCACTACGCCAGTCGACAGATTCAGTTAAGTCCTCTATCTAGTCTAGTCTATCTAGACTTCACAAGATTCCACGCCACTAGCTACCCTTGACTAAAATTATGGGCCATCCATGTTCACTTCGTCCTCTGCCTCGTCATCGGACAGAAACGGGTTGTCTTCCACTTCAGGAGGAACCTCTCCCCCCTCTACCCCCTCCTCTCCCTCATCCTCTGCCCAATCCCCCATGTAGTCGGGGACTGCCTCCTCCTCCACCCTCCCTTCTGCCCCCTCAATCGCCTTGGCCTTACGCTTCCTCTCCGCTGAGGCAAACAGAACAGACTTAGCAGGGAGCCTCAGCTTCTCGCGCCAACACTCAAGGGCCTCGTCCCAGTCAATCTCATACTGCAGCAGGGAAATGACCATCAGCTCGCTGAGGCGCGCATTGCACAACGCGCCCCGCACCCATGACTTGAGTATGGCGGCTAACTGGAGCCAAACTCTGGTCATAATCGATGCCATCGGCTTGTTCGAAACCTCGAACGACCCATCTCCCCTTGAATCTCTCTGGTTCGCCTACTGCATTTGTCTTTATGCGAAAGACCCCCTTGCGTGAATGATTTTTCTTGCCGTGTGCTGCTTTGCGGGGAATGAGTTTTCAGGTTTTCCACTTCTCGAGAGCTGCTACCTGTACATCCATAGCTGCTCTCCACTTGTCGGCATCAAAGCCGGAGAGGGCCTACTGGATTGTTTCGTGCTCGATCCAGTCGTTGGTTGCTGAACTGCGACAGCAAGGCCGAGGATTTGAAGAGCCGATTGGTCACTACGAAGATGTGGTTGGCAAACCTCAACGACTTCATCATTGTCAATTTCGGATGGAAGATAGCGGGCACCATCATATGATGCTGTGTTAGTTTTCTGTCGGCGCAGGTGCTTCTCAAAGTTATAGTCAACCTGTGTCGTACCAGAACGCAACGGGTTCGAGAGGGTAATGACGAGTGGAGTGTCTGCGTTGCTGGCACATGTCGAAGGAATATAGGATTCGAACAATGGTTCGGCTGCTGACATAGATGGCTAGGGAAGTGTAGAAGGTCCTGCTGTTGCGCTGTCGGGCGGATAATATTCTTCGGTTGCATCTGCTTTGTTTTGAGGGGTGGCGAAACTCCGTTCGGCACTGTAGCGATCAGGATCCCACTGCTGGCATTCCTTGTCGTATTCGAAGTCGTCGAGAAAGATTTTCTCGTAGAAGATGCATTGTCAGGCATAAAAAACTTTGCGAGTTTTGTAATTCATAATTATTCAAGAATATCGGTACACTGAGGTGTATTCCCCATCGAGCCCGTTCAGTAAATCTGCCCACAGTTGCGCTCGGAGGCCGGTATTGGACCATGCAGCCCCAAACTCGTAGGAGTCGAGTGCCAGTGGGGTGTTTTGTCCATATGACGTGTTGCGAGCTGAACTGAGGTACAGTGATGGAAACAATTGTCCGGATGTTCAGTTTTATTTTGCATTTTGATGAGTGCTGCACCGTAAACATTAAGCCATAATTTATGGTGTGCATACACGTTGAGAAGATCAGTTAGAGCACTCATTGAAGTTGAAAAAACACCAGAGTAGTATAATACATGGTCCTTAAACACCTAAGCATATCATAAGAGCACATCCGGACAATTTGTATCAAGGACAGGCAGCAAACTATAATCATGAAAAACTAGTACCTAGTCCAGCGTCCCTTTGCGCGAAGCACTGCCTTGATCCTCCTCGGCATACTGTCGATGAGGTTTGAACACACCTCCGCCGGTATCTTGTCCCATTCCTCCTGCACCCTGTCCCACAGCTCCTGCATTCCACTAGGAACTTTCCACCTTCGCCGGTAACTTTGGCTACTTTCCTAGTCGAATGCCCTTTGCGCAACATGCTTATGATTCGCGCGCGCTTCTTGTTATCTACTGGCTTCATCGCAATGCGGTCGTAGGTTCGCTTCAGGACTAACTCCTAGACTAGCAGCTGTTGCGCGAGACGATGTGCACACTGAGTGACGTGCGAAAATAGATCTAGAACGTCGCTCGGTACGAACTGTCCGGATTGACAGCCGAGGAGCAAATCTCAACCCCGCTTTTCGGTTGTGTCACAATCGCGCCAAGCAGGATACGGTTGAAGCAGAACTCGACAACCTTGTAACAGGATGGAAGAAAAAAGGTGTTACTATTTTCGAAAAAGGTGTGGCATAGCGATAAGTTTCGAAGTTCTAAACATCCGGGCAATTTTTTCCGCCACTGTAGATCAGTTGAAGACGGGTAGTTGTGCAGTTTGACAGCCTGCGCCATCGCAAACGGCAAAAAATCAGCTTGAATTTGGACTGTTGTAGCAGCACGTGCATCTTCACGTTGTCTGTCTGAATCTCTTTCATCTTGATGCCGCTCTGCCGCTCCGCTATTTTCAGCCATAGTTTGAAGCCTTTGAGGGCTTCCGACTTGTGAGCTAGGTTCTTGTGCCAGACATATCGGGTAGCGCTATCGATGAAGGTAATGATATAGCAGTAGTCATTGCCGTTGTTATCCTCTACTTCCTGCGGCATGAAAAGGATGTCACTGAAATTTACGTCCATACGTGAGTACTTAGCAGCACTCGAAAAGTGCGACGGAAACGGAGCGTGAATCTGGTGAGCGCCGGGGTAGATGGTGCAGGGTAGTTGGCGACTGCTAGGTCGAAGTTCTTGGCCGTTGGTTAAAAGGAGAGTGTCCTTGTCAAAAATCAGAGGCTCTTATCGAGTTGTTAAGAGCTTCTTGCGAGGGATGACCTAACCGCTTGTGCCATGTTTCTGCCGTAGTCCTGTGCCCTTTTGAACACAAGTACAAGTCGGAGTGAAGGAAGAAGGCCGGTAAAAGATGAATCGTTGGCGCACTGTTAATGCAGCAGCCAGTGCCGAAAGGCTGGATGAATCCGGCTTCTTCAGCAGTTTCAGCCCAAGGTATGCCGGGGTATTAGCAACGCACCCAAGAATCATGTACATGATC
Source organism: Closterium sp. NIES-67 (assembly GCA_027943415.1). Lineage (NCBI taxonomy): Eukaryota > Viridiplantae > Streptophyta > Zygnematophyceae > Desmidiales > Closteriaceae > Closterium > Closterium sp. NIES-67. The sequence continues at coordinate 251,326 of BQMB01001150.1, read as the reverse complement.
AATTCTTTCTTTCCCTATATACGTTCAACTTCCATAGGTTCTTCGACTGTAGCAGATGTTGTTTCTTGGTGAGCGTAACCCCAGCTGCCGTCTCCATATGCCCATGTAGCTTGACTTGTTTCTGCTATTGTTGATGCTGCTTCTATTATCTCTGCTGCAGATTCGTCGAGGGAGTTTGTTCGTGAAGGCTGAGGCATGATGCAGGATATGTTAAGGTCATGATGATCTTGGCGTTGGCGATCCGTCTCCCAGTGATGATGCCAAGGAGCGTGCGAAACATTCTTCTCACTGTCGCCAGGTGCTTTCACATGTGAGAAGCGTAAAACTGAAACGCCGTCTTTGATTTCCGCGATGCCGACCAAATTAATTTTGTCTTCCTTCTTGTCTCCCAGGTACAAGTCTGTGAGCGTCGTGTTGGTGGTGCTGATAAAAAAGATACCGTTTTCCATTAGCTGCGCTTGTGATAGCAAGTTGAAGCCAAGATCTTTGACGACGAGAACCTTGTTAAGGTGAAGTGAAACTCCCGTGTCGTCTGACTCCAGTATCACATCTCCAATTGCAGTTGCTTCAATTGTCTAATTGTTGGGCACGATGATGCTGTACTTTTCTCTTTCTGGAGATGCCCCACACTTTTGGGGATGGAACTCAAATCTGCAACCTGTTGAAATCCATCTACGTGATTAAGCAAGCCCCCTGTTCGTGGCAACAGCACCTTCATAAAATTATAACCACCCTAGATTTTTCACAGTTGCCCCATGACAGGGGGATGTACTGCCACAAATTTGGAGGCAATTAAATTCTCCTGGTCACCTATGTCGATGTCCTCCTGTACACGGGCTACAGCAATGAAGTTATCTCTTGCATGGAGAATCAGATCAACAGGTTCATCAAGGTCACTATTACCCAACATGTGACCTAATTTATGAGGCTAAACATTTCTCTCGGCTCGCACATGATATACCTCACCGCCAACAAGTATGTAGAGACACTTGCTAAGAAGTTCGGCATCGCCCCGTCAGAGTAACGACCCCATTTTGCCACCTTCCTCCTGGGTACGAGCCCAACACTACCCCCTTAACAGCAGGGAAATGCCAGCGAAAGTCTCTACCTACGAGAGGTACTGCAAGAAGCAAAAGTAGTGAGAAGCTCCAACTTCAAGTAACTCTGTGAAAACCAGACTGCAACTTGAATTGCAAACAAGCCTGGGTCTGTTATTTCTTCCTCAAGGGTGAAATCGACCAAAGCAAGGTGCTCCTAAAATACAGCCCAACGGAAGAAAAAGCAGCTGATTTTTTAAGCAAGAAACGGCCGTGCTCTAAGTTCCAATACTGCACCAACCTCATCAGAATCGTCAAACGAGGCGATATCTACCCAGAAGAATACCTTAGGAATGAAGGGGGATGTTGAAGATTGTTCGAAGAATACCTTGGTACATTCTTGACTAGTGTGTTATCCCATATAGAGAATGCGCACATCTGCAAGACCGCGTTACCTCGTATAGAGCATGCGAGCGAGTGGCAACAGCCACCCAAGTCAACGTTTGAACCCGGCAGTGAGAGGTTGCAATGAGAAGCTGAGATATGAGGTTACATTAAAGTTAGAGTTGCGGGAAAAAGTGTGACTACGGGAAAATGTCGAGGGATACAAAACTAGAGCTGTACTTGCTAATAACTAAACTAGCTAGGCTATAAACAAATATGACCTAGCTAATCTATATAAATATATTTGTTGACACACCCCCTATCCTAGATAGTGGCAATTCATAACAAGGTAGAGTACACAAGGGCAGCACTACTAGTCTGGCCTCTGGTGAAGGTAGCAAGACAACTCAAGGCAGCACTACTAGTCTGACCACTGAGACAAGAAGCCACAAGGCCAGTCAACAAGAGTAACAAGACATGCAGGTATGGCACAGCAAGTACAAGCAGGTATAGTATGACTCAGGATACAAGGAGCGGTGCTGCTATGGAGGCTAAACCAAGCTGAGTGCAAAACCGCTGATGGTTATGAGGCGCAAGTGCCTTGGTGAAGATATCAGCGGTGTTGGCCTCTGAGGCCAACTGTACCACACGAGCCTGACCGCTCTGCTGTAACTCACGCAACAGGAAGTACCACAGTGGGATATGCTTCGCCCTGCCCTAAAGTCGAGTCTCCTGACACAGGAGGATCATGGCATCTATCTCGCACAAGGGGAGATGCTGCAGGTGCAATCGTTAGGAGAATCATAACGAAAGTGTGATGGCTGTCAGGAGCAAAAGTCTGGTCGTAATCCAGACCGCAATTTTGCTCGAATTCACTAACGACCCATCCCCTCTTGTAATGAATAGGATTGCCGATGGTGTCAGTTTTGAATAGGAAGACCCATTTGCCGATGAGGATTCGTTTTCCATGGGGTAACGGAGGCCAGAGGTCCAGTGAGTCCCGAACATGCAGCTGAGTATCGGTCATGTCGGTTGTGCAGATCGCGACGAAGAAGAGGCGACAACTTGCGGACACGACTCGGGTTTCTGCGCGACGGCGATCTTTTCGCTTCTGATAATCATCGATGAAGTGACCAGGTTTCTTGCAGAACGTGCAAAAGGGTCGTTTGTGATTTTGCCCTTTCCCACTGCTTTCATTCCCTTGTTTGACATAGAAACTGAACCTTTCTGCCTTCGCTTGATGTGTGTGTTGCACATGCCCAAATCTTGCAACGATGTGTTTCTCTGTGTGCGCAGGAAGGCCTTGCATATGCGCGAGTCGAAGCTGAGTTTGGCGAGGGGCACGGTGATGAAGAGCTCACTGGAGAAGCTCCCACTGATCCTAAGGAACTAATTGTGCAAGTTGCGACAGCAGTTAATGTAGCTTCCGGCCTTCTCGTCGTGAAGCATTTAAACTGAGTTCAGTTGAAGAAACTTGCTCTGTGTCACACTATCTTGAGCTTGGTGCACCTTTCAGATGTATTCTAGGTGTAGTACGCGGGAGCAAGCATGGTCTTAAAGGGACACACGCCGTTCTGCTCTGAGAGATTCTGTACCAGCAATGTGTACGCCATTAGTGAGAGTCGGTAATAACGACCCTGGTCTTTTTCTGTTCCTGTTTTGGGGTACTTGATGGTACGATTGAAGTAACCCCAGACGCCTGAAGACTACACCAAGAGCTCAATCTTGAAGGACGAAGTGAAGAAGCCGTTCCCGTCGAAGGTGCTTGAAGTTTGCAAGTTCAAAATGGCGAGGAAGTCAGCTTGATTGATGATTGCAGTGGCATACTGGAACAGATTGTGATTGCTGTGTGGTTGAAGCTGCTGCTATCCGATTGCAAAACCACCATGGAAGGTGAAGGAGCCCGCTGATTGTTGTCCGGGATTTGGTGGCATAGCAGCGGCCGCACGGGCGTAGTTTGAGCTCTCAAGGGTCATGGTGTTACCGGTAGGAGTAGGATTATGTACTCTAGAATTGTCTCCTTGCTCATGCAGTCCTCCCATCCCCATTGCTATAGCCCGACATGGAGTTAATGGTAGATAAAAGAGTTGACTCAAATAAGTGTTTGTAATGGAATGAAGGAGGAATCCAAGGAGGGCGTTGTTGGTTCTTGTGCGATCCACCTGCTTTGTTTGCCATGTAGAAGTGATCTCTCATAATAGAGATTTATCCCAAGGACCGGGATTCCGTGGAACCAGGGAGAGTTAGGTCAGCAGAAGACTAAGCGATCCTTCTACTGTAACAACAGTATATTAGATCAGAAAAAAGATAATGATCGGTGCAACAGGTATGAATAGCATGAGATGTGCTTACTCTGAAGTGACTTCTTTAAAAAATTACTGATAAAACCTCTTTTTGTAATCTCATATCGCAACTGCTCATTGCAACCTCTCACTGCACGGTTCAAATGTTGACTTGGGCGGTTGTTGCCACTCGCTCGGTTTTTCTCTATATGAGGTAACGCAGTATTGCAGATGTGCACGCTCTCTTTCCAAGATAACGTGATCCTTAGGTAGGGAGGAATGTACCAACACTGCTGTTCTGGTATTTTCAATCTAAAAATACCTATGGCCACGACTAAATTCACAGTGCCAGTGGCCCGATGCCACCCACTAGAGGGGCTATGGTGCAGCATTTTACATCGATGCCAAACACTGCTGAAGAGAGGAAGGCTCTACTTGCAATATGCAACTCAACAACACCATCGTGTAGCAGGAATTGGGTCGCTTGCGCTTGGAACGTGAGTTGCGGGAGCAACAATATTCGGAGCAACGCATGCTAGCAACATGCAACACCAACCAACATGCAACTAACACAAGCGATAGTGCAACAACAAGACCTAGCTATGAATAAGTGTTCCAAAAATCTTGGCAACTACCAGCGGCCACACACGACTTCACATGAGGGCTCGACGAATAATGTGAACCCCATGATTGGCAGAGCAGAAATGGGCCAAGGAAATCACTCCAAATGTTGTACCTCACGTGCCAACCCCAATACGTCCAACGTCAGTCTTGCTCCTGGCATATTCAAGATGCAGATGCTGCCCAAATTTGACCCAAGCGTGCGGGGAAGTTCTGTCGGTTACCGGATGGATTTAACACCTGAACGCATTTTGCGACTGCAACCTCGTCGTCGATGATGCCTAGAATGTCCGATATGCTGTATCATTATTACGTGGATCAGCAATGGATCGGTGGCAGCGAGTGGTACAGTCGCACAAGTAGCTGGATATGATGCCATGCATCATCAAGTGATTTCAGACGACGAATCATTGGCCAGGAAGTTATTACGACGTGGATGAGTACAACATGTGGCAATCGTGGTGCGCGGGAATTCATCGCCGCAATGAATATGTCGGTGCTAGCAGCCAAGCGTGGGACCGCCTTCACACTTGGCGCCGACTTGGATCAGTCCAAGACTATATACCAGCACCTCCTAAGGACTATGCAATCAAATTGGCTACATGCATCCAGAAGAAAAGTTCGACGGATACATCGGCGGACTTCCTCCCAATTTACGATACAAAATACAAGTTAGGGAAATTACATATATACTCGAGGTGCAAAGTGTTGTGCAGCAGTTGGATTCGTTCTTCAAATCAAGGGCAAGTTCTTACGACAGAAATTGCACTCAAGGTTCGATCGAGCATGCAACTGTATACATTGTTACTTCATCGAACGCAACAGTTACAGCCTTTTTGGGACTCTACTTCGGGTTTAATAACACAGCATATCGGAGCAGCATCCGATAGAGCGTAACTATTGCAGTGTCAGCATATCAGCACTTTACACATGGTAATGTGTACGGAGAAAAACGGAAAATATTAATGGGCGGAGGTGCTAGCCACAGCCTCGTCAACCTCGTCACGGCAAAAAAAATTGGGTTACTCTTAGTTGGGTGTCTAGCGGAAATTGGCGCCCCCCTAGTTGACGGAGCACTCCTAGCAATAAAATTCTAGGCAGAGTGGATGACTGTACGCTATGGAGCTGACTTCACAATTTTTCTGGGAATGTTAGCAACTACCCTGCATGGGTTTGACATGCTGCTGGGTCACTATTGGTTGCAAAGGTTCAGCCCAAAGATCCATTGGATGACTGGCACGTGCAGGGTTAAGATCAACGGCCAAAATATTGAGTTGCCAGGATGGACAAGGAAGATTATAGGGGGGATCACATAGGTGAAATCAGTGGCGATCAAAAGGATGATCGCTAGCAGCGCATAAAAATTTGCTGTAGTCGTTCGTGCAGCCAACGTGGCATCGCAGCTGTCAGGTTTAGAGAGGCCGATTGCTGCAGTGCCGGCCGACATAGCATGGTTGATTCACAATTTCCAGGATATTTTTTTACATACGACTTTCCTGCGAGTTTACCATAGGAACAACCTTTCAACAGTATGATGAAATTAGAACCACGGACTCAACCTACTATGCAGCGGCAATTCAGGCTAATGTAGCCCGAATTAAAGGAGTCGTGGAAGTTACACCCGTGCAAGCGCAATTACCCAATACATGACAAGGAAATGCTAGCCATTGTGCTCGCTTTCAAAGTATGGCAATGTTACTTGACATGCATGGATATGGCAGTACAGACAGATCATTGCATAGTACAATACATTCGTACACAGCCACTTCTCAACCCACGACAGATTTGCTGGTTGGAATTTACGAAGTCCAACTTCTACTACACGGTGACGTACAGAAAAAACGCATCAAATTTCGCCAACCCATTCGCCCATCTCACTTCCATCATCCTCGCCCAAGCCTTCCCGCTATTAACAGGCCTACCCATGGGTACCAGAACGACAAATTCTTTACGACAGGAAGGAGCGTGCCAGCAGCTAGCTACTACTATGGGAGTCTATTGCATAAAGATAGGGTCTGATTGCATCTTGGTACCAGATTATAGTTAACTACTGTAAGAGAGCTATGATTACTGGAAGCCCACGGCAGTATAGTTTTAGGGCATTTTAGGGTTAAAAAAAACATGGCAGCAGCTACAACACTAGTATTTCTAGCCCGACATGCAGACCGACATCCAACGGCATGTGACCTCATGCAGAACCTGCCAAACGATAAATTTGTCAAGGCAGGAGCCGGCCGGGCAATTGCAACCAATCCCACCACCCGCTCGAGCATGGCAGAAGGCAACGATGGATTTTGTGATGGGACTACCTGCGAAGGATGGTTGTAACGACACGATCTTTGTCATCGTAGACTTAGTAACAAAAGTTGCCCACGTCGCTGCGTGCAAGGAAAGCATCTTAGCCAAACAGACTGCCCACCTCTTCATTACGACCGTTGTTAAACTACATAAAATCTTATCAACAATTATTTTGGATTGAGATACACAGTTCACATGTAATTTCTGGCGGCACCTGTGGGAACAGTTCGGCACAAGATTACAAATTTCATCAACATACCACGCCAAGACAGATAGTCAAACTGAGTGAACCAATTAGATGATGGAGCATGTGACTCGCGCCATCCACAGTATGATGATGTGGTCGATGTTGGTGCAAAATCAGTTTTTGCACTTCAACCTGCCGCCTACTCATCGAGGACGAACCAACATAGAAGGAGCTAGTTGAAGGTCTCATGGTTAAACATACTGGGTTATGTGTTTCTGCTGGTTGTGGGGTTCATATGTGCGACAAAGAGCTCAAGAAGAGCTCTGGTGAAGTCCCATGGAAGTCCCATGGAAGTCCCATGAAAGTCCCATGAAAGTCCCATGGGAGTCACACGGGAGTCACATGAGATGCACATGGGAGTCACATGGGAGTCACATGGGAGTCACACGGGAGTCACACGGGAGACACATGGAAGTCACATGGCGGTTTCATGGGAGTCACATGGGAGTCACACAGGAGTCACACGGGAGTCACACGGGAGTCACATGGGAGTCACATGGGAGTCACATGACAGTCCCTTGGGGAACTTATGGAGGTTTTATGGAGGAGTTATGAGGTTGGTTTAAGAGTCTTGTGGGAGCTTTATGGGAGGTCTTTAGGAGTCTAGCAAACAAAATGCACGGTTTTGCCATTAAGCAATTACCATATACACGTTAAGCCTTGTATAAGGCATGGGAAAGTAAGTAAAGGGAATGAGATCGTAAGGGAATGCATGGGGAAGATATGCTCATGTGAATTACGCATGGTTTCAGGTTGGGGTGTGTGGTGTCAGGTGGATTTCGCATCCACCTACTCTTAATACTATTTTCACTTGGGGTTTGCATGTGAAAATACGTGGGATCTTGCAGGTGAAATATGGAGTGAATGTAGTCAAACATTCAGGTAAATCTTGCAGGTGAAATGGGCGGATTTTGCAGGTGCCATGCGTAGGAGAGTGGGGCTGTTGTGACAATGATCTCACGTCGCAATATATGAGGTTTTGGAGAGTGGTTCAAGCTAGTGATTGGTGGGCTGCTTGTTTTTGAATTTTGTGGGCTGCTAGATTAAATATGCTTGTGTGTTTCGTGAGTAATATATATTTTTATGAATGACACATTCCCTATCCATCGTATTGACGTGAGGGAGTTGCTGCACATGCACCAAGGCATCATATATTCATTGCGTTATGTTGGAGAAAGGCTCTAGTGGAATTTGACCAAGGCTATACTTGGCTTTCTCTCTTCAAACACGAACCCTTGGATAGGGGCTGGTTTTACCAGGCAACCAAGGACCCTTGGAGTTGACCCCGCGGAGTAAGCTTTGTATGCTTGAGTCCCTTTTCCTATAGCATTATTGGATTCGTATTTCTCACAAGTGGTATCAGAGCTCAGGTTATCGTGATTATAGAACGTCATAGAAGATGCGGTTGTATTTTCGGCTAGTGGGCTTGCTCGATGGGTGAGGATAAGAGTCCGAGCAACCCTGTTGTGCAAAGAGAGTGGGACGAGCATGCGTCAGCTGGCTACTATCTTCTCTCACAGAGTTTGGAGCTGAACCAGAGGTCACACATGATGCACCTGCTGGAAGAAGCTGATTGCGGGCCACGAGCTTGGGCAGTGCTGAAGGAGCTGCATGCACCAACCTCGGTGGCAGCAACACTCATGCTAAGAGCATAAATTGGCATCACTGCACCTGAATGAAGGGGAGCCAATTCAGCAGGTTCTTGACAAGATGCGAGAAATCTACGCTAAGCTAACTACCGCGGGCATCACCTACCCCGAGAAGACAAAGTCTTTGAATATGTTGTCCTTGATGTCGGAATCATGGGTGCAATTCACCTCTGGTATGAGCTTACCGCAAAATGAAGTGCTCTGGACATTGGATTGGGTGCGGGCTCGGAACCTAGAGGAAGAGTTCAGGAGGAGGCAGCTGAGGAACAATGATGATGGTCATGGCAGCTATGCAGTGCATGGAAGCAGTCGGGGTGGAGGTAGAGGCCGGTTCAATGATAGACGTGGAGATGGACGAGGCTATGGGAACAGGAGGAATCTTGGAGAGCAGCATAAGAAAGTCGATCAAGATCATGAAGAGCGAAGTGGTCGGTTCCAGGGATCTTGCTGGTACTGCAAGAAGCCGGGACATACATGGCTCAAGTGTTGGTCACGACTTGAGTGGTGGACCCCTGAGCATGAGGAGAATGAGGATAAGGACAACCTGCAAAATGGAGCTGGATTTGTAGAAGAGACCGCAAGGGGAAGGGGAAAGGATAGTGGGCTGGCTCAAGGTGCTTTCTTTCATGTGCAAGGGAAAGAGGGAAGTGAGAAAGCATCGGCCAAGAAGGAAGCAGAGCTTCATCCGCTCAATACTTGGATTCTGGACTCTGGAGCAGCGTACCACATGACCCTGAGGGCGGACCTGCTAGGTAGCATCATTAGTCCCCTATTACTGAAATGGTCTTTGGATGTGGGCATGAGATGAACGTTGTGGGTGTCGGCAAAGCAGCCTTCAAGGGAGCTGATGGGGAGCCAATGTTCCTCGATGACGTGCTCTTGGTGCCGGAGCTGAAAGCAAACCTAATCTCCTTGAGGAAGATGGGGCTTGCAAGAGTAAGTACGGCAACCAATGGAGCTGAATCTTTCAAAGGGCACCTTGATGGTCGAGTGTTATGGGAATTGCACGAGAGCAACAATGTGCACGAGGAGATCTGGCATGTGCTAGTGATGCCACATAATGAAATGACATCAGAAAACGTGGAGAAGTGCAACTGCCAGGGGGAGTGTACTGCTAGTGCTAAGGAAGCCGTGAAGGAGCTGAAAGTGGTAGTTGAGGACTTGGTGGAGCAGTTGCACCATGTCACTGCTCGTCTTGAAGCTGCTGAGAAAAGGTCAGGGAAGGGTGACAAGGACAAAGTTGTAGACTCCAGGGGGAGTAACATGATTGTTCCTGCTGCTCTCACGCCGCTTGCTGCCCCAGTAGCTGTCGCCCTTGCTGACCCCTCCTCCGATCTGGTAGTTGCACGTATCTCCACTACACTTCCCTGTCCGGTGGTTCCCTCCGGTTCACTTACAGGTCTGCACATCCCCTCGTTCTCCAGGAACCTAGCTGGTGTCAGCTATCTTCAAGACCTCAGCGTCACCACTACTTTCCCTTAACACGAGCGGTATGCAGTCTGTACCGGAGCCGCCACTGGCACCCCCCTCACTTCGTTCCCCTGGGACCAGGTGTCCGGCCTGTACACGCTAGACAATGCATCCCCCCCGGTGGGGGCGTCCCCCCAGATGTCTGCGTCTACCCAGGTCACTGCGGCTTGCTTGTGTTGGTCGCTCATTCACCCTTCGCTTCTGTGACACCACCACCTAGGTCATCCCGCACTCCCACATCTACGTCACTTGTCCCAGTACGACCTTGTCTTAGGTCTCCCGGCGTCGCTTCCTGCCCTCCCTTCCTCGCCCGTGCCTCCTTGCATGCCTTACATCGAGGGCCGGCTGCGCCGTGGTCCTCACTCCTCCTCGTTTCCCACCACCACTGCACCGCTCAAGACCCTGCACTTGGAAGTCTGGAGACCAGCCCCGGTCCCTGGCCCGCGTCGCGAGAGCTACTTTTTGGTGCTCGTCGATGCCTACACGCGCTACACCACGGTGTTTTCCCTGGAGCAGAAGGCCGACGTGCCTGACATTCTTATCCCGTGGCTTGTAGCTGCGTGCGTCCACCGCGCCCTGCCCATGCTCCATCTCCACCCCGACAGTGGCAGTGAGTTCACCTCCGATTGGCTTGGCCCATTCTGTCGTGCGGAGGGCATCACCCAGTCGTACACACTGTCAGAGTCCCCACAGCAGAATGGGGTCAATGAGCGACGCATCGATTTGGTCAAGGGGGGGGAGCGTACCTCCATGATCCATGCCAGTGCACCCCATTTTCTGTGGCCGTTCGCCGTGCGCTACGCCGCTTACCAGCTTAACCAGTGGCCGCACTCCCCGCAGCCGCAGGTTTTGCCGACCCTTCTTTAGACCAGGTCCCTTGATGACGCGTCTGCGTTTCATATCTGGGGTTCCCTCACTCGCGTCCGCAAATCTCGCGCGAACAAGCTCACTGCCCGCACCATCCCCTGTGGCTTTCTTGGCTTCCCCCTAGCCACATCTGACTGGCACATCTACCACCCGCCGTCTCACCGCTTCTTTCACTCGCGTGACATCACCTTTGAGGAGTCTGTGTCCTTCTACACACGCTTTCCCCACCAAGGTCTCCTGGTTACCCTGCCCCTGTTCCTTGTCCCCACTCCCTCGGTAGCTCCCGCTCCATGTCCTACCCCGTCTGGTGTGTCTCACATCACTCCCCTTCCCTTGGTTGCTCCAGCGGAGGAGTCTGCTGACTCTGGGGGCCCTAAGGCATAGGGTCCGCCACCAGCTGCTGCGGCGCCTGCCCCCTCGGCCCCGAGGTCTCCTCAGCCGCCGCAGCAGCAGCCGTTACAGCCGCAGCTGCAGCAGCAGCTGCCGCAGCAGCAGGGGCCCATTGGCTCTAAGAGGGTTGGCGCTTGGGGTGCTGGTTCCGGGGGTACTGTCGTGGCTAGTCCCGGCGATCCTAGGGGTGGCGCGGGTGCTGGAGAGGGTTCTAGCTCTGGGGGTGTTAGTCCTCGGGGTGCTGTCGTGGAGAGTCCTGGGGGTAGCTGTGGGCGCGGAGAAGCAGCAGCAGCCCCCGAAGCAACAGCAGCAGTCACCGTCGGTTTCCCCCTTCGCCTTCTCGGTCTCTCCTCCCCCAACCGACCTCCCGGGCCCCCCAGCGCCGCCTCCTCTTCCTGTCACTGGTCCTGTGTTTTCTCCACCAGACTTGTCTCGGGCTCGTTTACCCCCTCTTTCTCCTCCTATGTCTCCTCCATTGTCTCCTAACCCTACACCCCCCTCTTGCTAGTGGTCTCACCGCCCTTCGTGCTTGTCCTGTCTCTCCTGCTCCATTCTCACTCGTCTCGTGCTCGTCCCCCTCCTCTTCTCCCATCGCCTCCTCAATCATCCCTCGCTGTCTCCCCTGCTCATTTTCCTAACTTCCTCCATGGTTCTAGTCCTCTTATTCCTCGAGTCCTCGCCTCTCTTGTTACCGACCCGTCCATTCCTGTCTCCAGTCTTGACGCTCTTGTCGCTGCTGTCACTGACTTTGCCTCTACCTGCCGCATTGACTACGCCACTGCTCTGGTCTCTGATCCTGCTCGTCCTCTGTCCGCCGGTGGTGCACATGCCCTTGGCATTGATGTCCTAGAGGACAGGCATTACGAGCTAGCTTTCCTGTCCAAGGCCACTCCTCATCTCTGCTCCATGAGAGTGACCCAGACGCACTTGACATCCCGACCCCTCGCACTTACGCCGCTGTGACTTCGGGACCCTGGGCCTCCCAGTGCATAGCTGCCATGGAAGCAGAGATGGCATCTTGGAGATCCACCGGCACCTATTTCGATGTAGTTCCCCCACCTGGGGCGAATGTAGTCGATGGATAGTGGCTCTTCAAGGTGAAGTGCCATCCTGGAGAGCCGCCGGTGTTCAAGGCGCGCTGCGTTGCTAGAGGCTTCAGTGAGCGTGAGGGTGTTGACTTCTTTCAGACCTTTGCCGATTCCAAAGGTGACTGCTCTTCGGGCACTGCGTCACATAGCAGCACAGCGCGGCTACGAGCTTCACTCACTAGACTTCTCCACAGGGTTCTCTAGGCAGTCTGCACAAGCAGATCTACCTGAGTTGTCCGCTAGGCTTCTCTAGCCCTTTCCCACCTTGGACCCAATGGTTTCCCCTGGTCTATGACAGGCGCCCCAAGAGTGACACGACATGCTACTTGCTACACTAGCAGACCTCCATTTCTTTCCGTCTTCTGCTGACCCGTCTCTCTTCATTCGCTTAGGCCAGACTCCGTTCTACATCCTAGTCTACGGAAACGACCTGGTCTTCACTACTGCAGACAGAGACGCATTGGTCTCGGTGAAGGCCGAGCTGCTGAGGAGACACACCTGCACTGACCTAGGAGAGCTGCGCCGCTACCTTGGGCTGCAGATCTCCAAGGACAAAGCATCGCGCACCATCACTCTCACGCAGTCACACTTGGTGCACCAGGTCCTTCAGAGGTTCTGCTTTCAGTTCTCCTCCGCACTGTTCACCCCTCTGCTTGTGGATCACTGGCTCTCGGCTCCAGTACCTGACGAGTCAGTTGAGCCCAGTGGTCAGTACGCAGAGCTTCATGTGTGCTGCCTCATGTACCTGATGACTTGCACTCATCCAGATCTCGCATATCCTCTTAGTATCGTGGCTCGCTTTGTGGCGATAGGCAGATACCGACCACATCATTGGTCGGCCGCTAAGAGGGTGTTGCGTTATCTGGCAAGTACATTGGGCATGGGGCTAGTGCTTGGAGGATGCGGGCCAGTGGTTCTCATAGGGAACACTGACGCTTTGTGGGCGGATGACGCTGAGATGCTCAGGTCCTCCTAGGGCTACTACTTTAGCCTTTATGCAGGTGCTATCTCGTGGAGGTCCATCCATTCGTCGTCTGTTGCTCAGTCTAGCTGTGAGGCTGAGATCTACGTTGTTGCCATGGCGGCACAGCATCTCCACTGGCTGACATTCCTACTCACAGACTTAGGTGAGCGGCCTAGCTCAGCCTCGGTCTGATACACAGACAACAGGGCCATGATCCTCCTATGTCAGGAGCCTCGAAAAGAGGGCAGAGCGAAGCACATTCAGCTTCGGTACTTCTCCTGCGCGATCTACAGCAGCGTCGCCGCCAAGCCCGCGTAGTACACTTGGCCTACAGTGCCAACACAGCTGATATCTTTACTAAGGCGCTTGCGCCTAAAGATCATCAGCGGCACTGTGTACAGCTTGGTCTAGTTATTGTAGTCTCTCAATTACTAGGACCCTGATTGTGTACTCATATTATCTTGACTGGCCTTGTGGCTGTTGTTCTAGTGGCTGGACTAGTAGTGCCGCCCTGGGTCACTCTTGTTTAGTTTGTACTCTTGTTGACTGGTCTTCAGTTCCTTGCCTCAGAGGTTGGACTAGTAGTGCCGCCCTGAGCTGCGTGTCTCTTGCTAGGCCCTGCCACTTGTCCAGCCTAGGGGGTGTGTCACATTACATTTGTAATGTATGTCTAGTTATAGGCTAGACAGGTACGTGTCAACATATATGTTTGTAATGTATGTCTAGTTATTGGCTAGATAGGTATGTGCTCTTAAGGAGTACAACCCACAACTCATATAACACCCTGTATGCCCTTGCTTAGTTCACTTTGCTACTCTGAGATGGTATCACGCTAGGTATGTCCCACCCAACCGCTCTTCCGCCCTAGCCCACCATAGCCTACCCCGACCTAGCCCGTCGTGCCGCGCCGCCCTAGTCCGCCGTGCCGCACTGCCCTAGACCGTCGTGCTGGCCCTCTCACACCGCGTTGGCCCCGTCACGCCATGCTGGCTCTGTCCCGCCGCTCTGCCCTAGTCTTGCCGCGCCGCCCTAGCCTGCCGCGATGGCCTCAGCTCGCTGTGCGGCCTTGTCTCGCTGCGACGGCCCCTGTTAGCCGTGGCCCCTTGCTTCCGCCCTATCCTAGCTCACCGCTGGCCCCTAGCTTGACGTTGGCCCCTAGCTCACCCCCTGGCCCCTAGCTAGACCGCTGGCCCCTAGCTTGCTGCTGGCCCTTCGTGCACCGCACGAGCCCCTTTCCTCCCCACGTGGCCCCCTAGCTCGCCGCTGGCCCCTAGCTCGCCGCTGGCCCCTAGCTTGCTGCTGTCCCTTCACGCGCCGCGCAACCCCTTTCCTCGCCGCGTGGTCCGCAAGCTCGCCGGCCCTAGCTCGCCGGCCCCAGCTCGCCGGCCCCAGCTCGCCGGCCCTAGCTCACCGACCCTAGCTCGCCGTCCCTAGCTCGTTTGCCGCCTGTAGCTCGCTCGCCGACCCCAGTTCCCTCGCCGGCCCTACCTTGCCGGTCCTTGCTCGCCGGCTCCACCTCGTGCCGGCCCCTGCTCGCTCGCCCTATCTTGTCGGCCCGAGTTCGCACTGGCCCCAACTTGCCGGTCCCAACTCGCGGAGGTCCCAGCTCATCAGCACCGGCTCGCCGGCCCGCCGCCGGCTCCGTGCCCGCCGCCGGCCTCTGCTTGCTGAGTCGTGCCGCCCCAGATCGTCGTGCCGCTATGCCGTTGTACCGCCGTGCCACCATGCCACTGTGCCGCCGTTCTGCCGTGCCGTCATACCGGCGTGCCGCCGTGCCGCAGTGTCGCCGTGCCGCCGTGCAGCCGTACCGCCGTGCCTCTGTGCCGCCGTGCTGCAGTGCCGTCGTGCCGCAATGCCGTCGTGCCGCAGTGCCGCCGTGCCGCCATGCCACCGTGCCTCCTCGCTGTCGGCCCTGGTTCCCCTCTGAGCCGGCACGCCCGCCGGCTGTCTCCTTGCCGCGGCTTCCCTGCTCTCCACCGCTCTTCACCATTCTCCACCGCTCTCCATTGTTCTCCACCGCTCTCCACCACGTTCCACCATTCTTCTCCTCCTCTAGTGGTTATCAGCTGAGCGTGAGGCCTTTGCAACTGCTGAGCTCGACCGCTCTGACAGGGAGTCGCACGACGGAGTTGCGCAGCTTGCTATTAGCTATGCCCTCCCCCTATCTGAGCGTCCCCACTTTCAGGCTGTAGAGACTATACAGCAGTACATCCCAAGCCTGGTCGGTGATATAACTATAATAGCAGGATAAACCAAAGGTTAATGGAAAAGGGAGAATAGGAAACCAAATGAGATGAGATAAAAAGAGAAATGAAAATAGGAAGTAGAAAAAAGGCGAAGGGTGTAACGGGGTCGTACTCTCACACTTCCCTCCCTCAAAGCTGGGTGGTAGAAGTAACACCCTGCTTGACAAGGTAGTCATGCAGAGAACGACGGGCGTTACCCATGTCGGACTCAGGTACCCAGCTGTCCTCAGAAGGATCATAACCCTTCCAACGGAGGAGAAGCTCCACGGTGCCATTCCGACGACGGCGGTGTGCGAGCACGGAGTCGACCTCGTACGCGGGTTCATTGTGGACGAGGATGGGCGGTGGCGGCGGCGGTTGGCGTCCGACGAAGATCGTGTTCGGATCCCCATAGGGCTTCAGAAGTTGGACATGGAAGGTGTTGTGAATCTTCCAGGTAGCTGGCAGGCGTAAGCGGAAGGTAACAAGAGTGACCTGTGCTTCAACGAGAAAAGGCCCGCAGAAGCGAGGTCGAAGTTTAGATGGGAGATGGCTGATGTCAAGGTTGCGGGTGTCAAGGAGTACCTGGTCTCCCACGGTAATGGTGTGGTCGTTGCGATGGCGATCGGCCTGGCGCTTCTGTTGCTGTTGAATGTCGAGGAGGCGCTTGTGGGTCCGATCCCAAAGCTGATGCATGGTTGTGATAAAATCATGCGCAGGTTGGACTGTAGCGGATGCTGTCGGTTTTTGTGGTGTGAGTGGGTGGCGTCCATAGCAGAGGAAGAACGGCGTCTGTCCAGTAGCGGCATGTGTAGCATTGTTGTAAGCAAACTCTAGTACGAGCAGGTGCAAGTCCCATTTGGAGATCTCGTCCTTGTAGGCTGCTCGGAGGAGTTGCTCAACAATTTGGTTGAGGCGCTCGGTCTGTCCGTCTATCTGCGGATGGTAAGCAGATGACATGGCGAGTTTGGTCCCGAGGAGAGACATAAGTTCCTTCCAGAACTTGCTGGTGAACTTAGGGTCTCGGTCGGAGATGAGTGTGGTTGGAATGCCATGCTGTGAGATGATGTATCGAACGAAGAGTTGTGCTGTTTCTTCGGTGCGTGCTGTCGTGTGTGTCAGGATGAAGTGTCCCATTTTGGAGAATTTGTCAATGACGACAAGGATGGCTTCATGACCGCTGGAGGTAGGTGGTAACCCGGTGATGAAGTCCAGGCTAACCACTTGCCACGGTTGTTCTGGGACAGGAAGAGGCTGCAGTAGTCCCGCCCTTTTCTGCTTGCTACTCTTCATCCGCTGACATGTATCACACGAGGTGATGAATTTCTGGACATCTTCTGCTAAGTGGGGCCAATAGTAGTGTTTGGCGATACCGGTGAGCGCCTTGTTGCTACCGAAGTGTCCGGCGTAGAGGACGTCGTGGTATTCTTCGAGTAGTAACTGGCGCAAAGAAGGGTAATTGGGTACCCAGATTTTCATTGATCCTTTCCGGTACGCGATGTCACTGTCCCACTGTAGCAGATGTCTTTTTTCTACCAAGGGAATTTCGGGGTCGATGGCGTACCCGTGTGTGAAGAGTCCCTTGAGGAGTGGATTCATCCCTTCGATCTGAATAGCGGCAACTTGTGCAGGTCGGCTGAGAGCGTCTGCTTTGTTTTTGTGGCCGGCCTTGTACACGATGTCGTAGTGGAAGTGTGTCTCGAGGAAGTCGATCCACCGGACCTGCCGCCGGGAAAGGTTGGGTTGTGTCTTCAAATATTTCAGGTTGCAGTGGTCGGTGTAGACGGTTGTTCTTCATCCTTCGAGATAACATCTCCATGCTTTGAAGGCGATGACGATGGCAAGGGCCTCTTTGTCGTGTATCGGGTAGTTTAGTTCTGCCCCATGCAGTTTCTTGCTGAGGTAGGCGATAGGTGCAGTCCATTCCCCTGGTCTTGCATCAAGACTGCTCCCACTGGCTGGTCGTTGGCGTCAGCTTCGATGACGTAGTCGCGTTCGGGATCTGGCAAGATGAGTACTGGTGCGGACGTAAGTGCTTGCTCTAGCTGCTCCACGGCTTCCTGGTGCTTCGGCTCCCATTTGTAGGGCGTGTTCTTCTTCAGCAGATTCGTGAGTGGTGCTGTGATTTTCGCATACTGTGGCACGAACCAGTTGTAGTAATTAGCAAAGCCTAGGAACTGCTGCAACTCCTTCACGTTCTCGGGTGTCTTCCACGTACGTACAGCTTCGATTTTCTTGGGGTCGACGTGAACTCCTTGAGCGCTCACCATGTGTCCTAGGAACTGGACCTTCTTAAGGGCGAATTCAATCTTGGACAGTTTGACGTAGAACCGTTCTCGTCGAAGAATTTCGAAGACGCGTCGCATGTGTTCGAGGTGCTGCTTCATGTCGCACGAGTAGATGAGTATGTCGTCCAGGTACACCACTACGCACTCGTCCAAAAGTGGTCGTAGAATGTGGTTCATTTCGGCTTGGAATGTTGCGGGTGCATTGGTGAGTCCGAATGGCATTACCAAATACTCGTACGATCCATACCGAGTTCGGAAAGCAGTTTTGTGGATAGAGTTGTCCGCCATCCGTATCTGCCAGTATCCGGACCGCAGATCCAGTTTGGAAAATACCGTAGCTCCCCGAAGCTGGTCAAGCAGGTCATCGATTCGCGGTATCGGATATTTATTCTTGATGGTCTGCTTGTTAAGAGCTCGGTAGTCGATGCACATGCGCAGGCTTCCGTCCGGTTTCGGTGTGAAGAGTACTGGGGCACCGTACGGCGAAGTGGATGGTTGGATGATTCCTTTGGCTAGGAGATACTCGATCTATTTTTTCATATCGGTCAGCTTTGTAGGGCTGAGCTGATATGGTGCTCGGAAGGTCGGCTTCGAGCCCGGTTCCTCTACGATTTCGTGTTGATGCGTTCGGTATGGCGGTAGCTCGTTCGGAAGATCGTCCGGAAGAATGTCTTGGAAATGCTTCAATAATTCCTTGATCTTTCCTGGAGGTTCCGAGGTTTTTTCCCTGTCCTTCTCCACCTCTGTTGCTATCGCCAGGAACCTGGTGTTGGTTTGCTTCACGTCTTTCTCGAATCGTGCGAGTGTCTCCACTGGGTTATCTCCTGTATCATCCCAGTTGGGTAGCTGTACTCTCCGTCCATTGTTGTAGATGCTTGCGGTGCGGTTCACCCAGTTGATCTCAGGGTTGAATCTTTTTAGGAAGTCTCGCCCGAAGATCAAGTCAAGCCCTTTGATGTTGGTGATGGGGAGTGCAGGTCTCCAGCGCAGTGGTCCAATTTGTAGGTGTAGCACTGCTTCGCCGTGTCCTACTAACTTGCTGCCGTCCACCATCGTTGCAGAGAATCCTGAAGGCTTGTACTCTTCCCGAAGTCGGTCGATTACTGCCTTGTCGCAGACGGTGTGTGATGCTCCGCTGTCCACGAGTGCTTGGAGGCGTCGTCCTTTGCAGATGACCTCGAGCACGAGGGGCAGGCGTTGCTCGGAGTACCCAAAAATGGTTTCATTGATTGGGTCATAGGGTACATCCCAATATTCCGTACACACCTGTGTTGCTATCTACTCCTGAGCTGGCAGCTGGCCGAGGCTGCTTGGAGAACGGTTCTTCTCCAGGGCCCGGAGTTTCCTTGACGACTGTGCACGTCACTGATGCCGAAGAACTGGATGCATCCGGAGGAGGAGTTCGGGGTTTGTGCAGCTTCTTATAGACCCCCAGCTTCCTCTTGAGCTGCTTCAGCTCCACCAACGTCTTCCCTGGGGAACGGGTAGTCGTTGTGGGCTGGTGTCGGGAGAGGACGTTGACTCCGTGGAAAGGTCGGCTTCTTTCCAAACTCTTTATTTTTTTCCCCAAGTTGTCCGGTATTGGTATAATCTCCACAGCTGTCTGCTTCTTTTGGAGTCCCTCCCGAAATTTCTCCAAGGCTCTAGCTCCTCAAAAATCATAAGTTTTCATTAAAGCATCGTTATAAGATAACTTTAATGAATCCTTATAACTTCTTGGGTCTTCAAGGAGTTTCCCCGTCTCGGCAGAGTCTTTTTTCGCGGAGTCGCATTTTTCTTCGGCGATTTTCCCTGGCGAAGACTGGTCGTGGGGTGGAGATTTTCCCCCATCATTTCCTCCTTCTCGCGTCGAATCAGCTTCGTCGAAGTTGATTTTCCCGGAATCCCGCGGCCGCTTCCGGATCTTTTTATTTTCGCCAACTAGATCCGCAATCACTGGCAACTCCCGTTTTTTGTCTTCTGATTGGCCGAAGGAATTCCGCTACTGTTGCGTGCCCGATACTCAGTGCGTGCGGTTTTCATTTTGTTGCAGTCGAAGATTCGATGACCCGGCACCATGTAAAAATCACACATGTAGTTGGTGTTTTTCGGACGTGGCCGCCCCTCGAACCTGTCGACTTCCATCGGGTCGGCGAACGTGGGGTGAGCCGAGCGGTCGCCCTGTCGCGTACTCCCGACGTGCGTCCGTCGTGTTCCGGCGTTGACCATGTCGAAGCGCTCCGCTGCCGAAACGACGTCAGTGTAGCTTGCGTAGTTTGACGCTGCCACTTGTCGTTTGACTTCGGTCTTCAGCCCGGCGAGGTACGATTGTACTTTTTCCCCTTCGGTCAGGTCGGGAATGTGGTTATAAAATTCCTCCATCTGCTGCGTGTACTGCGCTACACTCCCGAACTGTCGGTGTCGATGAATTTTTTCCCGGGCAAG
The DNA here is from genome assembly GCA_027943415.1 of Closterium sp. NIES-67. Taxonomy (NCBI): domain Eukaryota; kingdom Viridiplantae; phylum Streptophyta; class Zygnematophyceae; order Desmidiales; family Closteriaceae; genus Closterium; species Closterium sp. NIES-67. The sequence goes on along the minus strand of BQMB01001150.1, from coordinate 231,092 downwards.
GAAACTCGAATTTATCGGCTCGAAACGTTTCAGCAGGTCGGCGCGGAACTGCTGCCACGTGGCTTCACCGTGGATGAAGGTACTGTTGCCGCCAATCCACTCGAGTGCTGGCCCTTGCATCAGTGTCGCCGCGAGTCATACACGTTGACCGTCCCAGACTGGCGAGCTCCATCCGACGGCTGCGAAGTAGATCTCCATCCCGGCGATCCATCTGCGGGCGTCGGAGTTTCAATCGCTCGGATCGAACGGCTCAGGTGGGCGTGGTTTCGGAGCCTCGAGAAACTGTTGCGACTTCTGCGTCATCGCCGTTGTGGAGTCGTGCTGTGCTCCGGCGAGTCGAGTTACTCGCTCAAATTCGTTTCGCCACGCTTCGCGATCCGCTCGCATCTCCTCCTGAAGGGCTGCAATGCGCGCGAAGAGCTGCTGGGTAACCTCGGCGTTGTCGAAGGTTGCCATCCTGTTCAAAACACGCGCGGGGGGGGTGATTCGAAAAAACGCGGAGCTGGTGCTTACCAGAATCGGCGTCGAATTGGTCGCCCCCGGCGGTTTTTCGAGGCAGGTTTTCCCGCTGCTGCTGCTTTGTTGAGCGCGGCCGAGTGAGAAAGGCTCTGATTACCAAGTGTCATAGGATCGAATGTGTCGAGGAAAGATTGCACTATCGATTAGTACAAGGCGCTTTTATACTTCCAGAGTACATTAGGTAACCAGGTTTATCTTATCCTAAGGGAATAGACCCTTCTAGAAGATAGAATCACCCTGCGTATAGCCACGCGAGGCTATTGGCTTTAAGGGATTACGGCAGGATTACGCTAGATATAGCGCCCAGTACATCCCAAGCCTGGTCGGTGATATAACTATAATAGTAGGATAAACCAAAGGTTAATGGAAAAGGGAGAATAGGAAACCAAATGAGATGAGATAAAAAGAGAAATGAAAATAGGAAGGAAGAAGAAAATAGGCCAAGTGGTGTAACGGGGTCGTACTCTCACAATCCGCCTGCTTCTTTCGCAACAATACTACGCTCACGGTGCTTGCTGCCCCTGCAGTTGTCGCTCTTGCTGATTCCTCCTCAGGTCTGGTAGTTGCACGTAGCTCCACCACCCTTCCCTATCCGGCGGTTCCCTCGGGCTCCCTTACAAGCTTGCACATCCCCTTGTTCTCCAGCAACCTAGTTGGTGTCGGCTGTCTTCAGGATCTCGGCATCAGCACCACGTTCCCTAGACACGAGCGGTACACAGTCGGTACCAAGGCCGCCACTGGTGCCCCCCTCACCACGTTCCACCGGGACTCGATGTCTGGCCTATTCACCCTGGACACCGCACCCCCCCCGGTGTGAGCGTCCTCTCAGGTGGCGGTGTCTACTCAGGTCGCTGCGGCTTGCTCGTGTTGGTCACAATCTCACTGGATGCTGCTGTAGCACAACCGCCTAGGTCACCCCGCACTCCCGCGTCTGTGTCACATGTCAGAGCACGGTCTTGTCTTAGGTCTCCCTGCGTCGTTTCCTGCCCTCCCTCCCTCACCCGTGCCTCCGTGCACGCCTTGCGTCGAGGGCCGGCTGCACCGTGCTCCTCAATCCTCCTCATTTCCCCCCACCACTGCGCTTCTCCAGACCCTGCATATGGACGTCTGGGGCCCAGCCACCGTTGATAGGCCGCGTCGCGAGCGTTACTTTCCGATGCTCTTTGATGACTACACGCGCTACACCACGATGTTTCCCCTGGAGCGGAAGGCCAAAGTGCCTGACGTTCTCATCCTGCGGCTTGTAGCTGCGCGTGTCCACCGCGCCCTGCCAGTGCTCCGTCTCCACTCTGACCGTGGCAGCGAGTTCGCATCCGGTCGGCTTGGCCAGTTCTGTGGTGCGGAGGGCAACACCCTGCCGGACTCCCCGCAGCAGAATGGGGTCGCTGAGCGACACATCAGTTTTGGTCATGGGGGTGGCTCATACCTCCATGATCTATCCTGGCGCACCCTATTTTCTGTGGTCGTTCGCAGTGCGCTACGGCGCTCACCAGCTAAACATGTGGCCACAACCAAGCGGCCGCAGGTTTTGCCTACTCTGGACTGGGTCCCCTGGTGATGCGTCTGCGTTTCCCATCTAGGACTGCTAGCTCACGTCCGCAACTCTCGCGTGGACAAGCTCACTGCCCGCACCGTCCCTTGTGTATTTCTTGGCTTCCCCCTAGATGTGTGGGCGCTGAGCAGCAGCAGCAGCAGTCGCCGCCAGTGTCGGCCCTTCGCCTCCTCAGTCTCCCCTCCACCGACCGCCCACCTGCCCTTCATTGCCTCCTCCACCGGTCTGCGACCATGTGTTTCCTCTGCCAGACTCGTCCCTGGCTCGTTTCCCCCCTCGTTCTCGCCCTGTGTCTCCTCTTGTGTCTCCTGACCCGACGCCTCCCTCCAACTTTTGGTCTCGCCATTCTTTTCGTGCTCGCCCGGTCTCTCCTGTTCAGCGCTCTCACCCTATGTTGCTGTGTTGTCACGTGTCTCGTGCTCCGCCTGCCCCTCTTCTCCCATCGCCTCCTTAGTCGTCGCTTGTCATCTCTCTGCCTCCTTTCTCTGACCTACTTTGTGCTGCTCGACCTCTTATTCCTTGTGTCCTCACCTCTTTTGTTACTAACCTGTCCGTTCCTCTAGTCTTGACACTCTTGTCGCTACCGTCGTTGACTTTGCCTCTACTCGCCGCCTTGACTACGCTACTGCTCTGGGCTCTGACCCAGCCCGTCCTCCGTCCGTCAAGGGTGCACCTGCCCTTGGCAGTGATGTCCTAGAGGGCAGGCAGTACGAGCTAGCTTCCTGTCCGAGGCTGTTCTTCATCTCTGCTCCATGCCGCTAGCCCCTGAGGGTGACCCAGATGCTCTTGACATCCCGACCCCTCGCACCTATGCTGAGGCGACCTCAGGATACTGGGCCTCTCAGTGGTTAAATGCCATGGACACAGAGATGGCATCTTGGAGATCCACCGGCACTTATGTCGACACGCGTCATGGGGTGAACTAGTCGATGGTCGGTGGCTCTTCAAGGTGAAACGCTCTCGTGGAGAGCCACCTGTGATCAAGGCACGCTACATTGCTAGAGGCTTCAGTTAGCGCGAGGGTGTTGACTTCTTTCATACCTTTGCCCCGACCCCGAAATTGACTACTCTTTGGGCGCTGCTTCACTTAGAAGCACAGCGCGACTACGAGCTACACTCCCTCGACTTCTCCACAGCGTTTCTCCAGGGCAGTTTGCACGAGCATGTCAACCTACACCGTCTGCCAGGCCTCTCTGGCAACTTCCCTCCTTGGACTGAGTGGCTCATCCTGCACCCGGTTTACGGTCTGTGGCAAGCGCCCCGTAAGTGGCACGACATGCTGCGTGCTACATTAGCAGACCTGCAGTTCTTCCCATCCTTTGCTTACCCTTCGCTCTTTGTTCGCTCAGGCTAGACTCCGTTCTACATCGTAGTCTACGTAGACGACCTGGTCTTCGCCACTGCAGACAGAGATGCACTGGTCTCCGTGAAGACCGAGCTGCTGAGGAGACACTCCTGCACTGACCTAGGAGAGCTGCGCTGCTACCTTGGCCTGCAAATCTCCAGGGACAGAGCAGTGCACACCATCACTCTCACACAGTCACACTTGGTGTGCTAGGTCCTTCAGAGTTCGGTCTTCAATTCTCCTTTGCACAGTCTACACCTATGCCAGTAGATTACAGGCTCTCGACACTAGTTCCTGACCTAGTCAATTGAGCCCACTGGTTCGAACTCAGAGCTTGTGGGCTGCCTCATGTACGTGATGACTTGCACTCGTCCAAATCTTGCATACCCTCTTAGTATCGTGGCTCGCTTTGCGGCGACAAGCAGACACTGACCCCAGCACTGGTCAGCCACTTAGAGGGTTTTGCATTATCCAGCAAGTACATCGGGTATGGGGCTAATGCTAGGAGGATGCAGGCCAGTGGTTTACACTGGAAACACAGATGCTTCGTGGGCAGACAACACTGAGATGCGCAGGTCCTCCCAAGGCTACTGCTTTAGCATTGGCGCAGGCGCTATCTTGTGGAGGTCCACCCGCTCGTCGTCTATTGCACAGTCTAGCTGTGAGGTTGAGATCTGCGTTGGGGCAACCCACCAGCTCTACTGACTTGTCAGGGACTGGAGTCGAGAGCCTGTCATCTACTGGCAGAGGTGTGGGCTGTGCGGAGGAGAACTGAAGACCGAACCTCTGAAGGACCTCGCGCACCAAGTTTGATTGTGTGAGAGTGATGGTGCGCGCTGCTCTGACCCTTCGCTCTGCGCAACTCTCCTAGGTCAGTGCAGGTGTGTCTCCTCAGTAGCTCAGCCTTCACGGAGGCCAGTGCATCTCATTTTGCAGTGGCAGAGACTCGTCTACATAGACAAGGATGTAGAACAGTGTCTGCCCGAACGAACAAAGAGCGAAGGGTCTGCAAAGGACGGGAAGAACTACAGGTCAACTAACGTAGCACGCACCTTGTCGTGCCACTCACGAGGTGCCTGACGCTAGACGTAAATCGGGCGTCGGAGGAGCCACTCGGTCCCAAGAGGGAAATAGTCAGAGAATCCCCGTGTTCGGCATAGATAGACCTGCTCGGGCAGACTACCATGGAGAAATGTTGTGGAGAAGTCAAGAGAGTGCAGCTTGTAGTCGCGCTGTGCTGCTACGTGAAGCAACGCCCAAAGAGTGGTCATCTTCGAGGTGGAGGCGAAGGTCTGAAAGAAGTCAGTACCCTCGCGCTGACTGAAGCCTCTAGCAATATAGCATGCCTTGAACACTGGCGGCTCTCCAGGAGGGCGCTTCACCTTGAAGAGCCACGGGCCATCAACTACGTTTACCCCAGGTGGGGGAACTGCATTGACGAAGGTGCCAGTGGATCTCCAAGATGCCATCTCTGCGTCCATGGCAGCTATCCACTGAGAAAATGAGGGTCCCGAGGTCGCCTCAGCATAAGTGTGAGGTGTCGGGAAGTCAAGGGCGTCAGGGTCACCCTCCGGGACTAGCAGCATGAAGCAGAGATGGGGAGCGGCATTGGACAGGAAAGCTAGCTCGTATTCCGTATCCTCTAGGACATCACTATCAAGGCCAGGTGCACCCCCAATGGATAGAGGACGGGTAGGGCCAGAGACTAGAGCAATGGCATAGTTAAGGCAGCGGGTAGAGGCAAAGTCAGTAGCGGCATCGACATGAGTGTCAAGACTTCAGACAGGAACGGACGGGTCAGTAACAAGAGAGGTGAGGACGCGAGGAATAAGACGACTAGCCGCACAAAAAAAGTCGGAGAGAGGAGGCGGAGAGACAACAAGTGACGGCTGAGGAGGCGACGAAGACGGCTCGGGGACTTCTCATTGAAGCCGGTCTACCCAATTACTTTTGGCCGGATGCGGTGCGGCATGCTTGTGTGGCCAAGAACAGAGCCTTGAATCATGTGGGAGAAGACAAATGGGTGCCCTATGTGGAGTAGATTGGAAAGAAACCGAATGTGGATATGCTCCGGGTGTTCGGGTGCATGTGCATGGCACTTGTGCCTAAGAAACTTCGGCACAACAAGCTTGATGCCAAGGCAACGTGGGCCATGCACCTAGGCATGGCTCAAAACAGCAAGGGATGGCTTCTTTGGGACCCATTTACCAAGAAGTTCCTGGTGAGCCGAGATTGCAAGTTCATGGAGTACTTGACGTACAAGGAGTGGAAGGCGGAGAACCAAGCGAAGTTTGGTGTGCGGCTTCGAGACGTGAAGAGTACCAGCTTGGAGCATGTGGAGCTGCCCTTGGAGCTGAGTATCAGCAGCACAATCACAAGACAATCTCCTCAAATGAATGGGGGAGAAGAGGAGGAGGAGGTGCAGCAAGGTGATGAGCGTGCACCGTCACTTCCGCCTCGTGCTACAAGTGCTCGTGGGAACCGACCAGATTTGCAGCAATGCCATGAGAGCATTCAAGTACCTGCAGCAGAGGAGGAAGGAAGGGGGAGAATGAAGACCCAGGCCCCCAATAGGTTGAGCTATGATCGGCTTGGAAGACCAGCCAACTCAACCTTGACCGGTTGAGCTCTCATGCTTGGCGATGATGCGGAAGATGAAAGCGAGGAGTGCGCTTTTGCCTTCTTCTCTCCGGTAGAGATACTGGGGGAGCCTACAAATCCCAAAGAGGCTTGGGAGGGCCCCAATGGGAAGGAGTGGAAGAAGGCCTCAGATGAAGAAATGGGGAGCATCATCGAGAACGACACGTTTGACTTGGTGAACCTATCTCCGGGGCGTAAGGCGATTTCTTCCAAGTGGCTCTTCAAGCGCAAGACCGACGCCGACGGCAACATTGAGCGCTACAAGAGAAGACTTGTAGCCAAGGGGTACCAGCAGCAGGAGAAGAAGGACTACAATGAAGTAAATGCTCCTGTGGTGAAGGGTACAACCCTTCAAACTCTCTTCGCCGCGGCGACCATCAAATGATGGGTGGTGAAGCAAATGGATATCGTAACGGCCTTCCTCAACGGAGTTTTGGAGGAAGAGACCTACATGGAGTAGCCAGAGGGGTACAATGATGGGAGTGGCAGAGTGTGGAAACTGAAGAAAGCACTCAATGGCCTCAAGCAAGCCCTTAGGCAATGGTACATCAAGCTGCGGGAAGTCTTGGAGGGATCGGCTTCACTCCCTCAACGGCCGATCAATCCTTGTTCATGCTTGGCGAGGGGGAGCAGAGGAGCTTCATCGTGGTTTATGAAGATGACATCCTCATATTCTCACCCTCCTCTGACCTTGTGAAGGAGGTGATGCTGAAGCTTCAAGACAAGTTCAAGTGCAAGACCCTTGGTAACGTCAACTACTACCTTGGGCTTCACATTGAGCGAGATGTGGAGAAGCGGTGGATGCGAGTTCATCAAAAGAAGTACTTGGAGGCCTTGGCTGAAAGCTTTGAGAAGAGTGAAGGTCATATGGCTACTCCTCTACCCTCGGAGTTCAAGTGTGTGAAAGGACCAGCGGAGGAAAGTGTTGGTGAAGAGGAGAGGCGCCATTTTTACTCCTTGGTGGGCAACCTCATGTATGCGGCCGTTCACACAAGGCCGGATGCAGCCTTTGCTACTGGGCAGCTGGCTAGGGTTTTCCAATTCCCTAATGAAGAGTTGGTAGCGGCTGGAGAGAGAGTGGCCAAGTACCTTGTCCAAACAGCAACTGTTGGACTGCAATACTCCGCGGCGGCACAAAGGCGTCAAAAGGGTGCGGATGGAGTCGAACCCGGGAGGCTCTTTCTCACCGCCTTTTTTTATGCATATTGGTGGAGGCCCAACACATTGGGAGAGCAAGAAACAAATGGACCAAGCATTGAGCTCGGTGGAGTCCGAGTACATGGCACTCTTTCCTGCCATAAGAGAGGTTGTGTGGCAGCGGCGTTTGCTAGCTGAATTGGGGGAGGAGCAGCAAGGACCTAACCCACTCTATTGTGATAGGCAGGGTGCTATTGCATTGGCTAAGAACCCCTTCCTTCATGGCCTTACCAAGCACATGAAGGTGAAGTGGCATTGGGTGAGGAGCATGGTAACCGCATGTGAAGTGGAGTTGCACTACGGGAAGACGACGGTGCAGCCTGCTGATATGATGACCAAGAGGCTGGTTGAGCAGAAGCATTGGAAGTGTTGCAAGATTTCTGGGATGGCTCTGAACTAAGGGGAGCAGATCCTAAGGCCAACAATACGTGGGGGAGTTTGTTGGTGCAACCCTATGGCTTGCACTCGGCTTGTCGTCCTTGTTCGTGTGTGTGCATGCATGGCATTGAATGATTTGTGAGTCTATGTCATTGCTATCTAGTGCTTGTGTGTGTGCTTGAATGGTTTGTGTCGGTCAAGACATTAGCGAGTTTTTATAACTCGCATGTCAAGTCGTCGTGTGCTCGTCGCATGCGTTTTTTCTATTTTGTCGAGTGTGAAGTGTCCATCGCGTCGCAGGTGTGTGCAGCAAGCCCTCATCAACTCAAGAAGAACTTATCTTGCAGAATCAAGACCAAGAGCTCAAGATTTCAAGCCGAAGGGAAGTGGATAAATATTATAATAGTTAAAATAGTAATGCTACTTCATGTAGTGTTACATTTCACTTGGTCCAGCCCCTTGTTGAGTTTGTTTCGAGTCCCTTCATGGTTGGGGACTCTGTGGTGGTGTACCACCAACTTGGACCTTGGCTCTTGGGGCTTGTAGAGGCTGAGAGCCATCTCAATCTCGATTCTTCTTGCTAAGTGTGTACTAGTATGTCTAAAGTGGCTGCTATACCTCTCGCCAGTCAATCCGCCATAGCGTTGTCAAATCGTCATGGAATTTCATGATTCAACTTGCTGCTGATAGGCAACAGCGACGCGCTCCACATAAAAGTTACAGATCACCGTTTGAGATACAGATCAGATCGTAATCAATATTTGAAGCCGTCTGACAGAAATCCGACAGTGCACTCTATCTCTCATTTTAGCCACATCTGAGCTTATTGTGATTATAACAGTCACCGCACTAGAGCCTCAACCCGATGACGAGCTGCACGTGCCACCATCGGGACTGCCACCACCAAAGACGCCAGACCACCACGGCGACGGAGGTCCCCACGGCTGCTGCTGCTGCGACTTTGCTGCTGCTGAGGCTGCTGCTGCTGCTATGGCTGCGACTGGTGCTGCTGCTCTTGCTGTTGCGTCGGGGCATAAGCCATGGTCCCCTCGTCTTCACCACTGGCATTCGCACCACCTCTGCCACTGCCGCCACCCCCGCCACCCCTCCCCCCGCCACGCCCCCGCTTAGGGCGGCGGCCCCTACCCTTACGTGACTGCGATGAGGCCGACCGTGCCGGTCTGAGCAGCAGGGGCTGTCTCAGCGACAGTGGCAGACACGACCCCCGCGTCCAAGCGGAGCACAGCGTCCGCCATCACCACGGCCGCAGCGGATGACGGCGACATGGTGGCACAGCGGTGCTGTGGCACGGCGGCACGGCTGCACGGCGACCTGGTGACCCAGCGGCACGGCGACATGGCTGCACGGCGACACAGCGGCACGGCGACACGGCGGCCCAGCAGCACAGCGGCATAGCAGCACGGTGGCATGGCAGCACGGCGGCATGGCGAGCTGGGGCAGCAGGAACAGGGGCCGGCTGGACCAGGGCCAGCTCGAATGGGGGTCGGCTCGAACGGGGGCCAGCTCGAACTGGGGCCGGCTCGAACTGGGGCTAGCTCGAACTGGGGGCCGGCGAGCTGGGGCCAGCGAGCTAGGGGCCGACAAGCGGGGAGCCGGCGAGCTAGGGGCCGGCATGCGAGGGGCCTACGAGCGCGGGGCGGGCTCTCGCTCGTATGGCGGGCTAGGGCGGGCTAGAGCGGCTAGGGCGGGCTAGGTCGGCTAGGGCGGAAGCACGGGTGGGCAGACCTAACCGAGCTAATACCATCTCAGAGTAATCGAATGAGTAGCATGAAGGCATACAAGGGAATATATGGTTGGGTGTTGTACTCTCTAAGAGCACGAACCCTTCTAGCCCATAACTGCTACATATACAAATATGTATGAGTTGACAATAACACCCTGTATGCAGGGCTCAAATTTGAAGGGTGTTTCACCCTGATTACCCGTGCTAGCGGCCTCTTCTTCAGGATTACCCTGATTTTGTAAGGCCAAATTTTCTCTAACCCTTTCTCAAAAGTGTAAGGAAAATTTTACCCTGTTGTAGTAAGAGTGTTCGTCTTCTTACCCTGACCAATCAGGGTGCGCCAAAAAACACCCTGAAACAGATAACTCCCAATCCTCGAAATACGCCAACTGACGAATCAGCCACGCAGGAGGCAGCCCCGCCCACCAACAAATTCTTGTTTTGGCTGCTCCCTCCCCTAGTGTCTCCGTTCCCTGCCTTCGTCTCTCTTGCTCGTTCCCCCCTGTTAAATTATATACGTTAGTATATAATTGTAGGCTTGTCTCTCTGTTCCTCCCTGCCTTAGTCTCTCGCGGCTTCCATAGTCTCTCGCTGCTCTTGTAGTCTCTCGCTGCTCCCGTAGTCTCTCGCTGCTCCCGTAGTCTCTCGTTGCTCCCGTAATCTCTCGCTGCTCCCTTAGTCTCTCGCTGTTCCCTTAGTCTCTCGCTGCTCCCTTAGTCCCTCGCTACTCCCTTAGTCTCTCGCTGCTCCCTTAGTATCTCGCTGCTCCCGTAGTCTCTCGCTGCTCCCTCAAGGCATATTCCTGAGCTAGCATGAGAACCAGAATCGAATTCAGACTTGCACGGTACAGTGAGGTGCAAGAGCGAAATGAGCAGTCTAATGAGATTCGTTTTGGTTTTGCACGAATTTGATTCTGATTTCGTTTCTGATGCAAACTCACGAATACACCCTTAGTCTCTCGCGGTGCATGCGAGTTTAGACTAAGGTTGTAAGGGCGTATTCGTGAGCAGAATGAGCAGTCTAAACTCACGAATATGCCCTTAGTCTCCCGCTGCTCTGTTAGACTCTTGCTACTCCCCCCGCGCATCACCATGTCCTTTCCCCCGTGTTTCTTCCCCTTCAGCACCTCTAACAGCAGCTCCATCCGCGGAAGGAAGGAACACTGTAGCTGTTACTGCCCCTGCCGCTGTTGCTATATGTGTGCAGTGGTGCAATGCTGGCAGAAGTAGCTGAAGTAGGAGAGGCTGTTGATGCTTTGCAGTAGTGATCCTGCTTGTATGCTTGCTAATAAGAAGCTGAAATTGTAGAAGCTGTTAACTGCGAAGTGGACAGGGTGATGGCATTAGTACCCTGACTCAAACAGGGTATTGACTAATTTTTACAAATTCACCCTGATTTTCAAAGGGTGCTGAAAATTCCACCCTAGGAGGAAGGGTAATTCTGTAGCGGTACCTTGTTCTCCAAGGGTGCCTCTACACCAATTTTGGGCCCTGCCTGTATGCCCTTGCTTAGTTCACTTTGCTACTCTGAAACAGCTCTTAGAGGGTACAGCCCTAATCTTGTCCCCCTCTACATTTTTCCCTTCGCAACAATTCTCTCGATACCCTAACACAGGCAGCCTGTCGGCTTCTTTTACCGTATCTCGACAGAGTATACTTCAACAGATGCCCCAGAATCTCGCCAATGCTCACTCACATGCAATTCAACCTGTGTATGCTGGGCTCCGTGTACCATCTGCCCATGACACACCTGCACATCGCTGGCTCTCTCAAGGTTTTCAGTTAAAGACCAATCAATCAGGGCCGCAGCAAAGCCCACATACGCATGCTGCAAGGTACGCTGTATCTCCGGCATGCAAGGCAAGCCGTTCACAGCCCTGAGAGCTCGGGAACCTGTCGCTGGAAAGCTCTGTGAAAATAGGGTGCTCATATATTGTTGGAAACACCTCGAATACTTAAGTGATTCTGAAGTGTAACACTACACTCGAGGAAAGTCGTATCGGGTACTCGAGTCAACGGAGGTTACACGAGGAGGTTGGACGAAGAATACGAAAGAGCGAAGGGACTCAAAGGGTCGCAACCGGAGGTTGCGATTGACCGTTGCGACTGCAATGATGATAACCGAACCATTGATCGAGTCGCTGTGCGACTCGATAACCGTTTCTTCAAGTGTATTCTACAACTGCTCTATTTCCTATTTCCTATATATTGCTGTATGCTTGTTTCTTTTAATCAATCACTTGCTCTCACATACTAGTGCAAGGGTTCAACTACTCAAACACTTCCGCTGCACTACTCAAGCATCTTGTACAAGCGGGACTTAGTCTCTGAAAAGATCCAAGGGCTTTTCTCAGCCCAACATGGTATGAGCGCTGGTCAGAGACCGAAATCCCATCGACAACATCCTATCTACAGTCAGCATATCAAAAGCTTCATCGATAACAAGACATGGACAACAAGGGCAACAAGTCTTCTACGGGCTCACCCAGCGCCCAAGCCACTCAACCCGGCACCTCTGGACTTCACACTTCAGGACTACACACCGAGACCGGCGCTGCTCAAGAAACAACTGGAAGAGTACCAGAAATGGTGACTCCTTCACCATCTTCAGGCGTGGACCTGAACCTTATGGAAAGGTTCTTCAGCTTCATGTCGCACTTCAAACAGCAGCAGCAGACAAGGACACCTGCGCATTCAATACAGAGCAACGGAGGAAATATGGGGTCAGCACCAATGAGCCTCGACAACTCATCATTCGGGCGATACAACCAGGCACCTACCGTTGCGCCTTATCACTCTCCACGAGGAACGTTCGAGTTCATGCCGCCCCGTGCTCAACCGACAGGAGCTGCATCACAACAAACACCAAACGAGATATTGAGTCTCAAAGCGCAGTTTTCACATGTGATCAAACTGCAGACATCTTCACCGTTCAATGGACACGACTTCTTTACCTGGAGTTTTGAGTTCGAGCTGCTAATGGAGGCCGCGCACCTCTTGGGATACTTCAACGGGTCCCTGCCATTCCCAAGCAACGGCACTGCAAAGGAGCAAGAAATCTTCACTTATCAGTCGCTACTGGCATACACAGTCCTCCTGCGAAACCTGTCACCACAAGAGCAACAGAGCATCAGAACGTATCGGAGCTACGGAAACTCTGCTCTGAAATGTCTCTGTCAAGCAAACAACAGTGTGACACAAAGCAGACTCATGCAGCAGCTGACAACGATACAAATGAAAACCGGGGAAAAGGCGATGCAGTATATGAGTCGCTGCCAGACACTTCGTGACCACCTGCTTCGGTGCGGAGGTACAATCACTGAAGAAAGATTCGTGACACTTGTTCTCGCCGGGCTCAAACCACTATGGAGAACCACCCGCTCGCTTCTTCGCGCCCACGGACGAATTTCCGAGATGCACCTCTGCGCCGAGCTTCATGCTGAACAACAGGAGATGGACCTGTTTGAAGAAAGACAACCACGAAGCAATCAGCAACCGTTAGCCTTCTACACTCACAGAAGAAACAACAACTACAACCGACACGACAAGCAGAACCGATACGACACCAGAGGACTCACCATCCTGCCACTGTTCTGCCACAACTGTCAGACATCTGGGCACTCCAAGGTCGACTGCACACACCCTCGAGTTTACTGCCCAGCAGATCCGCAAGTCGCCTCCACTCAAGCGAATCCGCCAAGCTGTTCTTCTACACCTGCACAAAGCACACTGAATATTATCAACTGCATGGTACGCATCGACAACTGCACAGCCGAGTCACCACCCACTTACACTCCAAATGAAGAAGAGCTATCACCGCCGTGCTCACAAGGTCTTCAGGTCAACCGTACGTACGCTGCAGTCGCCAACGCCGAACCCACAGGGCGAAACACTTGGTTCTTGGACAGCTGTTGCGGTCAACATATGTGTTCCTCGGGGCACTTCGTGCAACGAGAACAACGCCTCAACCGCGACGTCATCATCACCATCGCCAAAAATGAAAACCTGGAGACAAACAGACAAGGAGTCGTTCAGTTTCAGTCAATGGAGACAAATGTCATACTACAATTCAACAAAGTTCTCATCGTTGACAATCTAGGATACAATCTACTAAGCGCCAGCCAGTTAATGGCGAAAGGAATTCACCAAGAATGCGACTCGTATGCCAACAAGTTTTGTCTTTATCACGAGAAGGGCGGCCTCTTCATCGGTCGCGCTCTCCTGAAGTCGGGCGTCTTCGTGCTGGACTTCGTCCCCGACCGCGGTATTGCTGACAGCGACGGCATCGTGTCGTTCGCCGCCTGGACGCACCCGCCCGATCTTGACCCCGACTTCAGCCCAGGCGGGTTCTGGTACTCCAACACCATCTTTCTAGAAGAGAGAACACAAGCATTAGCAGTCATTCGACAAGAACGCCAAGTACCAACGAGTATCCCTTCCCGACATCACCTGTAGTAGCAGCAGCAGGACCCAGCCGTGCGCCATCACCAGCAATCCGAGGACCACCAACCGAAGCAGATCAGCTCATGCCCATCACCCGAGGAGTTTGCCGCAGTCCTGCTATGGTCACCGCATTCTTCTCCAACGCCGACCTGTACCAGCGTTCTCCCGGCCACCGCGCTCCCGACGACATCTGGCATCAACGACTTGGGCACCCTGCAAACAGCACCATTTTTCAAACCATACAAGCCGGAGTATTAGAAAAGGATGCTCTCCTCACAACAAGCGGCCAGGAGCTTCGACAACCTCGCGCACGATGCTTTACGTGCCCCGGAGCTGATCTTCCCCATCAACCGTTCCCGTCGCACCACAATCCAAGCGCACCTGCATACGCACCGATGGAAGAAGTTTGCAGCAATATTTTGAACATGCCTCGAGACGACAGTGAAGCCGAGTACAACTATGTCATCACGTTCATCGAGGCAGCCACACGATACGTATGGCACTTCAACCTCAAGACTCGTTACCAAGCGTTCGAAGCCTTCACGACGTGGCTCCCCATCGCTGAACGAGAATCAGGCTCCCAACTCAAGAGTTTTCAGTCAGACGGGGCACTGGGGTACCAATCACAAAGGTTCAGGAGCTACTTGGCAGAAAGTGGCATCAAACGCCTGGTGTCCCTGCCCTACGCCCACCAGCAGCAGGGGGTCACAGAGAGGATGAACCGCACCTTGCAGACGATGATGCGGAAGCTGCTCCTGGGAATGGGACTGCCCAACACTCTTTGGCCTGACGCGATGACGCATGCAGTCCACCTCCACAATTTGTTGTCCTCGTCATCACTTCCCAACAACGCATCAGCGCATCTGCTATGGACAGGAAAACAGGGCAGCACAAAATTACTTCGAGTCTTCGGCTGCATGGTGCAGAGTAGACCCCACATAGCTCGAGCATGACGATATTCTCAACGAGCACGGTGGGGACTACACCTCGGGCATCGCAAAACATTTTCACGCATGGAAACTTCTCGGCATCCAGGACAAAAACACCATGGCATCACGTGATGTAATTTTCTACGAGAGACTGAAGCTGCAGCATTACCTGGACAACGTCGCCAATACAGCAGACCCCACCGACGGCTTCGAGGGCCATCGGTCCTTCGCCGACCGTGCTGCCAAAGCTGACGCAGCAGAAGAAGACGTACCTAAAGCCTCGGCAGCTGCCGGACCACTCCCTTACTGCTCCGTGCCCGTTCCACTAGCCGACGACAACCCTCTCGATAGTAACAACCTCGACACCTACTACCACTTTGCTGACCATGGCTACACTACACCTTAACCGGTCGACACAAATGTCTCTGAACGCATTGGACCAAATTTCTTACCTGACCCCGAAGAAGGCAATGAAGCAGCTTATCCCCGGGATGAAAATTCCCCTCGACACACACCAACAGGCCCGCAGATACTTGGACTATGGGTCACCGTCCAGAGCCCACCGCCGCCGTCACCCCGCGAGCCAACGACTCTGTCGCACGCTCTGGGGGGGGAACACAAGGCGAAATGGAAGGAAGCAATGGAAAGGGAACTGAAGGCCCTGCAAGACCAAAACAAATGGAAACTAGTCCCTGCAAGAAAGACCAACGGGCGGAATGTGCTCACAGAGAAATGGGTGTACCGAATCAAGACCAACGCGGATGGCTCCATCCACTGCTTCAAAGTTCGCTGGGTCGTACGTGGATTCGATCAGCAATACGGAACCGACTACATGGAGACATTCGCCAAGTCTCCCGACATACCTCCTTGCGCATTCTACTCGCCGTCGCGGCCACAAAAAAACTACCACTGCGGCAGATCGACGTCGCCAACGCCTTCTTGTACGCACCTGTGGACGCTGAGATCTTCGTTGAGCAGCCCCACGGTTTCATCGACGATCCCACAAAAGTGTGCTAGCTGAAAAAATCCCTCTACAGAATCAAACAAGCCCCGCGGCTCTGGCAGCAGCACCTCCACGGCCGCCTCGTCAGAATCGGCTTCCTGCAGCTGCCGCACGACCAAGGGATGTACCGACTGCAGAAGGGGAGCAATTTTGTCCTACTCATCGTCTACGTCGATGACCTGCTCGACGTTGGCTCCACTACCGACGTCGTCATCTGGTTCGAAGGGGAGCTGAAAAGCGACTTAACACTCACGGTGTCAGACACCGTCACCCAGTATCTAGGGTTGAACATCGTCGAAGACGATTCGGCGTTCTACCTACACGCCGGAAAGTACGCAGACGTCGTCGCGAAGAAATTCGGACTAACGCTGATCGCAGTCGCGACTCCCTATCGCTACGGGAACGACAACGGTGACACCTCCGCAAAGCTCCCCACAAAGCAAATCCACAAATATCTACAGAAGCTTGGCTGCCTCCTGTTCGCAGCAGTAACCTGCCGACCGGATGTGTCCTACAGCGCTAGCCAACTGGCGACATACCTCAAGCAGTCGGAGCAAGAGCACCTCGAGGAGCTGAATCGGGCACTGCTCTATTTCGTCTCTACGCCAACAGTCGGACTCACCTACAGTAAAGTAACACCGTCGTCCGTACAACTACTCGGCTATGTTGACGCCGACCACGCGGGAGACAAGGAAAATCGACGCTCCAGAACGGGCTACATCTACCGACTAGAACATATCGGGACAATTTCCTGGCAGTCGAGCAAGCACGAATTAATCGTGCTCTCCTCGGCTGAAGCGGAATACATAGTTTTCTGCGCTGCAACCAAAGAGGGACTTTACCTGTGGGAGTTGCTCGAGCAAGCGAAAATCACGACCATGCCCGCCTTCTCGTTATTCTATGACAACCAATCCGCGATCAAAATCGCGAACAAAGACGGGTTCGCCAATCGAACCAAGCACATCGCCCTGCGGTACTTCTTCGTCAATGATGAGATCGCGAAGGGGAGACTTCAACTCAGTTACTGCCCCACGACAGAAATGGCTGTATGAAGAAACTGGCAAAGGCAAAGTTTGATTACTGCATACTGCTGACCGGGCAGATAAACGTCACCGAATCTGGACACGTCAGCACTCCAGAAACGAAGGGGAGTGTTGGAAATATCTCGAATACTTAAGTGATTCTGAAGTGTAACACTACACTCGAGGAAAGTCGTATCGGGTACGCGAGTCAACGGAGGTTACACGAGGAGGTTGCGATTGACCGTTGCGACTGCAAGGATGGTAACCGAACAGACGATCAAGTCGCTGTGCGACTCGATAACTGTTTCTTCAACGGTATTCTACAACTGCTTCATTTGTTATCTTCTGTTGGAAATATCTCAAGGACTTCAACGTTTCTGAAGTGTAACACTACAATCGAGGAAAGTCGTATCGGGTACACGAGTCAACGGAGGTTACACGAGGAGGTGGAAGGAAGAATACAAAAGGACGAAGGGACTCAAAGGGTCACAACCAGAGGTTGCGATTGACTGTTGCGACTGCAAGGATGGTAACCGAACAAGACAATCAAGTCGTTGTGCGACTCGATAACCGTTCCTTCAACTGTATCCTACAACTGCATTATTTCCTATTTTTCTATGTATTGCTGTATGCTTGTTTCTTTTAATCAATCACTTGCTCTCACATACTAGTGCAAGGGTTCAACTACTCAACTTCCGCTGCACTACTCAAGCATCTTGTACAAGTGGGATTTAGTCTCTGAAAGGATCCTAAGGGCTTTTCTCAGCCCAACATGGTATGAGAGCTGGTCAGAGACCAAACTCCCATCAACGACATCCTATCTACAGTCAACACATCAAAACTTCATCGATTACAAGTCATGGACAACAAGGGCAAGAAGTCTTCTACAGGCTCACCCAGCGCCCAAGATATTCAACCCGGCACCTCTGGACTACACACTTCAGGACTACAAACTGAGACCGACGCTGCTCAAGAAACAACAAGAAGGGTACCAGAAATGGTAACCCCTTCACCCTCTTCAGGCGTGGACCCTAACCTTATGGAAAGTTTGTTCAGCTTCATGTCGCACTTCGAACAGCAGCAGCAAACAAGGACACCTGAGCATTCAATACAGTGCAACGAAGGAAATATAGGGTTAGCACCAATGAGCCTCGACTACTCATCATTCGGGCGGCACAACCAAGCGCCTACCATTGCGCCTTATCACTCTTCACCAGGGACATTCGAGTGTATGCCGCCCCGTGCTCAACCGACAGTAGCTGCATCACAAAAGACACCAAACGAGATATTGAGTCTCCAGGCGCAGTTTTCACATGTGATCAAACTGCAGACATCTTCACCGTTCAACGGGGATGACTTCTTTACCTGGAGCTTTGAGTTCGAGCTGCTGATGGAGGCCGCGCACCTCTTGGGATACTTCAACGGGTCCCTGCCATTTCCAAGCAATGGCACTGCAAAAGAGCAGGAAATCTTCACCTATCAATCGCTGCTACCATACACTGTTCTCCTGCGAAACATGTCACCACAAGAGCAACAGGGCATCAGAACATATCGGAGCTACAGAAACTCCGCGGAGCTCGCGTGGCATCATCTGAAGTGTCTCTATCAAGCGAACGACAGTGTGACACAAAGCAGACTCATGCAGCAATTGACAATAATGCAAATGAAGACCGGGGAAAAGGCGATGCAGTATATGAGTCGCTGCCAGACACTTCGTGACCGCCTGCTTCGGTGCGGAGGCACAATCACTAAAGAAAGCTTCGTGACACTTGTTCTCGCTGGGCTCAGACCACAATGAAGAACCACCCGCTCGCTTCTTCGCGCCCACGGACGAATTTCCAAGATGCACCTCTGCGCTGAGCTTCATGCAGAACAACAGGAAATAGACCTATTTGAAGAACGACAACCACGAAGCAAGCAGCAACCGTTAGTCTTCTACACTCAAAGAAGAAACAATAACAACCACAACCGACACGACACCAGAGGCCTCACCATCATGCCGCCATTCTGCCACAACTGTCAGACATCCGGGCACTCCAAGGTCAACTGCACACGCCCTCGAGTTTCTTGTCTAGCAGACCCGCAAGTTGCCTCCACTCAAGAGAATCCGCCAAGCCGCTCCTCAACACCTGCACGAGACACACCAAACATCATCAACTGCATGGTACGAATCAACAGCTGCAGACCCGAGTCACCACCCACTTACGCTCCAGACGAAGAAGAACTGCCACCGCCGCGCTCACAGGGTCTTCAAGTCAACCCCACGTATGCTGCAGTTGCCAATGCCGAGCCCACCGGGCGAAACACCAAGTTCTTGGACAGTTGCTGCGGCCAAAACATGTGTTCTTCCGGGCGCTTCGTGCAACGAGAGCGACGCCTCAACCGCGATGTCATCATCAACGTCGCCAACAATGAGAACCTGAAAACAAATAGACAAGGAGTCGTTCAACTTCAGTCAATGGAGACAAATGTCATCCTACAACTCAACAAAGTTCTCATCATCGACAACTTGGGATACAATCTACTAAGCGCCAGCCAGTTAATGGCAAAGGGAATTCACCTGGAATGCGACTCGGACGCCAACAAGTTTCGACTTTACCACAGGAAGGGCGGCCTCTTCATCAGTCGCGCTCTCCTAAAGTCGGGCGTCTTCGTGCTGGATTTCGTCCCCGACTGCGGAACCACCAACAGCGATGGCATCGTGTCGTTCGCCGCCTGGATGCACCCGCCCGATCTTGACCCCGACTTCACTCCAGATGGATTCTGGCACTCCAACACCATCCCTGCAAGAGAAAGAACATGCGCATTAGCAGTCATTCGTCAAGAAAGACAAGTACTAGCAAGTACGCCTTTCTCGACATCATCTGTAGTAACAGCAGCAGGACCCAGCCGCGCGCCATCACCAGCAATCCGAGGACCGCCAACCAAAGCAGATCAACTCATGCCCATCACCTGAGGAGTCTGCCGCTGTCCTGCCACGGTCGTCGCGTTCTTCTCCAACGCTGACCTGTACCAGCGCTCACCCAGCCATCGCGCTCCCGACCACATCTAGCATCAACACCTCGGACACCCTGCAAACGACACAGTACTGCAAACCATACAAGCCAGAGTATTAGAAAAGGACGCTCTTCTCACAATGAGCGGCCAAGAGCTTCGATGACCCCACGCATGATGCTTCACGTGTCCTCAAGCAGATCTTCCCCATCAACCTTTCCCGTCGCACCACAATCCAAGCGCACCTGCATACGCACCGATTGAAAAAGTTTGAAGCGACATTATAAATATGCCTCGAGATGACAGTGAAGTAGAGTACAACTATGTCATCATGTTCATCGACGCAGCAACACGATACGTCTGGCACTATAACCTCAAGACACGTGATCAAGTGTTCGAAGCCTTCTCAACGTGGCTTCCCATCGCTGAACGAGAATCAAGCTCGCAACTCAAGAGTTTCCAGTCAGACGGGGCACTAGGGTACCAGTCACAACAATTCAGGAACTACTTGGCAGAAAGAGGCATCCATTGCTTGGTGTCTCTGCCCTATGCTCACCAGCAGCAGGGGGTCACAGAGAGGATGAACAGAACCCTGCAGACGATGATACGGAAACTGCTCCTAGGGATGAGACTGCCCAACACGATTTGGCCTGACGCGATGACGCATGCAGTCCATCTGCACAATTTGCTGTCCTCGACATCACTTCCCAACAATGCATCACCGCACCTGCTGTGGACAGGAAAACAGGGCAACACAAAATTACTTGTTAGGATTAAGGACGGAGTCTAGGTGAATATAGGAGCTAGAATTACTCAAAATATAAATTCGAAATTCTGGACAGAAAAGTCGTCTTCACAAGAAACAACGTCGATGACAAAATAGCCGTTGGAATGTCGCGAAACTTGGATATGATGTAGCTCTTAATCTCAGCTACCGTTCTTAATTTGAATCACATTGATTGATGAAGTATTCGCGAGGCTATAGCTTTCGACGGATTAGGGGGTAAGCTGTAGGAGGAGAACTTAACTCAATCTCAAAAGTTCAAGTCAAGTTCAAGAATCTCACAAGGAATTAGAGGAGCAAGAGAAAGGTAGGGATGAAAGAGAGGGATGAGAGGGAAGGTCCCAAGAGAGTCCTCAACCAAGGAAACCCCATAAGCACAAAGTTTCCCTCCCTATAGGAACCCCAACTTTGACATTTGTCCCTTCCCAACCAATCCATCCAAGTTGGCCACCCTTGCCAACCTAGCTTGGTTGTTCCCAACCAATTTGCAGCTGTTACAGTAGAGTGACAAATTTCCCCAACCCCAAAGGTCCCAACTCCATATAGAGTCACCCCACAACTTCACTTTGTAACCGCCGCAATTGTAACGCAAGCTCATGAACTTTGAATCTTCATAGCTTTCGCGTTCTTGCTCCGATTGAAGCGATACTTGTTGCGTCGGAAAGCTCTTCTCAAGATCTATCATCCCAAATACCTGCTCAAACAAAAATAACACAAAACACATTCCCAAATTCCAGAACACACCACACACAAATTCTTGCACACGTTCAAACCACACATGCAAGTTGAACATATGGGATGGGAGGCAGACAGAATGTGATAGCATATGATGACATCACACAACATTACTTTGAGTCTTCGGCTGCATGGTACAGTACAGACCCCACATAGCACGAGCAGGACGATTCTCTCAACGAGCAAGGTGGGGACTACACCTCGGCATCGCAAAACATTTCCAAGCATGGAAACTTCTCGACACCGTGATTTTCTACGAGCGACTGACGCTGCAGCATTACCTGGACAACATCGCCAACACAGCAGACCCCACCGACGGCTTCGAGGGCCATCGGTCCTTCGCCGACCGTGCTGCCAAAGCTGACGCAGCAGAAGAAGACGTACCTAAAGCCTCGAAAGCTGCCGGACCACTCCCTTACTGCTCCGTGCCCGTTCCACTGGACGACGACAACCCTCTCGATAGTAACAACCTCGACACCTATAACCACTTCGCTGACCAGGGTTACACTACACCTCAACTAGTCGACACAAATGTCTCTGAACGCATCGGACCAAACTTCTTACCTGACCCCGAAGATGGTGACGAAGCAACTTATCCCGGGAATGAAAATTCCCCTTGACACACACCCACGGGCCTGCAGATACTTGGACTATGGGTCGCCGTCCAGAGCCCACCGCCGCCGTCACCGCGAGAGCCAACGACTCTGTCGCAGGCTCTGGGGGGGAAACACAAGGCGAAATGGAAGGAAGCAATGGAAAAAGAACTGAAGGCCCTGCAAGACCGAAACACGTGGAAGCTGGTACCTGCAACAAAAACCAACGGGAAGAATGTGCTCTCGGGATAATGGGTGTACCGCATCAAGACTAATGCGGATGGCTCCATCGACCGCTTCAAGGCTCGCTGGGTCGTACGAGGATTCGACCAGCGATACGGAACCGACTACACGGAGACATTCACCCCAGACTCTCGACATACCTCCCTGCGTATTCTACTCGCCATCGCGGCAACGAAAAAGCTACCACTGCTCCAGATCGACGTCGCCAACGCCTTCTTGTACGCACCTGTGCACGCTGAGATCTTCGTTGAGCAGCCCCACGGTTTCATCGACGATCCCACAAAAGTGTGCTAGCTGAAAAAATCCCTCTACGGAATCAAACAAGCCCCGCGGCTCTGGCAGCAGCACCTTCACGGCCGCCTCGTCAGGATCGGCTTCCTACAGCTGCCGCACGACCAAGGGATGTACCGACTACAGAAAGGGGGGGATTTTGTCCTACTCATCGTCTACGTCGATGACCTGCTCGACGTCGGCTCCACTACCGACGTCGTCATCTGGTTCGAAGGGGAGCTGAAAAGCGACTTAACACTCACGGTGTCAGACACCGTCACCCAGTATCTAGGGCTGAACATCGTCGAAGACGATTCGGCGTTCTACCTACACGCCGGAAAGTACGCAGACGTCGTCGCGAAGAAATTCGGACTAACGCCGATCGCAGTCGCGACTCCCTATCGCTACGGGAACGAAAACGGCAACACCTCCGCAAAGCTCCCTGCAAAGCAAATCCAGGAATACCGTGACAGAAACAATTGTCATGATGTTTTGCATTAATTAGGGTTTTTGAGCTTTCTGACCAGTGTACATAAACTCTTAATATTTAATGGTGGTACGCTTTGGGAGGGGCACATAGTGGATGTGTTCACAGCGCTAAATTCCATAATAGTACACTGGATCTAACTTTGTGCCAAAAGATATACAAAGAGTACATCCGGACAATTATTTCCCAGGACAAAGAGCAAACTTTCGAGCAGCGCTTCTAGTACCTAGTCCACCGACACTTGGCATTGATAACCACCTGCACCCTCCTAGGCATGTTATCTACGAGGTTTGTGAAAACCTTTACAAGGATCTTCTCGCACTCGTCCTGGACCCACCCTTTAACATAAGGGGGTGAGCACAAGGAAAATCACGAAGTATTTGAACATATGCAAGAGTACTGTGCACGATTTCAGGTTGAATGTTATCTCTGAGACTAGCCATGCTGAGGTGTGGCCAAAGAACTAGCGTAGGGTAACATAATGAGCAGAGTGGCGAGAACTAGCGTGTCCGCCGCGAAACTTAGGGTAACATAGCATGGTCGATTGTGCACCCATTCACTAATAGAATCGCGTTAAAATCTACGGGTCTCGTCATGGTGCAGCAATCGAAGAAGCCCCGACTGGTGGGAAAAAATATCCGGGTTCAGGTCTGGTGAGGAAGAGGGTCACTCCAGTGCTACAAACTCATGCCCTCCAAGCCATTCCAAGCCTAGGCGGGACACATGGCTTAGAATGGCTTGGAGAACATGAGTTCGATTACTGCATGCTGCTGACCGGGCAGATAAACGTCACCGAATCCGGACACGTCCGCACTCTAGAAACGAAGGGGAGTGTTGGAAATATCTCGAGGACTTAAGCGTTTCTGAAGTGTAACACTACACTTGAGGAAAGTCGTATCGGATACGCGAGTCAACGGAGGTTACACAAGGAGGTTGGACGAAAGAATACGAAAGGACGAAGGGACTCAAAGGGTCGCAACCGGAGGTTGTGATTGACCGTTGCAACTGCAAGGATGGTAACCGAACAAGACAATCGAGTTGTTGTGTGACTCGATAACCGTTCCTTCAACTGTATTCTACAACTACTTTATTTCCTATTTTTCTATATATTGTTGTATGTTTGTTTCTTTTAATCAATCACTTGCTCTCACATACTAGTGCAAGGGTTCAACTACTCAACTTCCGCTGCACTACTCAAGCATCCTGTACAAGTGGGACTTAGTCTCTTAAAAGATCCTAAGGGCTTTTCTCAGCCCAATATTGTCTATATATTGCTGTATGCTTGTTTATTTTAATCAATCATTTGCTCTCACATACTAGTGCAAGGGTTCAACTACCAGGCCCCACGATTGGTTTTAAGGTACTCTGATTGCTTAGTGTCGTACTTAAGAAAAAAACTTTCCATCAGTGTGGACCAGAAAAAAAAAAAACTTTTTCATCAGCGTTCGATTTCGAATGTTCGCTTTCTGATCAGGGTTGACTGGAAAATTTACACTGATTTTCTCTATCCTCAAAAAAATATTTCACATCTTTTAATTTATCAGCTACTCTAATTTAGCTATAATATCTACAAATTTACCAAAACAAGCTAAAATAGGGAAATGCTGACATAGTCATGCGCCATACTAACATGGTTCAAAGAAACTTTACAGCAGGTTCTCAGCTACACAGCCATATCACTAGTTCACTACCCAGAATCCTCGTCATCGTCTAAACGGTCGGCTGCCTCATTCCCCACGAGCTCATCTTCCTCATCGTCATCGACCTCAACCTCCTCCACTTCCAAATAGACACCACGTCTTCCCAATCTGGCTCATAATCCAGCAGCGACATGGCCATGAGATCCGACAGCCGCGCATCTTTGATAGCCCCGCGCTGCCAGCTCTTGATAACATTCTGCCGGGAGAACCCGCGCTCACACTCCACAGTGGATAGCGGCAGGACAGCAATCGCTACCCACAACTTCACAAGGTTTGGATAGGCATCCTTCCAGTCAGGCGTTTTGAGCATCGCAGTAAGGCCTGCATGGAAACTTTTCTCACACCTCGGGCCAGCAGCTCGAACGGGACAGAAGTTGCGCAGCTCCTTGATGGCCCTATGCTTGTTGATACCTGCCCATATTCAACAAGGACATAGCTATTACAGTGATTGCAAGTACATAGTAGACTCAAACATGCGACAGTGATAACAACATACCGGGCAACATCTCTTTCGAATGCTGCGCCCGAAACAAAGCCACCAGACACATGAGATGTTCGAGGCAGAGGGCGTTCCGCTCCTGGCGAGCTAACGGCCAGTCAAGCGAGATGAAGAGGCGCACTCCGGACAACGAGTCGAGGTCACCCAGTCGATCCAGCAGGTTTCCCACCATCGATTCCGCCATAGCCATGCAGAGGTCCACACTTGCGTTGTGGGTGAAAGGACCATTGTAGCCTTCAATCGCGTCATCGTGCAGAAGGTACGTGTGCGTTGTAGGGCGGCCGTCAGCATCCACCCCTTGAACAGTCACCTGCTGTGATCCCCCTTCCCCATGGAGCCGTAGGAATGCAGATAGGCGATCACTGAGCCCGCCACCAAAATCGTCGCCGTAGTCGACGTAGCGAGACTCGATGAAGCTGGTGGTGCGGGCAATTTGTGACTGGACGGTGACGAGGTCGAGCTGCACATAATAAGAATCAGGAATATTAGAATCCGATACATGTAAACACACTCTGAAAAGTATGCAGCAATCAACACCATCTCGTCTTAGAATACTGTACGTGTAAACACACTCCGAAAAGGATGCAGCAATCAACACCATCTCACCTCTCGCTGCTGGAACGTCTTGTTCAAGACGTTTAGCTGCTCAAGCATGCCAGCGAGGAAAAAAAGCAAGAACTGGAACATGAAGCTTGTTGCCATCTTGTACATCCTGGCATCACCCAGTTCATGAAGCATGACAATCACACCAGGCAGCACCGCCACCAACCTCAGGACGGCCTCACCGCGAGATAGCCAGCGGACATTAAAGATGCCCTGCAGCTCGAGACTTGTCTGACAGAACAGCTCCTGCAGATCTAGAAAGCGCTGGTGCCAAGGTCCCGAGCGTCCAAGGAACTCTGCCAACCATCGGATGAAGGCATCTATCATCCCAAACTGTGGCAACGAGTCTGCGGCATCCTTCGCAGCCAACGCCTCCTTGAAAGAAACGTACACAAAACAGTCAGCTTCTTTCCAGGCAAAAACAAACACTGGAAGCAAATCAACAAAGACTTGTACCTGTGTGCAATGCAATGGCAAGAAACGAGGTGAGGAATGCGCGTGCAAAGCCTTGCCACAAGCCCATTTCGTACGCCCGTCATCACGGCCGTCCCGTCTGTGCTGATGCCAGTTAGGCGGGAGAGGTCGATGCCGACAGCTCCAAGGTGTGAGAGCAGCAGGCCAAGAAGAGACGCCGCATCCGCTCGGTCTACAGTCAGCAGTGCGAAAAAACTCTGTGACGCCCGCGTTGTTCTTGACGAATGTAGCATAGACGATGAGATGTTTCCCACGGCAGCGATCGGTTGACTCATCGCAGGCTAGTCCCAAGTAGGGACTAGCCAGAATGTGGTCAAGTTGGGTTGTCTGCAACCAAGTTGCGGTTGCTTGTGTGAATTCCCTGAAGGCATATCTGCATAAATTTTGTGGAAAGGACACAATTGTAAAAGTATACTGTACACAGTGGTAACCAACATCAATAAACATTATGATGTTCAGTTAGAATAGACCCGAAACTTACGCGGTATAGTAGCTCCCATATCCCTTGTTCGGAAATCCCTTCACCCCCTTCTCCGCGAGGTACTTCACTAGCCGAACCCACGCTTCAATTGGCTCGTTGCTCTTGCAGTTGAAGAGGAGTGCGATGGCTTGATCCTTCTCTATGTCAGTTGCCGCTGGGTGCTCGTCAATGCGAGGTTGTCGGGTGGCAGCTTGCAGGAGGTCGTTTTGCTACAGCATCTCCAACTTGTGCTTGTTGGTGGCAGCATGCCGCTTGAATGCCTGGTTTTGCACATCAGTAGCACCCTTTCCCTTACGACCACACTTCCCAGTATCTCCGGCATGCTCTGAGCACACAGTACACTTGAAAGCAGGAAACCCCCCGGGTGTTTTGGTTAGAACGAGCCAAGGGTAACGTTCCTGCCAATGCGTCTTGTACTTGTCAAGAGCATCAGAGTACAACTAAAAGACATTGAAGCAAGGTTCAGAGGAAGTAGTATCGGCGGTGGAGTTGGGATTGGCGGCTGATGTTATCACAGGACAAGCAGTGGAGAGGAACGGGAGCTTTTCTTGAAGGTAGTGAGATGCCCGAACTGCCGCGCCTGCACTCGACTCAGGAAGATCTTCCATGCCATGCATGCGACGTCCAGCATCTCCTTCACTGGCTGTGGAATAACTCCCTGCGAAGTGTCAATAACGTTATTAGTAAACAGTGGGTACATGAATAAGAAGTCTCACCATCAGAAAATTCAGGTCGTGCTCGAAGGCCACCAGCAGCAATACTCTCGATTACAACGTTGGCAGGGGTCGGAGTTCCTGCCAGTTGCCAACATAGTTATTAGTAAACAGCTTTTTGTAAAGCCATGGATACAACAGAAGTAAAAACCACGGCTCACCAATAAACACACCAGCAAGTCCTGCTCGACGAACACCAGCAGCCCTGCTCTCGAGTACAGCGGAGGCAGGGGTTGGGATTCCTGCCATATGCCATAAGGTTTATTAGTAAAAAGTTGCGTCTAAAGGATTCAATAGAACCAGAAGCCAAAAACACTACTCACCGGTAGCAAACTCATATCCTGATCGACGGGCACCAGCAGTGCTAGTCTTGGGTACAGCGGGGGCCGAGGTAGGGGTTCCTACCATACGAGGACAAGGTTATTAATTAAGACTTGCTTGTGATTGACTGGATACAATAGAAGCAGAAACAGGACTCACCAGAAACAAAGTCAGGCCCTGCACGGCGAGCTTCAGCCGTGCTAGTGTTGGGTTCAGCTAGAACTCCAGGCGCAGTAGTCTCAGGAACGGCGGTGGCAGGGGTGGGGATCCCTGTCAGGAGACGACACAGCAAACAGCAGACGTTAATTTCCAGCCTTGTTTCCTGATATCAATGCACAAAGCCATGTGAAGCACACTTACCAGACTCAGACTGACGTCCTGCACGGCAAACACCAGCGGCGCTAGTCTCAGCTACAGCAGTGGTCGGAGTCTCCGACCACTGCTGTACACACCCAGCGGCGCTAGTCTTACGTAGAGTCTCCGGCGTGTCATCCGCACACACCCAGACGGGCGCTGGTAATGTGGAGTTCGGTAGAAGGACGGAATCAGAAGGCGCAGTAGGAAAGTTAATCACCTCGGTTGGCGTAGCGGTACTGAACGAGTCAACCGCTGATGGCATGGGTGAGGCAGATGCCAGGTGGGATGCTGAGACATTTGAAAGTCTACTCTGCTTGGAGGAAGGCGGCAGTGATATTAATAGGAACTCTAGCGCGCTTTGGGGAGCTGCGACGGGAAACTTAGTTTGAGAGGGCTCGTCTGGAGTTGGCGCGTCACCATCGACACAGTTTCCCCCAACGACAGCCATGGCAAGAGCAGGCTGGGTGGAAAAGGCTGCTGGTGTTGGGTGAGATGAGAACGCGATACATCAGCCTGAGAGGCTGCACGCTAGGGTGGGGCAAACGTGTCTGGGCGACGTTTTCCCGTGGGCTATTTCAGCCCTTGTCATGATCGACAGCTTCGACTGTGCCAGGCGGGTTGCTCGGTAGGGAGGGAAGAGCGTCGTGGGGGAGGACGAATTGTGTGGCAAGTACGGGCCGTTCGTGGGCACGATGCCAGGTTCAGTGTTGGCATCGTAGCGCGATGCCAGCGCTGTTGCTGTGAGATCGTAAACTACCTCACCCATTGGCTGCAAATACATGATTTGGCTAAAAGCCAATGGGGCTGCATGGCGGCTGCACGAAATTTACAGCGCGGCAGCATTTCACGCCTCATCCAGGTATTGCTATACAATTTGTTGATAGCTCAGTGTCGACAGGGGAAAAAACGCTTTTCCATCAGTCTTGTTCTAAAAAAGTAGGCTTTCTCATCAGGGTTGTACAAAAGAAAAAGGCTTTCTCATCAGGGTCGGTACTGTTGTGGTATATTTCATACTTAGCATTTTTGTAAGTTGTTTATCAACAGATAGTGTCGAATCTTACTGTAGAAGATAAGTCCGTAGGATGACGTCAGCAAATAGCGCTCGTCATAGGACAGTCATTTCAGTCACGCGAACAGTCGCACCTCTTCATTATCATCTAGGGCGCATAGCGCGATAGTTATAAACAGGTACATTAGCGAATAGGTACTTTTCCTAGAGCTATAAATCTTTGTTATGTTCTTTTTATTATTAACCTTGCGATTTCAACTTTGAGAACTTTGAGAATTAACTTCTCTAGAAACATATACTCAGGCTCATTCTCACAAGACTTCCGCTGTCTTACTAGTCTACCATTCCAGCAAAGATCCTAGGCTAACGCTTGAGGTTTTCCAAGTGTTCGTGTTTGCAGATTCAATACTTAGTCTTCTGCAATACCTGTCAAAATATTACATGGTATGAGAGCTATCTGGAATTAAGACTACTGTCAGCAATGACTGGTTCATCGCCAGCACCGTCTGCCGGATCAACTTCCGAAACTACTGGAGTACCGTATTCCCCCGGATAAAACACCCACGGGTGGCACTAAATTTTGATGCAAATTTTACTGGGGGTGTAATAAGTGGCACTTTTTTGTATAACGCCCAGGGGCTATGGAATGACAATTTTATGTTTATGAACTGGAATTCAATTGTGTTGTAGACAGTTCTTTTGTGCCGAATTTTGACGATTCTTGCACGTGATCGCGTATATGGTGAGGTGAGGAGGACCATCGTCATGCCACGTTGCAGGCAAACAATCATAGGTTGCCTGTGTCACAGGTTGTCACGTTCTGTCAAATCGTGGTGGCAAGTGGCAACCTCGACGCCACAAGGTGACAGCGCACCAAATCTAGAAGGAATCTGCTGCAGATTCCTTCACGACCCAACCAGGGCCGACCGACATGGATTCTCCCGCGCTGCAGTGTTGACTGTGAGGAGTGTGTTCCCATGAGCCTCGTACTATATCAGACTTGCAACATTCGCCTGAGTGACGAGAATTCCAAGCATGGTAACAGCTCTACACCACATTGAACCGATTCGCGTCGAGCTTGCACTGCTCAGTGACGCGCGAGTCTGATAAGAGACACTCTGATAAGAGGCAAAATCTAAAGAAATACAGTGAAAATGAACCAGGGGGGTGGTGTATAGGATTCATGCCAAAAACTAGGGTAGTATGAATATCCAGTTTAATAAAGCACCCAGGTCCGCCCAAATCACCCATGGGTGATTAATTCCGGCGGGTGTTTTATCCGGGGGAATACGGTACATGCCTCCACGACCGCCACTGGTCTCTCAGCCTCTGGACCATTTCCACCGGTTTATGCGCATATCGGTATGCAGCAGCAGCAGCAGCAGCAGCAGAATCCGTCTTCAGCCAATATTCCAGGGATGTCATCAACTGCCCCTATAGCACAACACCAACAAACACAGACAACAGCACAACAACAAGCATCCGTTCAACAACAGTCGTGAGTACAGCAACAAGCAACAGCGCAACCACCATTTTCAACGAAGTCAATATCATCAGCGTTCAGTGGAATGAGCCTTGACGGCTCGAGTTACATGCGTGGAGCCTCAGCTCCAAGTACTAGTTCATTCGCTTTCTCACCTTTTGTGCAGCAGCCGCAGTCACAACAACAGCAGCAGCATCCCTTTTATATCTTCGGGCGTCCCCCTGCTCAGCAACAGCATCAGCAGCCACAGCAACAACAACAGCAACAACAACAACAGCAATTTCAGCAACAGCAACAGCAACAGCAGGAACAGCAACAACCTCAACAACCGGGTATTATATTTCAACCGCCAAACTTACTTAACAGTACACAGATCAAGACAACCATACCTTTTAACAGAGTGGATTTTTACTCCTGGATTTTCGAGTTTGAGCTTCTTGCGCAGTCCACTGGGCTATGGCCGTTCTTCACCGGCGAATTTACGTATCCTGCCGTGGGAACACAACTGGAACAGCAGAGTTTCTTACACGCCTCCCTCGGGGCGTATACAGTTCTTGTTCGTAACCTGTCGCCGAAGGAGCAGCTCGGCGTCCGATCGTTTCATTCAAGCTTTACACTAGCTGAAACTGCATGGAACCACTTGAAGGGGGTATACATGTCAAAAGATACAATCACAATGAGTAAGATTCTTTCGCAGTTGACAAGTGTGCAGATGATGATAAACGAGAACGTCATGGATTACGTTAATCGCGTCCGTACACTACGCGATCAACTGGAGAAAAGTGGGGGATACTTCCCTCGTGAGATGTATCTCACGGTCCTCCTTGCTGGCCTTGGACCCGAATGGCGACAGACGCGCACCTTTCTGCGCATGAACCCGAACCTCTCCGAAGCTGAAATTTCGTCGTATCTTCAAGCCGAACAGCAAGATTTGGACCTGCAGTGACAATGCAATCAGAAAAAGGGAATACACTTGAGTTTTTACTCAAATCCAGAATCGCAACATCGTCATCCTCCGAAATATCATTTCTGCCATTTCTGCAAGAAACCAGGACACACTTACCAGAATTGTCGCAGTCGACATCAAAACCGACGCAGCACTTCACAGCCTTATCATCGCTCACAGCAGTTACCGAAGCCACATCAGCCAATGCAGCAGTCGACGACTCAAATGCAGCAGATGCCGAAACCGCCGCAGAATCCGTCACCGACACAGCATCGTCCTCCGGTCTTTGCATCTGCAACATCAGGGAAAGGGGTATTTGGATGCGTTACCACAATTGATGTTTCAGAAACATATTTTGAGACACGACTTGAAGAAACCACAAGTGCTGAAGGCATTCCCTTACCTCACTTTTATGCTAACCTTGCTCGAATAATTTCAGGTCTGAATACTTGGTATCTCGACAGCTGCTGCGGTTGGCACATGTGCTCCGCTGAAACAAGCTTCATAACCAACCAGCGTCCACTTCGTCGTCCGATACCTGTCACAGTCGCAAACGGACAAACTATTATGGCACGTTCTTTTGGGAGTATAATGCTCAAATCAATCGACACGGGATACTCACTACATGTTACCAATGTTCTTATCGTCGCCGGCCTTGGATTCAATCTTCTTTCCACGGCTCAGCTTCTGGCACACAAAATTCGCACATTGGGCAATTGTGAAATGATGGATCAGGAGCTCTGGCACAGTTCAACGAATACTTACATTGGTCGTGCCGCCACTCAACATGGCGTGTCTGTTCTTCAGTTCGCAGCACAGGGAACTTCTAGAGATTCTGAATGCGTCCTTGCACTTGGTCCCTGGGATCATCCAGAAGAAACAGATTATCAACACGTGGATATTGATTTTCGAGCAACTACTGTACCAACGGCTTCTCGAACTGCAGCTGCTATACTTACCGCACTGGAAACTTGGGAGTTCAATACAGCCGATGAAGGCGCTAATGCTTGGCGAACGTTTTATATAACCCGTGAAGCTCTTCAAGAGACTCCAGCTCCACTTTGGGGGGAAATTAATGGACTAGCAGCTGATGAACCTGACGTCATTGAAGAAGCCGAAAAGGAAGAAGTCGCCGAGCAGCCATGCCCAACAGTAACTGTCGCCGAAACACCTGCTACGACATCAACAGAAGCAGTATCAGAAGTTGCAATCGCAACTGCAGCAGCACCTTCAAATGCCCCATTACCACTTACACGTTTCGTCGAAGGAGAGATTGACAGGTCACCAGCGCTTTCTTCTTTCAATATTTCTTCTTTTTATACTAACGCCGATTTCTACCTGCGATCATCAGTACACAAAGCCACCGAAGATATCTGGCATCAGCGGTCAGGACATCCATCATAATGGATTCTTAATCATTCAATCCGAGCAGCAGTTCTTGATAAAAATAGTCTTCTCTTACCTGACGGCACGGAGATGAAGCCGCAGTCTCGACCGACGGTTTGCACCACGTGTCTGGTTGCCAACCTTACTCATGATCCGTTTCCAAGTCACTTTCCTGGCTCAACACGTTATAAGCTGATGCAAAAAGTTTACAGCGACATACTAAACTTACCTGAAGCAGGACCTAAAGACGAGCAGTACGTGATAACATTCATCGAAGCATCTACACGCTACGTCTGGACATCAAACCTTCCTGCTCGTTATCTCGCTCGCTCCGTCTTCATCGCATGGCTCGCTGTCGCTGAACGAGAGTCTGGCGTGAAACTGCAAGAATTCCAGAGCGATGGTGCAGGGGAGTACACCAGCAACACTTTCACAGAATACCTTCAAACACTTGGCATCAAACGGAAGCAGTCCCTGCCGCATGCACACCAACAGACGGGGGTAGCAGTAAGGATGAACAGGACTCTTCAGGAGAAGATGCGTGCTCTGCTGACGCAGGCGGCCCTTCCACCGCGTTTTCGGCCGTATGCGATGGACCACGCCGTGCTGTTACACAATCTTCTTTCTTTAACGTCCCTGCCCGAGTTTTCCTCTCCGCACCTGCAGTGGACACGTACAGTGGGAAGTACCAAACTTTTACAATTGTTTGGGTGTGTCGTGCAGTTTCGTCCTCCAACTGTAGCACTCGGGAAGTTTTCGGAACGAGCAAAATGGGGGGAACATCTCGGCATCGAAAAACAGTATCACGCATGGAAAATTTTGGATCTTTGCTCCAACCAAATCATCCCATCACGTGATTGTCTTTTCTATGAAAGACTCACCTTGCCCGTTTTTCATGCCCACCAGGCAGCAGCTGCCAACCTCGCCAGGTTGTTCGAAGGCTTGCGTGCATTTGCATCTGACGAAGCCGAAGCTGATGTACAGGACAAGGCCATTTTTGAAGCTTCCGAAGCTGCCGCAACACACATTCCCGAACCTGTCACTTCGACCGGCATACCTGAATTTATTCCTCTTGCTGATGCTGACCAGGATGAAGTTCGCGAAGTCCACCTCGGTTACGAACGCGATCGCCAACAGCAGCCGATGCCAGCCGTTTCTGACGAAGCAGTTCGTGTTACACCTGACGAAATTGGGGGGGGAGAAGGACCAGAAGAAAATTTTGCAGGTGCAAACGAAGAACGTCCGCGTTTTACAGAAACTGGCTTACTGATACTTGGATTTGCAATAGCAGTACAGTACAACGACAGTAAGATACCTGAACCGAAAACCGTTCGACAAGCTCTTACGAGTCGTCACCAAGAAAAATGGCGCGAAGCCATGGACAAGGAGCTAGCAGCTCTTAAGAATCGTGGCATATGGGATTTAATACCGACTTCAGAAGTAAAAGGGAAGAAGGTACTTACCGAAAAATGGGTCTTCCGCGTCAAGACTAATGCAGATGGGCTGTTTGAGAAATTCAAGATGCGATGGGTCGTCCGGGGGTTCGAGCAGACTTACGGCATCGATTACGAACCAACTTTTGCTCCTGTCGACCGACATACAAGCGTTCGGATTTTACTCTGTGTCGCCGCCTGCCGTAATTTACGACTTCGACAAATCGACGTGTCAAATGCGTTTCTCTACGCGCCCGTCGACGCACTCATCCTGGTAGAGTACCCGCATTCCTATTCTACTAACCCACCGAGCGTATGCCGTCTCCGAAAATCGCTATACGGGATTAAACAGGCACCACGGCTCTGGCAGCAGTACCTCCACTCACAGCTGATCACTGCCGGATTTTGTCAGCTACCGTATGACCAGGGAATGTATCTTCTGACCGACGGCAGCAACTATATTTTACTCGTCGCCTACGTCGACGACATTCTCTACGTCAGCAATACTGATTCAATCGCCGATATCTTCATACTGAAACTACAGAAAACTCTACAGCTTACAGTCTCCGAAACAGTCTCACAGTTCCTTTGTCTGAACATTACCTGTTCACCGACGTCTATTCATCTCACTACTTCTAAGTACGCAGCGACGCTTGCTGCCCGCTTCAATCTCACTCCTACTACAGTTTCTACACCGTACCGCTCACTACTGACTGATCACAAACCGAACACTGCACCGTTAAATTCAACCGGTTTACAAACCTATCAACAGCAGTTAGGCTGTTTACTCTTCGCCGCTGTTACTTGTCGTCCAGATCTGGCCTACGTGGCAGTTCCTACGTCGTCCTGAAGAGTAGCACCACCTTGATCTTCTCCGCGCGCTTCAATATTTCGTCTCGACTCCTGACGTCGGTTTAGTCTACAACCTCATCGGTTGCAAAACACTATATCTGCACGGTTTCGACGACGTCGATCACGCTGCTGACTCTACTAATCGACGGTCGCGCACTGGATTCATCTACCGGCTTGAACCTATCGGACCTATTTCTTGGAATTCAACGAAGCAGGAGTTGATTGCTCTCTCCTTTGCTGAAGCTGAGTTTATTGCTGTCTGCACAGCAACGCGCGAAGGACTCTACCTACAGGATCTATTGGCAGAAACGAAGTTGACGACGACTACCCAGTTTACCCTACAGTGCGACAACCAAAGTGCAATTCGCATTGCACATCAGCCTGGCTTCGTCAACAGGACGAAACATATTTCTCAACGTTACTTTTTCGTCAAGGATGAAGTCGAGACGGGGAGGATGCGATTGGTCTACTATTCGACCAACGAAATGGCTGCCGATTTTCTCACGAAGAAGCTGACGCGACATAAGTTTCAATACTGTAACAAGCTTTGCGGGATCTTCAAGAATGACACTATCGAACTTCCAGAAATGAAGGGGAGTGTTGTGGTATATTTCATACTTAGCATTTCTGTAAGTTGTTTATCAACAGATAGTGTCGAATCTTACTGTAGAAGATAAGTCCGTAGGATGACGTCAGAAAATAGCGCTCGTCATAGGACAGTCGTTTCAGTCACGCGAACAGTCGCACCTCTTCATTATCATCTAGAGCAAACAGGTACATTAGCGAATAGGTACTTTTCCTAGAGCAATAAATCTTTGTTCTG
Source organism: Closterium sp. NIES-67 (assembly GCA_027943415.1). Taxonomy (NCBI): domain Eukaryota; kingdom Viridiplantae; phylum Streptophyta; class Zygnematophyceae; order Desmidiales; family Closteriaceae; genus Closterium; species Closterium sp. NIES-67. The sequence continues at coordinate 195,135 of BQMB01001150.1, read as the reverse complement.
TCCTTTTTATTATTAACCTTGAGATTTCAACTTTGAGAACTTTGAGACTTAAAACCACAGGCTAGAATAGCAAAGGGGGGGCGCACTTGAAAATTGGGTTCTTTTTGCGGTCAGAGAAAAGGAACCGACTTCCCTGGTGCATTTTCCCAGACTCGAAAAAACAAATGCTGCGAACTTGCAGCCCACACTGATTCGCTGACGATGCATAACAGATTGTAACCCCAGAAAGGAACATGATGCGATGAGTCCGAGGGTCGGATGGCTAAACCAAAAAGAAAGGCGTGCGACCACCTGTCACAGCCCATGGTTTCAAGTGAGCCCCAGGTGTGCTACTAGTTTTCAGTCGTAGACTATTCTCACACGTAGACTAGCTTAGGAAGCCAGAGCGGTCTCGACACCTATCCTAAAAAATCGCCGCAGGTTTTGCGGGGCTTGAACAGTCCCCCCTACGTGTATAACGTTTTAGTTTCGACGAAAAACGAGCAGAAATGCAGTAGTGACGGTTTGAAGAGAGGGAAACGAGTTAGGTTCGACGAAAAAGGCTCGACGAGTTAGGCTCGAGGCGATAGGCTCAACGAGTTTGGTTCAACGAGATAGATAAGCGAGTTAGGCTCGACGAATTTCAGCCAGCGGCGCAGAGTGAACCTCGTTACGACAGCAGACTTGTCACCTTACAAAGAGGTATGTGGGATATGGAATAGAGATAGGCGAACTGGAGGAAAGGGGTAGGCGGAATGGGGGAAAGAGGTGTGCAGAATGGGGAAAGTGCTTGACGGAATGGGGGAACGAGGTATGCAAAGGGGGAAAAGGGATAGGCAGGATGGGGAGAAAGCGTGTGCGAATGGGGGAAAGAGGTATGTGTAATGGGGGGAAGAGGCACGCGGAATGGGGGGAAAGGGAGGCGGAAGGTGGGAGAGATGGGCGGCATGTGGGAAAGAGGGGGCTGAATGGGAGAGAGGGCGCCTGGAAGATAGGGACGCGGGGAGATAGGGAGACTGTTCTAGAACTCATGTAGCCAAGCAAGCAGAATGAGGGGAGGGGACGATAGGAATAAGGAGGAGAGGCGAGCGGCATAGAGGGGGAGAGGCGAGCGGCATAAGGGGGAGGCGAGCGGCATAAGGGAGAGAGGCGAGCAGCATAGGAGGGCGAGGAGGGCGGAATGAGCGGGTGGCGTGAACTAGAAGGGGTTTATGGAAGAATGAGAGCAAACTGAGGGTAAAACCATGCACGCAGTGAGGGTTCAGGAAGTCATGGAATTTGGGAGTGGAATAGGAAGGGCTGGATGAAAGTAGGCTGGGAGGTGTGGGAGGGGGGGGAGGGGAAGGGAAGGCATGGATATAGGGGGCGGGAGATGAAAGGAAAGGTGGGAGAAAGGTAGGCTTCCTGGTAGGAGTGAAGGGAAGGGATGGATATAGGGGGACAGAACTGGAGACGGGGGTCTGGAAAAACGGAATGTTAGGAGATAGGCCCTGTCATGTGCCCTTTCACGTTCCTGTATTTCCTACCCACCCATCCTCTCCCACAGCCTGGCACGGAGAGGGGGTACACAGGGCGAAGGCAGTCGGTACAGAGGGCAAGGAGAGGGGGTACAAAGGTCAGGGAGAAGGGGAATGCTAGGAGGGGGAAGAGTGGTTTAATCTCTGGGTTTCAAGACTGTACAGCTTTTTGTCTGCCCCGTGCTGTCCCCTCCTACGTCTCTGGATTCTCTACCCTCTCAAGGTCTCACCCCCTCTCAATTCTCCCTCACCTTCTCCCATCGTAACCCTCTCCCTCAACAATCTTTTGCTTGATCTCTCCATCCCTACTCCCCTTACCCCAGGGATCCATATTCTCACCTATCCCTTATACCCTTGTCCCTCCACTCACTCTCTGCCATCCCCCCACTCTCTGCCGTCCCCCAGCTCTCTGCCATCCCCCCACTTTCTGCCGTCCCCCCGCTCTCTGCCGTTCGCCCGCACTCTGCCGTCCGCCTGCTCTCTGCTGTTTCCCCGCTCTCTGCTGCCCCCCCGCTCTTTCCTGTGCTGCGTTCCCTTGTCGTCAAGGCAGAAACTTTATTTCCCTACCTCGGTCCCCTCTCCCATCCTTTCACCCATCTCCCCTCCCCTTTCTCCCACCCTGTCAAGCCTTTCCCCTATCTTCCCTCCCCTTTCACTTATGCCCTCAGCTTCACTCCCATGCTGTTGCTGGTTTTGCCATCTGCACTCCCCATCTCTCAACCACCTTCCCCTTCAATCCTACTGTTCACCCCATTGCTCTGGTACTCTCCCATTGCTCTATGCTTCTTCTCGTCACCCACCATTTACCCTGTTTTTTATTCTCCCCCTTTTTTTCGGACCAGTGAGAGTATGCAGGCTATCGTTGCAGTTTGAGAACCTTGTCACCAAGGGTGTGGTCAGCATCTCTTAGGCAATGAAGTAGTGGAAAACTTTTTTACTTAGCATATGTTCATTATAAATTAAAAAAACAGTAGTGCAACTTATGAAAACAATAACCACTTAGTGATTCAGTTGCTTTCCGCATGCTCAAGGTAGCTCCAAGGACCAGGAATGATAAATGTGAACTAGAAAATAGTAAAGTAGGTAATGATCCAAATGTAAAAAATATGAGTTACACTGTTTAGGTCCCGAGTATTTTGACGCGTACAGTGAAGTGTTTCCACACTTGTAGCTCGTAGCATGTTCTCACTGGGCGCAATTGCCTATGATTCGTTGCAAGGTACGTCCTAGCCCTATGTCTTCAAAATTTCGAGATTGGTCTTGGGGAAGGTTCACTCACAGGAACACGCCCTAGTCGCTACGCTCTTTCCCAGGGAAACTGTCGCGCGTGGCTTTGGGGAAGTCGTCCCACGCGTTTCGAAATCGACTATTCTCCCACAGGTGCGGATCACGGTAGGTTCATATCTGCCCAGCTGCCCCAAGACTTCCTTGGCAGTTTTGCCCTGGCAATCCAACTTTTTTCAAAAGCGCCCCCACTTCAAGGGGGGCTCACTTGAAGCCCCCCTTTGCTATTGTAGCCTGGGGTTTAAACTTCTGTAGAAACATATACTCAGGTTCATTCTTACAAGACTTCCGCTGTCTTACTAGTATACCATTCCAGCAAAGATCCTAGGCTTGAAATAAATCTCCTGGTGTTGTAAAAGACTAAGTATAAAACTATAAATGAGAATACTTGGCAAACCCTCAAGTGTTGGTCCAGGATCTTTGCTGGAATGGTAGACTAGTAAGACAGCGGAAGTCTTATCAGAGTGAACCTGAGCACATGAACTTGTGGGTAGTCGAAGGTTGAATAACCTGAGCACATAATTCTGTGGAAAGTCAAGGTTAATAATAGAAAGGCATTACAAGGATTTATATCTCTAGGGAAAGTACCTGTTCGCTAATGTATCTGTTCGTCGCTATCGCGCTATACGACCTATTCGTCATTCAATAGGGTCGCGACTGTTCGCGTGACTGAAACGACTCGTTACGCCTATTCGCGTAACTGAAGCGGTATATGACGTCATCCCGGACCCACGATGCTTTGCTGAAGTCAGCACTCGGACTTGTTTCCTTACCGAGAAACTCGATACTGCGCGCTACACTAAAAACGGAACTTGCAGGGATGCAAAACTTCATTTATCACAACACTCCCCTTCATTCCTGGAAGTTCGATGTAGTCACGTCGTTGTTGGAGTCCGGCGAATAAAATCTGCAATTTGGAATCTTGTGACGTGTAAACTTCATGTGCTGTAAGTAGTCGGCGGTCATTCCATTGGTCAAATGGTAGACCAATCGCGTTCTTCCCTTGTTGATAACGAATTTTGGCTTTGACGAAGTGCGTGTAGATCCTCCTCCCCCCCTCACTTCGGCAGAGTAAAAATGAGTCGGGTTGAAAGTGGTTGGGGTTGCGCCATTGAACGTGGGAAGACCGAAGGGTATGAATGCAAATCCACGAGAGTGTTGCATGTGGTGGAGAGGAGCCGCGATATCATTCGGACGCTTGTAAAAGGACTGTGAAGTTACGGGCAGATCTGATGGTGCAGTTTCGGGCAGAGTAATTTGTTGAGGCAGCAGTGCACGCAGCTGCTCACGTAGCTCGTGTAGGGTACTGTTCCACTTTTCTTCTTCGTTGCATTGTTGAACGTGATAACAAGGGGTTGGGTGACGAGTTATGCCGATGCCTTGTTTGTAGTCGTTGGAGGTCGTAGTCTGGTAAGCGGCTTCTGTTGAGAGTGCATAATCTTTCTCTTGAAGATGTGTAGTTGAAGATGTTTCTGCAGGCTGGTCGAGAGTGGTTGTTGAAGAATTGCCAGAAGGTTTGTCGAGAGTATTTGTAGTGTCGAAGAAATTTTCAGGAGCGGTTTGCAGTGTTTCCTCGTGTTTTTGACTAATATCGTCTTTGATATTAACGGCAGGTGTGTCGGCAAAGATGTTGGTGGTGTCAAACATGTATATCTACTATGTTTGCATAGACTGAATAGAGTCATGTCTTATATAGGGTACAACTCTTAGTTATATTCACATGTTCTCTCTCTTTTAATTCATTCTTCTACTCTGATATGGTATCACGCGTAGGTTTCGACCCCCCCCCCCCCCCCCCCCCACTTATCGCTTCCGCTCCTACCCTCGCTAGGCCCCGCCGCGCCCCTCCTGGGCCCTTCGTCTCTCGTAGCCCAGTCGCGCCTCCCTGGGCCCTACCGTGCCTCCTAGCTCAGACGCGCCCCTTCTGGGCCCAGTCGCTCCTCCTAGCCCAGCCGCGCCCCTCCTGGGCCCCGTCGCCCCTCCTCGCCCAGCCACGCCCCTCCTGGGCCCTATCGCGCCTCAGAGCCCAGTCGCGCCCCTCCTGGGCCCCGTCGCGCCTCCTAGCCCCGTCGCGCCCCTCCTGGGCCCCTAGCGTGCCTCCTACTCCAGTCGCGCCCCTCCTGGGCCCTTAAAGCGCCTCCTAGCCCAGTCACGCCCCTCCTGGGCCCCTAGCGCGCCTCCTAGCCCAGTCGCGCCCCTCCTGGGCCCCTAGCACGCCTCCTCGCCCGTTCGCGCCCCTCCTGGGCCCCGTCGCGCCTCCTAGCCCAGACGCCACTTCCTGGGCCCTGTCGCACCTCCCTGCCCGGTCGCGCCCCTCCTGGGCCCCGTCCCTCCCTTAGCCCCGTCGCGCTCGCCCGGCCCCTCGTCGCGCCTGCCCGGCCCCCGTCGCGCCTGCCCGGCCCCGTCGCACCTGCCCGGCCCCCCCCGTCGCGCCTGCCCGGCCCCGTCGCGCCTGCCCGGCCCCGTCGCGCCTGCCCGGCCCCCGTCGCGCCTGCCCAGCCCCGTCGCGCCTGCCCGGCCCCGTCGTGCTCGCCCGGCCCTGTCGCGCCCGCCTGGCCTTCTCGCGCCCTGCCTAGCCCCGTCGCGCCCTGCCCGGCCTCGACGCGCTCTGCCGGGCCCCGTCGCGCCCTGCCCGGCCTCGCCGCGCCCTGCCCGGCCTCGTCGCGCCCTGCCCAGCCTCGTCGTCACAGCCCCGGCCCTACATCCTCCCTGGCACTGTCCCCCGTTCCCTACACCGCTTTGCACCGCACTGCACTTCCCTGCACCGCACTGCATCGCACTCCACCGCACTGCACAGCACCGGATCGCACTGCATCGCACTGGACCGCACTGGACCGCACTGCACCGCGCTGCACCGCATTGAACCGCACTGCACCGCATTGCACAGCACTGCACCGCACTGCACCCCATTGCACTGTTCTCCACCGCCCTGTATAGTCCTTCCCTGCTCCTGATGGCGGCGGAGCTTCGCTTCGATGCTGAAGGTCAGCCACAGGAGTTCGAGGCTTGGCTTGCCGACCTCCGCCGCCACCTCACCGGCCAGCGGCAGGATGGCCACCCGCTTTCCGCACACCTTGACGGTACGCTCCCCTGCCCAGACCCCCCTGCTGTGCTGCCCGCCGACCCCACACCCGCTGAGTGCGAGTCCACTGCCGCCGCTGCCCTAGCACGCTCTGTCTGGCTTTCCCGAGACGCTGTTGCTCAGCTCGCCATTAGCAATGCCCTTCCCCCGCCTGAGCGCCCTCGCTTTAGGTCCATCACTGCCGCCCAGGCCTACTTAGATGCTGTCATCAAGCGCTATTCTGCCCCCCCTGCTGCCTCCGTGGGTCGCCTGATCCTCCCGATGCTCTTTCCTGACCTTGCGTCTTTCCCCACTGTCTTTGACCTAGCTGCCCACCTGCGCTCGATAGATGAGACCTGGCGCGCTGCCTGCACTGATGCACAGCTTAGAGCCCACCAGCCGCCCATGACCTCTACCCTCTACCTGCTTGCCACCCGCCTCCCTGACCGCCTTGCCGCCGCCCGCGACCAGTTCCTTAGCATTCACCCCGCTGAGCTCACCCTCACCGACTTCCTAGACACCCTGACTGTTATCGAGACTCGCCACCGCTCCATCGCCCAGGCGAGCAGTACGGTACTGGTCCCTATCTTTCAGGGTTGTGCCCTCGCTCAGTGTACCTTCTCCGACGGCTCTGTCGCTGTGGCTGAGACTGCTGCAGCCGCGCAGTTTCGCTCGGGGAAGGGTCGCCGCCCCAAGGCTGGGCGCGGCGGGGGAGGCGGGGGTGCAGGAGGGGGTGGTGGTGGAGTCGGGTCGTCTGGTGCTGGAGCGGACGAGGGGACGCTGCCCAGTCCGGCTGACCCACTGCCTCAGTAGCCGCAGCAGCAGCAGCAGTCGCCGCAGCCGCAGCCTCCCTTCCCTGTCCGGCGGTTCCTTCGGGTTCGCTCACAGGCCTGCATATCCCCTCGTTCTCCAGGAACCTAGTTGGTGTCGGCTGCCTCCAGGACCTTGGCGTCACCACTACGTTCCCTGGTCACGAGCGGTATGCTGTCTGTACCGAGGCCGCCACTGGTGCCCCCCTGTCCACGCTCCCCCGGGACCCGGTGTCACGCCTGTTCACACTTGACACCGTGACTTCCCCGGCTGGGACGTCCCCCCAGGTGGCTGCGCCTACTCAGGTTGCTGCTGCTTGCTCCTGTCGGTCCCTCACTCACCCGACACTCCTTTGGCACCACCGCCTTGGTCACCCTGCGCTCCCGCGTCTGCGTCACATGTCCCAGCACGGTCTTGTCCTTGGTCTCCCCGGTTCGTTCCCAGAGTTTCCCTCCTCCCCCGCCCCACCTTGCACGCCTTGCGTCGAGGGTCGGCTTCGCCGTGCCCCTCACTCCTCCTCGTTTCCCCCTACCGTCGCACCGCTGCAGACTCTACACATGGACGTCTGGGGCCCCGCCCCCGTCCATGGGACGCGTCGCGAGCGCTTCTTCCTCGTGCTTGTCGATGACTTCACGCGCTACACCACCGTCTTTCCCCTGGAGCGGAAGGCCGACGTGCCTGACGTTATCATCCCCTGGCTTGTCTCTGCTCGTGTCCACCGCGGTCTCCCTGTCTTGCGTCTTCACTCCGACCGTGGTGGCGAGTTTGCCTCCGGTGTCCTCGGTCGCTTCTGTCGTGCAGAGGGCATCACCCAGACGTTTACCCTGCCGGACTCCCCGCAGCAGAATGGGGTCGCTGAGCGACGCATCGGTTTGGTCATGGAGGTGGCTCGCACCTCCATGATCCATGCCGGTGCACCCCATTTTCTGTGGCCGTTCGCCGTGCGCTACGCTGTCCATCAGCTTAACCTGTGGCCGCACCCCCAGCGGCCGCAGGTTTCGCCGACCCTTCTGTGGACCGGGTCCCCTGGTGACGCGTCTGCGTTCCACGTCTGGGGCTGCCTTGCTCACGTTCGTGCCTCTGGCACGGACAAGCTCACTGCCCGCACCCTTCCCTGCGTCTTCCTCGGTTTCCCCCTTGACGCGTCTGACTGGCACTTCTACCACTCGCCGTCTCACCGCTTCTTTCACTCTCGCAACGTCACCTTTGACGAGTCCGTCTCCTTCTACCGCCGCCTCCCCCACCGTGGTCCCTTGGTTACTCCCCCCCTGTTCCTGGTTCCTCCCTCCCTGGTGGTCCCTGCCCCTCCCCCCCCCCCCTCCCCCCCGCCTGGCCCCCTCTTGTGTGTCTCACGTCACCCCCCTCCCGTCGGTCGTCCCGGTCGAGGAGTCTTCTGACTCTGGTGGTCCTGCGGCGCAGTCCTCGCCGCCAGTCCCTCCCCCGCTGTCTCCACCTCCACCGCCTCCGCAGCCGCCGTCGCCACAGCTGCGGCAGCTGTCGTCTCCGCCGCCGCCGCCGTCGCAGCAGTTGTTGCAGCCGACGCCGCCGCCGCCGCCGCTGTCGTCGCTGCCGCCGTTCGTGGACTCTGGGGTTGCTGGCGTTGAGGTGGGTACTCGTCCCGGGGCTCCTGTCGTGGCTTGTCCCGGCGGGACTGGGGGTGGTACCGGCGCTGGCGGGGTTTCGGGCTCTGGGGGTGTCCCTTCTAGGGGTGCCGGCGTGGAGGGTTCGGGAGGTAGCCGTCGCGCAGCTTGAGGCCCTGGTGTTGGTGTTGTGTCGTAGCAGCAGCAGTCCCCGCCGGTGTCCGCCCTTCGTCTGCTCGGCCTTCCGTCCCCTGACCCTGCGCCTGTTCCTCTCCTGCCGTCTCCTCCTCTTCCTGTCTACGGCCCCGTGTTCCCTCCGCCGGACTCGTCCCCGGCTCGTTTTCCCCCTCGTTCCCCACCCGTGTCCCCTCCTCTGTCTCCTGATGCGACGCCTCCCTCTCACGTCTGGTCTCGCCGTCCCTCCCGCACTCGCCCAGATCTCGCATACCCTCTCAGCATCTTGGCGCGCTTTGTGGCCACAGGCAGACACCGACCTCAGCACTGGTCTGCCGCTAAGAGGGTTCTGCGTTATCTTGCTAGTACATCGGGCATGGGGTTAGTGCTAGGCGGACGCAGGCCGGTGGTCCTGACTGGACACACAGACGCTTCTTGGGCAGACGACGCCGAGACGCTCAGGTCTTCCCAGGGCTACTGCTTCAGCCTTGGCTCAGGTGCTGTCTCGTGGAGAGCTACCCGCTCCTCGTCTGTTGCCCAGTCCAGCTGTGAGGCTGAGATCTACGCCGGTGCCATGGCGGCACAGGAGCTCCGCTGGCTGACCTTCTTGCTCGCTGACTTAGGTGAGCAGCCTAGCTCTGCCCCAGTCCTGTACGCTGACAACAGGGCCATGATCCTCCTGTGTCAGGAGCCTCGACTCGAGGGCAGAGCGAAGCATATCCAGCTACGGTACTTCCTCCTGCGCGAGCTACAGCAGCGACGCCAGGCTCGCGTAGTACACTTGGCCTCAGGTGCCAACACAGCTGATATCTTTACGAAGGCACTTGCGCCTAAAGATCATCAGCGGCACTGTGTACAGCTTGGTCTAGTTCCTGTAGTCTCTCACTTGCTTGGGCCTTGACTTTGTACTGTCCTATATATGTACACTCAGACTGGACTTGTGTCCTCTCACAGTGGTTGGACTAGTAGTGCCGCCCTGTACTTGTTCTTGCCTTGTCTGTACTCCTTCTGACTGGTCTTTTAGACCCTTGTCTCAGAGGCTGGACTAGTAGTGCCACCCTGAGCTGTTTTGTCATAACCTGCCCCTATGCAGTCTAGGGGGTGTGTCGAACATGTATATCTACTATGTTTGCATAGACTGAATAGATTCATGTCTTATATAGGGTACAACTCTTAGGTATATTCACATGTTCTCTCTCTTTTAATTCATTCTTCTACTCTGATATGTGGTGCTACTACTCGGAGTTTCTTCTTCGCTGCTGTTGAGTTCCATCGGTGGAACGGTCACCAAAGCAACGGCTGCGATGATTGATGGAGCTGGGAGAGGAGCGGTATCTTCAGAAGGTTTTTCGGCTTTGAATCGTAAGACGAATACGCCATTTTTTGTTGCTGCTTTTCCGATGTACGTGTTGTTCACATCATGTATTAACGCTTGCTCCAGTGTCGTGCAGTTTCCGACCGTGCGGATTTTCTTCTTCAAGAGTTGAAGAGTTGACACTAAATTGAAGCCAAGATTGTCGACGAGTAAAACGCTGGTAAGGCATAAAGACTTTCCCGTATCGGTTGATGTGAAAAGGAGACTGCCGATATTTTCTGCTGAAATTGTTTGACCGTTGGCGAGTGTGATTGGGCAGGGCTGAAGAAGTCGACGACGGTTGTAGATGAAAGGATTTGTTGAAGAGACCATATGGTGGCCACAACAACTTTCCAAGTACCAAATATCGGTATCTGTACTGCAACCAGCCATGTGAGTATTTGAAGTCGGTAAGAAAAAAATTGACGTTACCGTTTTGTTGGCAGAGTTTGAATTATTTGCTGCCGGCTTTGCTGAGTTGGTTGGAGGGGCAGAACTGAGTGTCATTGGTGGTGTTGATATTGCAGATGCTGATTTTGGAGGCGTAGGCTGCTGCAAAAACTGCTTCGAAGGCTGACGTCTGTGCTGTGATGATTGCGACTTCTGTAATTCTTCATGAGGTAAATACCTCTTGTTAAAGTAGCATCGATCGGTAGAATGTCCTCCCTTGTTGCAGAGTTGACAGAAGAATCGAGGACGTCGAGTTGGTGTTGAATAGAAACTGAGTTGTATATCCTGCCTTTTGTTGCGTTGTGACTACAGGTCAAGATCTTGCTGCTCTACTTGAAGATAAGAAGAAATTTCAGCTTCGGAGAGGTTCTGATTCATGCGCAGGAAGGCGCGCGTCTGTCGCCATGTATACCCCTTTCAGATGAGTCCATGCAGTTTCGGCTGGTGTGAAACTTGAGTGAAACGATCGAACGCCGAGCTGCTCCTTCGGCGACAAGTTGCGTACGAGAACTGTATACGCCGCGAGAGAGGCGTGTAAAAAACTCTGCTGCTCCATTTGTGTTCCCACAACAGGGTACGTGAATTCGCCAGTGAAGAAAGGCCATAACCCAGCGGACTGCGCCAGAAGCTCAAACTCAAAGCTCCAGGAGTAAAAGTCAACTCCGTTAAAAGGTACAGTTGTCTTGATCTGAGTATTGTTGAGTAAATTTGGAGGCTGAAAAACAGTGCCTGGCTGTTGCTATTGTTGCTGTTGCTGTTGCTGCTGCTGTACTTGCTGTGGTTGCTGATGCTGCTGTTGTTGTTGCTGAGCAGGGGAACGACCGAAAACATAAAAAAGGATGCTGAAAATGCTGCGACTGTGGCTGCTGTACAAAAGGTGAGAAGGCAAACGAACCAGTATTTGGAGTTGTAGCTCCACGCATGTAACTTGAGCCATCAAGGCTCATCCCACTTAACGCAGATGAAATCGATTGCGTTGAAACTGGTGGCTGTACTGACGCTTGCTGCTGTGCTGTTGTCTGTGATTGTTGCTGTTATGTTGCAGGTGCAGTCGATGGAGCACCTGGAGTATTCACAGAAGGCGGATTTTGCATACTGATGTTAGCGTAGGCTGGTGGAAAGTGCCAGAGGCTGAGAGACCAGTGGCGGTAGTGGAGGCATGTGCTCCTGTAGTTCCGGTAACTGATCCGGCAGACGGTGCTGGTGATGAACCAGTCATAGTTGACAGTAGTCTTAATTGTCAGAAACCCAGCCACTAACCACTGGGTTAAAAGGGCTTGTTGAATAGCGGGTAAGTGCGCCCATAGCCCCCCAGGCTCTGCACCTGTGGCCCTTCCCCGAGGATCTCAAGGGCAACCCCAGCGGGTCACTCAACACCCCCCCCCCCCGCTGGGATAGGTGGAAGACACAAGCGCCTCTGCAGCGCTGGCACTGGGAGTTGAACCCAAGACCTTTGGCTCTGATACCATGTCAGAAACCCAGCCACTAACCACTGGGTTAAAAGGGCTTGTTGAATAGCGGGTAAGTGTGCCCATAGCCCCCCAGGCTCTGCACCTGTGGCCCTTCCCCGAGGATCTCAAGGGCAACCCCAGCGGGTCACTCAACATTAATTCCAGATAGCTCTCATAGTCAAACATGTGTATTTGTCATGTTTGTATAGACTGTATAGGGTCGCCTCTTAGAGAGTACAACACTTAGGTATATCTGTGTGTACTCTCACTCTATCAATTATTCACTTCTCAATTCTGATATGGTATCACGCGTAGGTAGGATCCCCCCCCCCCCCACCTACCGCTTCCGCTCACCCCTCTAGCCCTGTCGCGACCCCCCAAGCCACGTCGCGCCCCTCCCAGGCCCCGTCGCGCCCCTCCTCGGCCCTGTAGCGCCCCTCCTGGGCCTCGTTGCGCCCCTCCTGGGCTCCGTCGCGCCCCTCCTGGGCCCCGTCGCGCCCCTCCTGGGCCCCGTAGCGCCCCTCCTGGGCCCCGTCGTGCCCTTCCTGGGCCCTGTAGCGCCCCTCCTGGGCCCCGTCGCGCCCCTCCCAGGCCCCGTCGCGCCCCTCCTGGGCTCCGTAGCGCCCCTCCTGGGCCCCGTCGCGCCCCCCCTGGGCCCTGTAGCACCCCTTCTGGGCCTCGTCGCGCCCCTCCTGGGCCCCGTAGCGCCCCTCCTGGGCCCCGTCGCGCCCCTCCCAGGCCCCGTCGCGCCCCTCCTGGGCTCCGTAGCGCCCCTCCTGGGCCCCGTCGCGCCCCCCCTGGGCCCTGTAGCACCCCTTCTGGGCCCCGTCGCGCCCCTCCTGGGCCCCGTAGCGCCCCTCCTGGGCCCCGTCGCGCCCCTCCCATGCCCCGTCACGCCCCTCCTAGGCCCCGTAGCGCCCCTCCTGGGCCTTGTCGCGCCCCTCCTGGGCTTCGTAGCGCCCCTCCTGGGCCCCGTCGCGCCCCTCCTGGGCCCCTGTAGCGCCCCTCCTGGGCCCCCGTCGTGCCCCTCCTGGGCCCCGTAGCGCCCCTCCTGGGCCGCGTCGAGCCCCCCCCCCTCCTGGGCCCCGTCACGCCTTCAGGCCCCGTCGCGCTCGCCCGGCCCCGTCGCCCCAGCCCGGCCTCGTCGCACCAGCCCGGCCCTGTCGCACCAGCCCGGCCCCGTCACGCCCGCCCGGCCCCGTTGTACCCGCCCGGCCACGTCGCCCCCTGCCCGGCCCCGTCACAGCCGCCCGGCCCCGTCGTACCCGTCCGGCCCCGTTGCGCCCGCCCAGCCCCGGTGCGCCCCTCCTGGGCCACCGTCCTGCTCGCCCGGCCCCGTCGCACCGTCCCGGCACCGTCGCACCAGCCCGGCCCCGACGCACCCGCCCGGCCCCGTCGCACCAGCCCGTCCCCATCGCGCCCGCCCGGCCCCGTCGCGCTCGCCCGGCCCCGTTGCACCGGCCCGGCCCCTGCGCTCGTCCCTGCCCCGGCCCCGGTCCTCCCCACTGGTACGGTTCCCCCCCCCCCCCCCCCGCCCTGCACTGCCCTGCACCGTACTGCCCCGCACTGCACCGCCCCGCACCACCCTGTACTGCCTGGCACCGCACTGCACCGCCCTACACCGCACTGCACCGCACTGCATCGCACTGTACCGCACGGCACCGCACTCCACCTTGCTGCACTGCCCTGCACCGCACTGCAGTGTTCCTGATGGCGGCGGAGCTTCCTGACTCCACCACCCTGACGCCGCTTCCTGTCCCAGCTGCTGTCTCTCTTGCTGACCCCTCCGGCGGTCCGGTCGTCGCCCGCAGTTCCACCACCCTTCCCTGTCCAGCGGTTCCTTCGGGCTCTCTCACAAGTCTGCACATCCCCTCGTTCTCCAGGAACCTAGTTGGTGTCGGCTGCCTCCAGGACCTTGGCGTCACCACTACGTTCCCTGGTCACGAGCGGTATGCTGTCTGTACCGAGGCCGCCACTGGTGCCCCCCTGTCCACGTTCCCCCGGGACCCGGTGTCCGGCCTGTTCACTCAAGACACCGTGACCCCCCCGGCTGGGGCGCCTCCTCAAGTGGCTGCGTCTACCCAGGTTGCTGCTGCCTGCTCCTGTCGGTCCCTCACTCACCCGACTCTCCTTTGGCACCACCGCCTAGGTCACCCTGCACTCCCGCGTCTCCGTCACATGTCCCAGCACGGTCTTGTCCTTGGTCTCCCAGGTTCCCTCCCCGCGTTTCCCTCCTCCCCAGCCCCACCTTGCACGCCTTGTGTTGAGGGTCGGCTTCGCCGTGCCCCGCACTCCTCCTCGTTTCCCCCTACCGCCGCGCCGCTGCAGACCCTGCACCTGGACGTCTGGGGCCCCGCCCCCGTCCCTGGGCCGCGTCGAGAGCGCTATTTCCTTGTGCTTGTCGACGACTTTACTCGTTACACCACAGTCTTTCCCCTGGAGCGCAAGGCCAACGTGCCTGGCGCTCTCATCCCCTGGCTTGTCTCTGCGCGTGTCCACCGCGGTCTCCCTGTCTTGCGTCTTCACTCCGACCGTGGTGGCGAGTTTGCCTCAGGTGTCCTTGGTCGCTTTTGTCGTGCGGAGGGCATCACCCAGACGTTCACCCTACCGGACTCCCCACAGCAGAATGGGGTCGCTGAGTGACGCATCGGTTTGGTCATGGAGGTGGCTCGCACCTCCATGATCCATGCCGGTGCACCCCATTTTCTGTGGCCGTTCGCTGTGCGCTACGCTTCTCACCAGCTTAACTTGTGGCCGCACCCTCAGCAGCCGCAGGTTTCGCCGACTCGTCTTTGGACTGGGTCTCCTGGTGACGCGTGTGCGTTCCACGTCTGGGGCTGCCTTGCTCACGTCCGTGCCTCCGGCACGGGCAAGCTCACTGCCCGCACCCTTCTCTGTGTCTTCCTCGGTTTTCCCCTTGACGAGTCCGTCTCCTACTACCGTCGCTTCCCTCACCGTGCTCCCCCGGTTACCCCCCCCCTGTTCCTGGTCACTCCTTCCCCGGTAGTCCCTGCCCCTCCTCCTCCTCCTCCCCGTGCCGCCCCCTCTGGTGTGTCCCACGTCACCCCCCTTCCGTCGATGGACCCGGTTGAGGAGTCTTCTGACTCTGGTGGCCCTCCTGTTCAGTCCTCGCCGGCCGCCCCTCCCCTGGCGTCCCCTCCCCAGTCCCCCCCTCCACCGCCTCTGCCGCCGCTGCAGCCGTCGTTGTCGCTGCCGCCGCCGCCGCCGCCGTCGCAGCACCCGTTCGCTGACTCTGGGGGTGCTCGTCCCGGTAGCCCTGGGGGTGGTCCCTCTGGGGGTGCTGGTGTGGTGAGTGCCGGTGGTAGCCGAGGAGCAGCTTGCGGTCCCGGTGTCGCCGTTGTGCCGCCGCAGCTGCAGTCCCCGCCGGTGTCCGCCCTTCGCCTTCTCAGCCTTCTGTCCCCCGACCCTGCGTCGGTTCCTCCCCGGCCGTCTCCTCCTCTTCCTGTCTACGGCCCTGTCTTCCCTCCGCCGGACTCGTCCCCAGCCCGTCTCCCCCCTCGTTCCCCTCCTGTGTCCCTTCCTCTGTCTCCTGACCAGACTCCTCCGTCGCACATGTGGTCTCACCGTCCCTCCCGCGCTCGTCCTGCCTCGCCTCTCTTGCGCTCCCACCCTATGTTGCTTCGTTCCCACGCATCTCGTCCTCCCCTTCTGCCGTCGCCTCCTCCATCCTCCCTTGTTGTTGCACCCCCCCCGCTGTCTGACTACCTTCGTGCCGCTCGTCCCCTTGTTCCTCGGGTCCTTGCCTCTCTCGTTACCGACCCGTCTGTTCCGACCTCGTGCCTTGACGCTCTTGTCGCTGCTGTCGCTGACTTCGCCTCTACCCGCCGCCTTGACTACGCCTCCGCTTTGGTCTCTGACCCTGCCTGTCCTCCGTCTGTCGGGGGTGCTCCTGCCCTTGGCAGTGACGTCCTGGAGGACCGCCAGTTCGAGCTTGCTTTCCTGTCCGAGGCTGCTCCCCATCTCTGTTCCATGCTGCTAGTCCCTGAGGGTGACCCAGACGCTTTCGACATCCCGACCCCTCGCACTTACGTTGAGGCGACTTCGGGACCCTGGGCCTCGCAGTGGATAGCTGCCATGGAGCAGGAGATGGCATCTTGGAGATCCACCGACACCCCCACCTAGGGTGAACGTAGTCGATGGCCGCTGGCTCTTCAAGGTGAAGCGCCCTCCTGGAGAGCCGCCTGTCTTCAAGGCGGGCTATGTCGCTAGAGGCTTCAGTCAGCGCGAGGGGGTGGACTTCTTCCAGACCTTCGCTCCGACCCCGAAGATGACTACTCTTCGGGTTCTGTTACACCAAGCTGTTCAGCGTGACTACGAGCTTCACTCCCTCGACTTCTCCACTGCCTTCCTTCAGGGCAGCCTACACGAGCAGGTCTACATGCGGCGCCCTCAGGGCTTCACTGGCACCTTCCCTCCTGGGACCCAGTGGCTCCTGCGGCGCCCCGTCTACGGCCTGCGCCAGGCTCCCCGTGAGTGGCACGACACTCTCCGTGCTACGCTTGCTGACCTGCAGTTCTTTCCGTCTTCCGCAGACCCTTCACTCTTCGTTCGTGCTGGCCAGATTCCGTTCTACATCCTTGTTTACGTCGAAGACCTGGTCTTTGCCACAGCTGACAGGGACGCACTGGCCTCCGTGAAGGCAGAGCTGCTGAAGAGACACACGTGCACTGACCTTGGTGAACTGCGCCGT
This sequence comes from Closterium sp. NIES-67, assembly GCA_027943415.1. NCBI lineage: Eukaryota > Viridiplantae > Streptophyta > Zygnematophyceae > Desmidiales > Closteriaceae > Closterium > Closterium sp. NIES-67. The sequence continues at coordinate 178,764 of BQMB01001150.1, read as the reverse complement.
TACCTTGGCTTGCAGATCTCCAGGGACAGAGCTGCGCGCACCATCACCCTGACTCAGTCACACTTGGTGCGCCAGGTCCTTTAGAGGTTCAGCCTTCAGTTCTCCTCTGCACAGCCCACCCTCTGCCTGTAGACCACAGACTCTCCGCTCCAGTGTCTGAGGAGTTGGTAGAGCACAGCCGCCCCTACGCAGAGCTGGTGGGTTGCCTCATGTACCTGATGACTTGCACTTGCCCAGATCTCGCATACCCTCTCAGCATCCTGGCTCGCTTTGTGGCCACAGGCAGACACCGACCGCAGCACTGGTCTGCCGCTAAGAGGGTTCTGCGTTATCTTGCTAGTACATCAGGCATGGGGTTAGTGCTAGGAGGACGCAGGCCAGTGGTCCTTACTGGACACACAGACGCTTCGTGGGCAGACGACGCTGAGACACTCAGGTCTACCCAGGGCTACTGCTTCAGCCTTGGCTCAGGTGCCGTCTCGTGGAGAGCTACCCGCTCCTCGTCTGTTGCGCAGTCCAGCTGTGAGGCTGAGATCTACGCTGGTGCCATGGCGGCACAGGAGCTCCGCTGGCTGACCTTCTTGCTCACTGACTTAGGTGAGCGGCCTAGCTCTGCCCCGGTCCTGTTCGTTGACAACAGGGCCATGATCGTCCTGTGTCAGGAACCTCGACTCGAGGGCAGAGCAATGCACATTCAGCTGCGGTACTTCCTCCTGCGTGAGCTACAGCAGCGACGTCAGGCTCGCGTAGTACACTTGGCCTCAGGTGCCAACACGGCTGATATCTTTACGAAGGCGCTTGCGCCTAAAGATCATCAGCGGCACTGTGTACAGCTTGGTCTAGTTCCTGTAGCCTCTCACTTGCTAGGGCCTTGACTTTGTACTGTCCTTTATATGCATACTCAGACTGGACTTGTGTCCTCTCCTAGTGGCTGAACTAGTAGTGCCGCCCTGCTCTTGTTCTTGCCTTGTTTGTACTCCTTCTGATTGGTCTCTCAGACCCTTGTCTCAGAGGTTGGACTAGTAGTGCCGCCCTGAGCTGTTTGTTTAGGGCATTCCCCTATGCAGTCTAGGGGGTGTGTCAAACATGTGTATTTGTCATGTTTGTATAGATTGGATAGGGTCGCCTCTTAGAGAGTACAACACTTAGGTATATCTGTGTGTACTCTCACTCTATCAATTATTCACTTCTCAATTCTGATACTCATACCATGAAATAAATCTCCTGGTGTTGTAAAAGACTAAGTATAAAACTATTAATGAGAACACTTGGCAAACCCTCAAATGTTGGTCCAGGATCTTTGCTGGAATGGTAGACTAGTAAGACAGCGGAAGTCTTATCAGAGTGAACCTGAGCACATGAACTTGTGGGTAGTCGAAGGTTGAATAACCTGAGCACATAATTCTGTGGAAAGTCAAGGTTAATAATAGAAAGGCATTACAAGGATTTATATCTCTAGGGAAAGTACCTGTTCGCTAATGTATCTGTTCGTCGCTATCGCGCTATGCGACCTATTCGTCATTCTATAGGGTCGCGACTGTTCGCGTGACTGAAACGACTCGTTATTCCTATTACGTAACTGAAGCGGTATATGACGTCATCCCGAGACCCGCGATGCTTTGATGACGTCAGCAATCGGACTTGTTTCCTTACCGAGAAACTCGATACTGCGCGCTACACTAAAAACGGAACTTGCAGGGATGCAAAACTTCATTTATCACAACAAGGCTAACGCTTGAGGTTTTCCAAGTGTTCGTGTTTGCAGATTCTACACTTAGTCTTCTGCAACACCTGTAAAAATATTACAGGTACTAGCAAACACCCTGAAAAAAAGCGTTAAAGGCGTAAAAATCCTGATATCGTGGGGCCTGTCAACTACTCAAGCATCTTGTACAAGGGGGACTTAGTCTCTGAAAAGATCCTAGGGCTTTTCTCAGCCCAACATACATAAAGCACAAACCCTGTGAGGTGCACACTTTTCAGAGCGTGTGCCCTGAGGGCAGGGTGCCTAAATTTGAGCTTGAGGTCCTGCTCTGCCCACTTGCCTCTCTTTTACCCCTTGGACCAGGCTGCACGCATGCAGCTCAATACCACAACCCCACAGGCACAACAGCCAGGACCGTCCGGCCTCAAAGTATCAAGATATCATCACTCTCCATCCTTCTGCACACCTCCTCCCTCCTCTCCCCTCCCCCCCCAGCCCCCTGCGCCCCCTCGTCGTCGCCCTCCTTGCGGAACACGAACACGCAGTACAGGTACGCTGCGTCCCACTCGTCCGCCGTCATCTCCTCGCGCCACGCCTCGCCCACAATGCGGCGCAGCAGCGACGCGTGCGGCTCCACGGCGGCGTGCGTCTTGATGAAGTCGTGGAAGTTGGCGTGGTACTCCAGCTGCAGCCCGTACTCCCCAGCCAGGCGCCGCAGGAAGGGGAAGGGCACGAGCCACTCAGGGCAGTCCACGGCGTCCTCCAGCCGGAACTCGTACCGGATGCCAAACGGCCGGGACGACGGGAAGTGCTTCACGCCGAACTCCGCGGCGAACTCCACCGAGTACACGGCGTTGCCGAACCTGAGGCTGGGCGCGGCGCGCAGCTTCTGCACGAGCACGTTGGCGTCGGGGATGGTGCCGATGAATGCGCCGCCCGGCCGCAGCAGCGCCGCAATGTTGCGCAGCCCGCAGCGCGCCCGCTCCTCCGTCTCGAACGAGTAGTGCAGCGCGAACTGCGTGGAGCAGATGTCAAACGGCGCCCACGCCGCCAGCTCGCGGTCCAACGCCACCCCGAAGCAGTCCGCGCACGCCAGCTTCGCCGGGAAGCGCATCTGCCGCCGCCCCCCACCCTCCCCGGTTCCCACCCCTCCCCTGCCCCCTCCCACGGCAAACGACTCGTCTGAGTCCCCGTTGTACCGCGCCATGGCGTCGTGCACCGACCCCTCCGCCACGTCCACCCCAAAATAGAACCCGACCCCGGCGCGCGCCCACTTGGTGAGGTCGCCGCCCTTGCCGCACGCGAGGTCCAGCACGCGCGCGCCGCGGGGCGGGTGCGTGTGCAGGCGGATGAGGGCGGACTTGACCCAGTTGTTGAGCTTCTTCAGGTGGATGATGGGGCTGGCCTCGCGCACGTGCCGCTGCTGGTTGTCGCGCCGGCTGTAGTGGTCCGCCACCACACGCACCAGCAGCCCTGAGGATGCCCCCGTGCTGCCCGCTGCCCCGCCTCCTGCCCCTGTGTCCGCCCGCTTGGCTGCTCGCCCAGCGCTCTCTGGTGCCCCGGGCGAGCCCCTCTCCTTGCGCTTCACGCCACTCTCTTGCAGCTCCCCCCCCTCGCCGCCCTCGCCCCCCGCGCCTCGCCAGTCCTCTCCGCTTCTGTCGCTCCCTGTCCCGCCTCCCTCGCCGTCGCTAGACGCGTTATAGTCACTCCCGTCGTCCTCGTCAAAGTCCAGACTCACGCCCAACCCCCCATCCACCTTGCCCACACCCCCCTCCCCCTCCCGCTTGTCGCCCTCACGCCCGTCGCCGCCGGCGTCTCGTCCCGCCGAGTCCCCGCCACCGTTGTCCTTGGCATCGGCTCGCAGCCCGTCTCCTTCATACCCGCCCTCCCTCTCCTCCTCCCCTCCCCCATCGCCTACCCTCCTCTCTTCCACCGCGCCCCGATCCTCGCTCTCCCCGTCGCTGTGCGACGACCGCGACGACGCTGACGACCTAGACGACAGCGACGATGAAGATCGCGACGAATGCGACGGCGACTGCGACGGCGAGTCGTCGCGACTGGGGGAATCGCGACGGCCGTCGGTGCCAGCCGGCGAAGCCGCTTCAGCGGACTCGTTACCAGACGCCTCCCTGGCGCCGTTCGGGTCGTCCCGGCCGGCCGGCTCCCAGTCGTCGGCGTCGCTGCCGTCCTCCAAGCTCGCCACGCGCTCCAACCCGAACCCCGCAAAATCCATCCGGCCGCTCTCGACTCTTCACCGCTGCCCACCCACCGTACGCTATCCCTACTCTCGCTACCGCTGCAGCTATCTCGCTGAAGCCTCCTCTAGACACGTCCGTAGCTTATTCCTCGCCCGTGCTGGGAGTCACCCACAATACCTGGCCGAGGCCCCACGCTCGCTGGGCTGTCCATGGGTTGAAGTGCAGAACGAAACAAATACTCGTTACAAAGTCTCACCCGCTGAAGGCAATGTTCGAGACCAAATATGACAAAATAGGGGTAAACTAGTATAAGAATTTCGAATTCTAGGGTGAAAATAACAAACAAGTAACGAAAGTGTTAACAGAGTAACAAAATTAACTAGAATGAGACATACACTGTGGTTTTGTGCTAAGGGGTTATACTCTCTAAGAGTACGCACCTATCTAGCCTATAGTAACATAAACACATACGTTTGATACACCCCCTAGGCTAGATGAGGGGCAGTGCCGGGCAAAGGACACGCAGCTCAGGATGGCACTACTAGTCCAACCTCAGAGGCAGGAGTCCGAAGACCAGTCAGCAAGAGTACAAACGAAACAAGAGTATCCCAGGACGGCACCACTAGTCCAGCCACTGGAACAAGAGCCACAAGACCAGTCAACATAATATAAGAGGAAGTATACATCAGAGCCCTAGCAAGTGAGAAGCTACAGGAACTAGACCAAGCTGTACACTGTGCTGCTGATCATGTTTAGGCGTAAGCGCCTTCGTAAAGATATAAGCTGTGTTGACACCGGAGGCCAAGTGTACAACGCAGACCTGGCGGCGCTGCTGTAGCTCGCGCTGGAGGAAGTACCGCAGCTGGATGTGCTTTGCTCTGCCCTCCAGTCGAGGCTCCTGACACAGGAGGATCATGGCCCTGTTGTCAGCGTACTGGACCGGGGCAGAGCTAGGCCGCTCACCTAAGTCTGTGAGTAGGAAAGTCAGCCAACAGAGCTCGAGTGCCGCCATGGCACCGGCGTAGGTCTCAGCCTTAGAGCTAGACTGGGCAACAAACGATGAGCGAGGGGACCTCCACGAGATGGCACCTGGACCAAGGCTAAAGCAGTAGCCCTGAGAGGACCTGAGGGTCTCAGCGTCGTCCGCCCACGAAGCGTCTGTGTGCCCTGTAAGGTTTACTAGCCTGCATCCTCCTAGCACTAGCCCCATGCCCGATGTACTTGTTGGATAACGCAAAATCCTCTTAGCGGCCGACCAGTGTTATGGTCGGTGTCTGCCTATGGCCACAAAGCAAGACAAGATGCTGAGAGGGTGTGCGAGATCTGGACGAGTGCAAGTCATCAGGTACATGACGCAATCCACCAGCTCTGCGTACGGACCGCTGGGCTCTACTAACTCCTCAGGGACTGGAGCTGAGAGCCTGCGATCTACTGGTAGAGGTATGGGCTCTGCAGAGGAGAAGTAAAAACCGAACCTCTGAAGGACTTGGCACACCAAGTGTGACTATGTGAGAGTGATGGTGTGCACTGCTCTGTCCCTAGAGATCTGCAGGCCAAGGTAGCGGTGCAGCTCTCTTAGGTCAGTGCAGGTGTGCCTCCTCATCAGCTCGGCCTTCGTAGAGGCCAGCGCGTCTCTGTCTACAGTAGCAAACAACAGATCATCTACATAGACAAGGATGTAGAACGAGGTCTAGCCTGAACGAACGAAGAGCGAAGGGTCTGCAAAGGACGGGAAGAACTGCAGATCAGCTAGTGTAGCACAAAGCGTGTCATGCCACTTGCGTGGCACATGCCGCAGGCCATAGACAGGGCGCCGGAGGAGCCACTCGGTACTCAGGGCGAAGGTGCCGGTGAAGCGTGGTGAGCGACGCAGCTAGACCTTCTCGTGCAGACTGCCCTGAAGAAACGCTATCGAGAAGTCGAGAGAGTGCACCTCGTAGTCACGATGTGCTGCTTTGTATAGCAGCGCCCGAAAAGTAATCTTCGGGGGTCGGGGCGAATGTCTAAAACAAGTTAACACCCTCGTGCTGACTGAATCCTCTGGCAACGTAGCGCGCCTTGAACAACGGCGGCTCTACAGGAGAGCACTTCACCTTGAAGAGTCACTGGCCATCGACTACGTTCACCCCAGGTGGTGGAACTACATCGACGTAGGTGCTGGTGGATCTCCAAAATGCCATCTCCGCGTCCATGGTTGCTATCCACTAAGAGGCCAAGGGTCCCGAGGTCGCCTCAGCGTAAGTACGAGGGGTTGGGATGTCAAGGGCGTCTGGGTCCCCCTCAGGGACTAGCAGCATGGAGCAGAGATGAGGCGCGGCCACGGACAAGAAAGCTAGCTCCTACCGCCAGTCCTCCAGGACGTCACTGCCAAGGGCAGCAGCACCCCTGACGGACGGAGGACGGGCAGGGTCAGAGACCAGAGCGATGGCATAGGCAAGGCGGGCGGTAGAGGCAAAGTCAACAATGGCAGCAACAAGAGCATCAAGACTGGAGACAGGAACAGACGGGTCAGTAACAAGAGAGGCGAGGACCCGAGGAACAAGAGGACTAGCGGCACGAAGGAAGTCAGACAGGGGAGGCAGAGCGACAACCAGCGACGGGAGGAGGGGAGGATGAGACGTGTGGAAACGAAGCAACATAGGGTGAGAGCTCTGAACAGGAGAGACGGGATGAGCACGAGAGGGATGGCGAGACCAGAAGTGGGACGGAGGCGTTGGGTTAGGAGACACTAGAGGAGACACAGGAGGAGAACGCAGGGGGAAACGAGTCGGAGACGAATCCGGCGGAGGAAACACATGACCGTAGATAGGCAGTGGAGGCGGAGGTGGGTGGCCAGGGGAGGGAAGACCGAGGAGGCAAAGGGCGGACATCGGCGGTGACTGCGGCTGCTGCTCCACACCGACACCGGAACATCCAGCTCCACCACTACGACCACCGGGAGTCTCCACAACAGCATCCCCAAAACGAGAACCCTCTCCAGCACCGGTGCCACCCCCAGGACCGACGGGACAAGCCACGACACTACCCCCAAGACTAGCACCCTCCTCAACGCCCACACCCTCAGAGCTCGTGGACCCCTGCGGCGGCGGCGGCGACGACGACAGCGGCAGCGGAGACGACGGCTGCTGCGGTGGCTGCGATGGCGGAGATGGCTGCTGCTGCTGCAGCGGTGACAGTGGCTGCTGCGGCGGTGGAGGAGGAGGAGACAACGGGGCTGAGATGGGCGGAACCGAAGCCGCAGGTCCCCTGGAGTCAGCCAACTCCTCCACCGGGACAACCGATGGGAGGGAAGTGATGTGAGACACACCAGACGGGGCAGGGCGGGGAGGAAAAGGTCGTCGAGGCGGCGGTAGCAGTGAGCGGCGGTGTGGTCGGGACAGTCGCAGAAGGTGCCGCGGCAGGGGCCGGGCTGAAGCTGGTACTGGCAGGTGACCACACTGGAGCCGCTACACGACACCGAGCTGCGCGGCCCACTACCACGCCTACCGCCACCAGCGTCGCCAGGCCACCACGGCTGCAGGGGCCCCCACGGCGGCTGCTGATGCTACTCGTGCTGCGGAGGCTGCTGCTGCTGTTGCTGCTCCGGGGCAACTGCCCCAGTCCCCTCATCTACACCATCGTCCCCGCCCCCACCTCCACCACCCCTTCCACCCCCACCACCCCCGCCACCCTTCCCTCCACCACGGCCCCCCTTGGGATGGCATCCCTTACCCTGACGCGGCTGTGCTGAGGCCGCGGCAGCGGCCTCAGCACCAGGGGCTGTCTCAACGACAGTGGCAGAAACGACAGAGTAAGTGCACTGAGAGGGAGCACAGCCCTGGAAGATAGGGACTGCCGTAGTACCGCAAGATTGAGCGATAACGCGCTTGCGGGTCTCTATCTCAGACATGGCTGTAACGAAGGCGGTAAGGGTGAGGTCACTTGGGTGCTGACTAAGGAAGTGGTCGCGGGCAGTGGCTAGGCGGTCAGGAAGGCGCGTGGCAATGATTTAAGGGGTAGCGCAAAGTGGCGGTGGGAAGGCAATGAGTTGAGCCTCAGTGCTAGCGGCGCTGTCACAGGATCGAATGTGTCGAGGAAAGGTTGCACTATCGATCAGTACAAGGCGCTTTTATACTTCCAGAGTACATCAGGTAACCAGGTTTATCTTATCCTAAGGGAATAGACCCTTCTAGAAGATAGAATCACCCTGCGTATAGCCACGTGAGGCTATTGGCTTTAAAGGATTACGGCAGGATTACGCTGGATAACGTCTCTAGTACATTCCATGCCTGGTCGGTGATATAATTATAATAAAGGAAGAGACCAAAGGATAATGGAAAATGGAAAATAGGAAACCAAATGAGATGCGGTAAAACGAGAAATGAAAAGGGAAGGAAATAAGAAAAGGCCAAGTGGTGTAACGGGGTCGTACTCTCACACTTCCCCCCCTCAAAGCTGGGTGGTAGAAGTAACACCCTGCTTGACAAGGTAGTCATGCAGAGGACGACGGGCGTTACCCATGTCGGACTCAGGTACCCAGCTGTCCTCAGATGGATCATAACCCTTCCAACGGATGAGAAGCTCCACGGTGCCATTCCGACGACGACGATGTGCAAGCACGGACTCGACCTCGTACTCGGGTTCGTTCTGGACGAGGACGGGCGGCGGCGGCGGCGGCTGGCGTCCGACGAAAATTGTGTTCGGGTCCCGATAGGGTTTCAGAAGTTGGACGTGGAAGGCGTTGTGAATCTTCCAGGTAGCTGGCAGGCGTAAGCGGAAGGTAACAGGAGTGACCTGTGCTTCAACGAGGAAAGGCCCGCAGAAGCGAGGTCGAAGTTTAGATGGGAGATGGCTGATGTCCAGGTTGCGGGTGTCGAGGAGCACCTGGTCTCCCACGGAAATGGTGTGGTCGTTGCGATGGCGATCGGCCTGGCGCTTCTGTTGCTGTTGAATGTCAAGGAGGCGCTTATGGGTCCGATCCCAAAGTTGATGCATGGTTGTGATGAAGTCGTGTGCAGGTTGGACTGTTGCTGATGTTGCCGGTTTCTGTGGTGTGAGTGGGTGGCGTCCGTAGCAGAGGAAGAACGGTGTCTGTCCAGTAGCGGCATGTGTAGCATTGTTGTAAGCAAACTCGAGTACGGGCAGGTGCAAGTCCCATTTGGAGATGTCGTCCTTGCAGGCTGCTCGGAGGAGTTGCTCAACAATTTGGTTGAGGCGCTCGGTCTGTCCGTCTGTCTGCGGATGGTATGCGGATGACATGGCGAGTTTGGTCCCGAGAAGAGACATAAGTTCCTTCCAGAACCTGCTGGTGAACTTGGGGTCTCGGTCGGAAATGAGTGTGGTTGGGATGCCATGCTGGGAGATGATGTGACGAACGAAGAGCTGTGCTGTCTCCTCGGTGCGTGCCGTCGTGTGTGTCGGGATGAAGTGTCCCATTTTGGAGAACTTGTCAATGACGACAAGGATGGCGTCATGACCGCTGGAGGTAGGTGGTAACCCGGTGATGAAATCTAGGCTAACCACTTGCCATGGTTGTTCTGGGACAGGAAGAGGCTGCACTAGTCCCGCCTTTTTCTGCTTGCTGCTCTTCATCCGCTGACATGTATCACACGAGGTGACGAATTTCTGGACGTCGTCTGCCATATGGGGCTAGTAGTAGTGTTTGGCGATACCGGTCAGCGTCTTGTTGCTACCGAAGTGTCCGGCGTACAGGACGTCGTGGTATTCTTCGAGTAGTAACTGGCGCAAAGGAGGGTAATTGGGTACCCAGATTTTTGTTGATCCTTTCCGGTACGCGATGTCACTGTCCCACTGTAGCAGATGTCGTTTTTCTGCCAAGGAAATTTCGGGGTTGATGGCGTACCCGTGGGTGAAGAGTCCCTTGAGTAGTGGATTCATCCCTTCGACCTGAATCGGGGCAACGTGTGCAGGCCGGCTGAGAGCGTCTGCTTTGTTCTTGTGGCCGGGCTTGTACACGATGTCGTAGTGGAAGTGTGTCTCGAGGAAGTCGATCCACCGGACCTGCCGCCTGGAAAGGTTGGGTTGTGTCTTCAAATATTTCAGGCTGCAGTGGTCGGTGTAGACGGTCGTTCTTCGTCCTTCGAGATAGCATCTCCACGCTTTGAAGGCGATGATGATAGCAAGAGCCTCTTTGTCGTGTATCGGGTAGTTGAGTTCTGCCCCGTGCAGTTTCTTGCTGAGGTAGGCAATTGGTTGCAGTCCATTCCCCTGGTCTTGCATTAAGACTGCTCCCACTGCCTGGTCGCTGGCGTCAGCTTCGATTACGTAGTCGCGTTCGGGATCTGGCAAGATGAGCACCGGTGCGGACGTTAGTGCTTGTTTCAGCTGCTCCACGGCTTCCTGGTGCTTCGTCTCCCATTTGTAGGGCGTGTTCTTCTTCAGCAGATTCGTGAGTGGTGCCGCGAGTTTCGCATACTGTGGCACGAACCTGTTGTAGTAATTAGCGAAGCCTAGGAACTGCTGCAACTCCTTCACGTTCTCGGGTGTCTTCCACGTACGTACGGCTTCGACTTTCTTGGGGTCGACGTGAACTCCTTGAGCGCTCACCAAGTGTCCTAGAAATTGGACTTTCTCCAGGGCGAATTCGCTCTTGGACAGTTTGACGTAGAATCGTTCTCGTCGAAGAATTTCGAAGACGCGTCGCAGGTGTTCGACGTGCTGCTTCATGTCGCGCGAGTAGATGAGTATGTCGTCCAGGTACACCACCACGCATTCGTCCAGAAGTGGTCGTAGAATGTGGTTCATTTCGGCTTGGAACGTTGCCGGCGCATTGGTGAGTCCGAACGGCATGACCAAATACTCGTACGATCCGTACCGAGTTCGAAAAGCAGTTTTGTGGATAGAGTTGTCCGCCATCCGTATCTGCCAGTATCCGGACCGCAGATCCAGTTTGGAAAATACCGTAGCTCCCCGAAGCTGGTCAAGCAGGTCATCGATTCGCGGTATCGGATATTTATTCTTGATGGTCTGCTTGTTAAGAGCTCGGTAGTCGATGCACATGCGCAGGCTTCCGTCCGGTTTCGGTGTGAAGAGTACTGGGGCACCGTATGGCGAAGTAGATGGTCGGATGAGTCCTTTGGCTAGGAGATACTCGATCTGCTTCTTCATGTCGGTCAGCTCCGTAGGGCTGAGCCGGTATGGTGCTCGGAAGGTCGGCTTCGAACCCGGTTCCTCCACGATCTCGTGTTGATGCGTTCGGTATGGCGGTAGCTCGTTCGGAAGATCGTCAGGAAGAATGTCTTGGAACTCCTTCAGTAATTCCTTGATTTTTTCTGGAGTTTCCGAGGCTTTCTCTCCGTCATTCTCCACCTCTGTTGCTATCGCCAGGAACCCGGTGTCGGTCCGCTTCACATCCTTCTCGAATCGTGCGAGTGTCTCCACTGGGATATCTCCTGTATCGTCCCAGTTGGGTAGCTGTACTCTCCGTCCATTGTTGTAGATGCTTGCGGTGCGGTTCACCCAGTTGATCTCGGGGTTGAATTTTTTCAGGAAGTCTCGCCCGAAGATCAAGTCAAGCCCTTTGATGTTGGTGATGGGGAGTGCAGGTCTCCAGCGCAGTGGTCCGATTTGTAGATGTAGCACTGCTTCGCCGTGTACTGGTAACTTGCTGCCGTCCACCATCGTTGCAGAGAATCCTGAAGGCTTGTACTCTTCCCGGAGTCGGTCGATCATTGCCTTGTCGCAGACGGTGTGTGACGCTCCGCTGTCCACGAGTGCTTGGAGGCGTCGTCCTTTGCAGATGACCTCGAGCACGAGGGGCAGTCGTTGCTCGGAGTACCCAAAGATAGTTTCATTGATTGGGTCATAGGGTACATCCCAATGTTCCGTACACACCTTGGTGTTGCTGTCTACTCCTGAGCTGGCAGCTGGCCGAGGCTGCTTGGAGAACGGCTCTTGTCCAGGGCCCGGAGTTTCTTTGACGACTGTGCGCGTCACTGATGCCGAAGAACTGGATGCATCCGTAGAAGGAGTTCGGGGTTTGTGCAGCTTCTTGTAGACCCCCAGCTTCCTCTTGAGCTGCTTCAGCTCCACCGACGTCTTCCCTGGGGAGCGGGTAGTCGTTGTGGGCTGGTGTCGGGAGAGGACGTTGACTCCGTGGAAAGGTCGGCTTCTTTCCACACTCCTTAATTTGGTCCCCAAGTTGCCCGGTACCGGTATAATCTCCACAGCTGTCTGCTTCTTTTGGAGTCCCTCCCGAATTTTCTCCAAGGCTCTAGCCCCTCGAACATCATAAGTTTTCATTAAAGCATCTTTATAAGATAACTTTAACGAATTCTTATAATTTCTTGGGTCTTCAAGGAGTTTCCCTGTCTCGGCAGAGTCTTTTTTCGCGGAGTCGTATTTTTCCTCGGCGATTTTCCCTGGCGAAGACTGGTCGTGGGGTGGAGATTTTCCCCCATCATTTCCTCCTTCTCGCGTCGAATCAGCTTCGTCGAAGTTGATTTTTCCGGAATCCCGCGGCCGCTTTCGGATCTTTTTATTTTCGCCAGCTAGATCCGCAATCACTGGCGACTCCCGTTTTTTGTCTTCTGATTGGCCGAAAGATTTCCGCCACTGTTGCGTGCCCGATACTCTGCGCGTGCGGCCTTCATTTTGTTGCAGTCGAAGATTCGGTGGCCCGGCACCCCGCAAAAATCACACGTGTAGTTGGTGTTTTTCGGACGTGGCCGCCCCTCGAATCTGTCGACTTCCATCGGGTCGGCGAACGTGGGGTGAGCCGAGCGGTCGCCCTGTCGCGTACTGCCGACGTGCGTCCGTCGTGTTCCGGCGTTGACCATGTCGAAGCGCTCCGCTGACGAAACGACGTCACTGTAGCTCGCGTAGTTTGACGCTGCGACTTGTCGTTTGACTTCGGTCTTCAGCCCGGCGAGGTACGATTGTACTTTTTCCCCTTCGATCAGGTCGGGAATGCGGTTATAAAATTCTTCCATCTGCTGCGTGTACTGTGCTACACTCCCGAACTGTCGATGGCGATGAATTTTTTCGCGGGCAAGGAAACCTGAATTTATCGGCTCGAAGCGTTTCAGCAGGTCGGCGCGGAACTGCTGCCACGTGGCTTCACCGTGGATGAAAGTACTGTTGCCGCCAATCCACTCGAGTGCCGGCCCTCGCATCAGTGTCGCCGCGAGTCGTACACGTTGACCGTCCCAGACTGGCGAGCTCCATCCGACGGCTGCGAAGTAGATCTCCATCCCGGCGATCCATCTGCGGGCGTCGGAGTTTCGATCGCTCGGATCGAACGGCTCAGGTGGGCGCGGTTTCGGAGCCTCGAGAAACTGCTGCGACTGCTGCGTCGTCGCCGTTGTCGTCTCGTGCTGCGCTCCGGCGAGTCGAGTTACTCGCTCGAACTGGTTTCGCCACGCTTCGCGATCCGCTCGCATTTCCTCCTGAAGGGCTGCGATGCGCGCGAAGAGCTGCTGGGTAACCTCGGCGTTGTCGAAGGTTGCCATCCTGTTCAAAACACGCACGGAGGGGGTAATTCGAAAATCGCGGAGCTGGTGCTTACCAGAATCGGCGTCGAATTGGTCGCCCCCGGCGGTTTTTCGAGGCAGGATCCCCGCTGCTGCTGCTTAGCTGAGCGCGGCCGAGTGAGAAAAGCTCTGATTACCAAGTGTCACAGGATCGAATGTGTCGAGGAAAGGTTGCACTATCGATCAGTACAAGGCGCTTTTATACTTCCAGAGTACATCAGGTAACCAGGTTTATCTTATCCTAAGGGAATAGACCCTTCTAGAAGATAGAATCACCCTGCGTATAGCCACGTGAGGCTATTGGCTTTAAAGGATTACGGCAGGATTACGCTGGATAACGTCTCTAGTACATTCCATGCCTGGTCGGTGATATAATTATAATAAAGGAAGAGACCAAAGGATAATGGAAAATGGAAAATAGGAAACCAAATGAGATGCGGTAAAACGAGAAATGAAAAGGGAAGGAAATAAGAAAAGGCCAAGTGGTGTAACGGGGTCGTACTCTCACAGGCGCGGTAGCTAGTTTCAAGTGCACGGAGGTGAGTGGCAAGGTCAGCGATAGTCGGGAAGGACGCAAGATGAGGGAACATCATGGGGAGGATCTGGCGGTCGGCAGAGGATGAGGAGGGAGTAGAATACCGCGTAATGACCGCATCTAAGAATTCCTTCGCTTTGGCTACAGTGGTAAAACGGGGACGCTCAGACAGGGGGGGGGTATGACTAATAGCAAGCTGGGCGATTGCGTCGCGCGACTCCCAGACAGCGCGGGCAAGCTCAGCAATGGCAAAGGCCTCACACTCAGCAGGCGTGGGGGCAGCAGGGAGGGCAGCAGGCGGGTCGGGGCAGGGGAGCTTGCCGTCGACATGGATGGCCAGGGAATGGCCATCCTGGCACTGTCCTGTAAGCTGGTGGCGGAGGTCGACGAGCCACGCCTCAAAATCAACCGCCCGACCCTCCGCGTCTAGGCGCAGCACAGAGTCCGACATCACCACGGTTGCAGCAGCTGACTGCCGCTGGAGGGGGAGAGAGCGGCGGAGAGCGGTGGAGAGCGGTGGAGAGTTGTGGAGAGTGGTGGAGAGCGGTGAAGTGCGGTGGAGAGCGGTGGAGACAGCCGGCGGTAGCGGCGGCGCAGAGGGGAGCCTAGGCGGACGGGTCGGAGCGATGCGCAAGTGCGGGGCCAGAGAGCGCGGGGCCGGCAAGCGCGGGGCCAGCGAGCGCGGGGCTAGCAAGCGAGGGGCCGACGAACTCGGGGCCAGCGGGCGCGGGGCTGGCGAGCGCGAGGCCAGCGGGCGCGGGGCTAGCTAGCGAAGGGTCGGTGAACGCAGGGCCAGCGAGCGCGGGGCCGGCGTGCAGGGGCCGACGTGCGGGGCCGTAAAGCGAGGGCCGGCGGGCAACAGGCCAGTGCCAGCCATGTCGGCAGTGGCACGAGTGACGACGGACAGCAGCGACGTCGAAGGTAAGTGGAGGTTTTCTTCTGCTAGGAAGGTGTGAAAGACATATTTGATGAAGGGGAGGAAGGGAATGTTGAACAAGACGAGGGTTTTGTCTGCTCTTCTTGAAGGGTGGGTGAATGTGGGGCGCCCTGGATTGGGTGAGGGAGTGAAGTCGGCCGTGCATGCATGGATGGTGGCTAAGGTCGGCATGCGGTGGTGAGGGAACCGCTGCCAGCCTTGCAGTGATGCTGCAGTGGTGACTAATCAGTGCGAAGGATGCTGCCAGCAGTGGCAAGGATGGCAGCATATGACAGGCCACTACCTGGCGGTACGCGTAAAATGACGCGTTTGGTGGGATATTGGGGCATGGCCAGGTACGGGGTACGGGGGAAATCTACAGGTATACCCCCTATACACTAACCCACAGAGGGGTACAAATGGTTAATCTTATACAATCAAAGTAAAATAAAACCTCAAAACTTTTACTCAGGGCACTTGGAGTAGTTTTCAAAGACTATGGTTTTAAGAGAAACACAGTAAATTACTATGATAAAATTGGCCCTGCGCTGCTAGCCGCTCGCCGCTCACCGCCCGCCGCCACGTGCCGCCTGTAGCCGCCAGCCGCCCGTAGCCCCAAGCCCGTCGACCCTAGCTCGCTGGCTCGATGGCAGTGGCGACGAGTCTCTCCCTGTGCGAACTCCTAGTTTGCTCCCTCTTATCGGGCTCGACTTTCTCCGTCGAGTTGCTACCGCTCCAGTTGAGCCACAGCCTCTGCCTTCTCTCAGTAGTGAGCAATGGGAGAGAAATTTAGAGGCTATGGTCGATGCTGAAGGTCCTGTCGCCGAACCTTCAGCTATACCTGTTGTCTCTGCATCAACTCCAGCGTCCACACCAACGGCATAAACTCCAGCCTCAACTCGTGCGTCTGACTCGAAAAGGAAGCGCCGCTTCAATCAGACCCATCTCCCGTTCGCGCCGCCTCCCCCTAAGCCGCCGCCACCACCAGAGCCAGAGCCTATGCCACAGCAAGTGCCATCGGCTGCTTTAACCCCCGTTGAAAAGAGGGTGAAGGCCTATCTTGCCGTGCAACGGAAGTACACTGCCGACTAGTTACCAAAATTCCCCTGGCTAGTGCTGGATAAGACTAACGATGGTGCCCCTGGCTTGCGTTGCAGTATTTGCATGGAGCACGGCAAAGACCACGCACGATACGGCCGCAACGGTGCTGGTGGACAAGATCTCCAGATCGGCTCAATGCGTTGGCATGAGGAGAGCACGAAGCACAAGAACGCCTTCAAGAAGCAAGAGGCGCTGCTGAAGGAGGTCGAGAATCAGAAGGAAATGGAGGACTTCACGAAGCACGACCCTGACGGTGCGAGGATCATTCGTCCACTTCGAACTATGCTATTCATATGCAAGGAGGATGCCCCGATCGCCATGTTCATGCGGCTCGCCGGGTTCATGGCAGAGGAGGGATTCAAGGGCATTCCGAGACAGACTTATGGCGTCTACATCATGCAATAAGTACCGGGGTGGCTCGTGGTGTTTCCTACTCATTCTTGGTGAAATTGCGACTGCGCTGCTGTCGTATCAATCATCGAGCTAATTCTTGCTGATCCATGCCCTTGCCAAGTGCAGATATGGATTCAAGGAAATGGTGCGCGCAATGGTGGCGTACTTGAAAGCATAGCAGATGCAGCATATCCATGCATCACCCTTCATCGGATTGAGCTACGACGAGTAAACTGATAGAACCCGTGGCAAACATCTTATCGTCTTTGCAACGTTCCTAAAGAAGCGGCGAGTCGCCACAGAGTTCCTGACGCTACTTACTCTCGATAAGTGCGACGCGGCAGCTCTGCAGACGGCATTACTCAGGCACCTGGAGTCTTGCAGCATCAAACTTCACAAGGTGGCGTGCATCTGCACGGATGGGGCGTCTGTCATGACGGGAGAGCACAATGGACTGGTAGCGCGTCTTCGGGTGTGCATTCCGTATCTCATTGGCTGCCACTGTATTGCACATTGGTGAGTTCATGCAGGTCGAGCCGCGCTTGTTTTCCCCCTTGCAGCCCCGACGTTTCGAGTCCGTTTCCTCGCATGTACCGAATGTCGGAATATTTGTCATCCGTGCTAATTGCCCGACCTTGCATGTTTCTTCGCAACTCGCAGCGAGGCCCTTGCAGTGAAGGATGCGGCCAGCACTTTCCCCAACCTCTGGATTATCGACATCGTCATTCGTGGCTTCGGCGAGATCGTTGGGCGTTCAACACCGTGGTACGAGATGTTCAAGGAGCTCCAGCTGATCATCCACAACACGAACCTGCAGCACCAGGGGCTCTTCAACATCCGGTAGCTTTCGCATGGAGATGCCGTAAAACGACTCTGCAGGATCCTCGGCACTGTGATCACTGTGCTCATTGAGTACATCCACAAGCTGGTTCCAGTGGTCAAAACGCTCAAGTTCCACTCCTGTCTGTACTTTCAGGCTGACATCCTCGCTGAGCTCAACACGCTCAACAGGTTTTTCCAGAAGCGGTCGGTATGTTTTTACTGTATCCCATATCCCCTTGGTCTTTGTGTTTCATGCCGTCGGCGGCCTGTTGTCATGTGTTGGACTGTGGACTTTCTTAGATTTTGACAATAAGTCTCTCTTCTCCGCATCTTGCCAGTGCTATTATTACCCCACCCTCACATCAGGTCGACATCACCCTTGTCTCGCAGGAGGTCGACCGCACCGTCACGTACATCAAGCATCGCTACGTGGGGTATGGCGAGACCTTTGGCACGGGACTGAGAAAGCGGCTCAACAAGTTTCTGCAGAGCTATGACAAGAATGCCGGCAATGTGGTGGTGCACGGCGCAGATGACGACGGGCGCCCGGTTTCCCACAGTTTCAAGCTCGTGGAGACTTCCTTGCCCAGCCACAAGTACGGTGCCCATCACACTGTGCACTGCCTTCGCTCAAAGCTGTACAAGGTGGACACATGGCCGAAGAAGCAGGAAGTGCGGGAACGAAGAGCGTGCACTTGGGTCAAGTCGAATCTGGAGCTGTTTGACAACAAGCTTCCTAGTATGTATGTTGTCGATCCCTTCATGCACGTATCCCTAGCACCCACAATGTCATCTCGCTATATGAAGATACAAGTATATGTTGAGATAGCTAGGAACTAGGAGCTAGGCATAGGAGCGTAGCATGAGGTTTTAGGCTAGGAGAAAAAATATCGAGAGAGAAGAGAATGAGATTAGAAGAGAGAGGGAAGCAAGGAGGGAGTTGTACCCTCTACTGTAGGTTCCAGTAACACCTACCAAGCCTACAATTATATATATATTATATATAATTTAACACACCCCCTAGGCTTGGTAATCGAAAGCACACCACACACGCAGCACCCCTAACACCCTTGCACCCCCATGCCCTGCAGCAGCGGTGGCTTCGTCGGCAGCGGTTGACCTCACGACGTGCGAGGCGGCGACATCAGTGGCGGGGGCAGCGACGGTGGCGACGGTGGTGGCGGCGTCGACGACGGTACGATGACAGCGGCGGCTGCGACGGCAGCGCGACACCTGCGACATCGGCGGCGAATTCCACGGCAACGGTGGCAGCGACGGGGACTGCGGCACCCGGCGACATGGCCCGGCTCAGCAACGACGGGGCCGCACGGGGCGAGACAGCCATTGGCTGCGGCGGGGAGAAAGGGAAATGCAGAGGAGGCGGGGGGGGGGCGAAGCAGTGCCGCCCCGTGTGGCGCGCTGGCTGCATGCGGGCGTGCTGGCCAGCGCTAAGACCGGGCGCTGGCCGCTGCCGTCCGTGCCGTCCATGCGCTGGCGCGTCGACGCCGCCATGGCAGCACGACGTCACCGTCACTGCAGCACGACATGGCCGTGGTGGCGGCGTGGAACGAACAGGAGGGAGGAGCGAGTGTTGCGGAAGCGTGATGCGCAGGCCCGAGCAGAAGGACCCGCTCTGGTACCATGTTGAGATAGCTAGGAACTAGGAGTTTGGCATAGGAGTGTAGCGTGAGGTTTTAGGCTAGGAGGAAAAATATCGAGAGAGAAGAGAATGAGATTAGAAGAGAGAGGGATACAAGGAGGAAGTTGTACCCTCTACAGTAGGTTCCAGTAACACCTACCAAGCCTACAATTACAGTATATACATAAAATATATAATTTAACGGTATCCATGTTTTATAAAACGGTGGCAACACCACCATGGTTCTTAATCGATGTGTTCTCTTTCCATGTCTCGAATCCCGCCCGAGCCCTTACACAGGAGTGGATGGTCGAGCAGCTGAGCTGGAGTTGAAGACTTTCTATCACATCATTAAGACGCACCGTGCTGATGACGACTTTGGCCAAGGCCTCAGCAACATGCTGAAGACGAGGGACTGGGCCAAGATCTATCCGAATCTCATGAGGATCTGGCAGGCGATGGTGGTTCTGCCCTTGAGCACCGTCGAGTGCGAGCGCGGTTTCCGCAGGCAGAATACCGTCAACAACTAGCTGAGGACGAGCCTGTGTGATGCAAGACTCGGCAACCTGATGACCATTAGCCTCCTGGAGTACGACATGGACTACCCTGAGATCGTGGAGATCTGGAGGCGCCAGAAGAACCGCAGACAGGCAAAAGTAGTGGCTTATGAGAGGAGCAGCAATGCTGCCAAGGGCAAGGAGCATGATGAGTCCGATGAGTCCGATGAGTCAGAGGAGGAGAGTGGCTCTGGTGAGAGTAGGATGAGCATGATGAGTAATGTATGTATGCGTATTTGAAATGAAACGTGTGTCTATCAGACCAACCATGTGTTTGATGGGGTGCACTACAGCAGCACAGAGTTGTGGAAATTTCTCCTCTGCACTACCAGTGTAAATTTTTCAAAATGGTAAAAAACCCCGGCAAATCAGAGAAAGTGTGAGGGTGCACTCTGATTTTCAGAGTAATGCAAAATGCCACTCCCCAATATCAGAGGAGTAAAAATCCAAAAGTAGGCCCTGTAGCAGCGGCGGCGAACGACGGGCGGCTAGCGACCGATGGCTAGCAACGGACGGCTAGCAACGGGGGCTAGGACTAGGGCGGAAGTGCGGGTGGGCGGGGAGGACCTAACCTAGCGTGATACCTCCATCCCAGAGTAACAAGATTGACTAGAATGAGAGATACAGATTGGTTTCGTGCAAAGGGGTTGTACTCTCTAAGAGTACGCACCTATCTAGCCTATAGTAACATATACACATGTTTGACAAGTGTTAACACACCGATGATGAAGTTTTATCGAAAACAGAACAGATCATCTGATGCAGGTGCTTGGGTAACATCTCTGCCCTCACGACCTGATCTCCGAATGTCCAGTGATGACTGGGCGATTGCTGCAAATCTTTGTTTGGGGCGGGACATCCCGCATCTGCTGCAGGCGGAGAAATGCTCTTGCGGCGCAAAGTTCTCGGAAGTGTACGCACCTGGCCACGCTCTTCGTTGCGCGACCGGATACGTCTCGTCCATTGCGCATGATGCGATCGTCAACTGCACGGCCCTACTTTGCCGGGAGACGGGCATGCGCACAACCGTGGAGGACAAGGCCATTTTCGGCGCGTGAACGATATCAGATGTGGTTAGTTACCATGCTGAGAGCGGCAAGACCTGGATCATGGATGTGGTCCTGGCGGATCCCCACAACAACAACGCCAACTGTCCGGGGACGAAGCCGGGGGCTGCCCTGCTGGAAGCGTGTCGACGGAAGAGGGCCACCTACGCTAAGGCGGTGGCTGAGGGAGGGACGACGATGGCGGCGACTACCAAGTGTCAAATGTAACTTAGGTCGTTACTGTAGACCATACTGGATTGCGCCCTAGAGGGTACAACACCATAGTCTATATACCCTTGTACTCACACGTTCTAGTTCAATCATTCTTTCTGATATGGTATCATTGTAGGTTAGGATCCCCCCCCTTGCCCACCCACGCTTCCGCCCCCTAGGCCCTAGCCACCGTCGTGCCCCGCTCCTAGCCGGCCCTCCTGACCGTCGCGCTCGTCCCTAGCCGGCCCCCTGGCCGTCGCGTCCGCCCCTAGCCGGCCCCCTGGCCATCGCGTCCGTCCCTAGCCGGTCACCTGGCCGTCGCGTCCGCCCCTAGCCGCCCCCTTGGCCATCGCGCCCGTCCCTAGCCGGCCCCCTGGCCATCGCGTCTGCCCCTAGCCGGCCCCCTGGCCGTCGCGCCCGTTCCTAGCCGGCCCCCTGGCCGTCGCGTCCGCCCCTAGCCGGCCCCCCTGGACATCGCGCTCGTCCCTAGCCGGCCCCCTGGCCGTCGCGCTCGTCCCTAGCCGGCCCCCTGGCCATCGCGCTCGTCCCTAGCCGGCCCCCTGGCCGTTGCGTCCGCCCCTAGCCGGCCCCCTGGCCGTCGCGTCCGCCCCTAGCCAGCCCCCTGGCCGTCGCGCCCATCCCTAGCCGGCCCCCCTGGCCGTCGCATAAGCCCCTAGCCGGCCCCTTGGCTGTCGCGCCCGTCCCTAGCCGGCCCCCTGGCCATCGCGCTCGTCCCTAGCCGCCCCCCTAGCCGTCTCACGGCCGCCCCCTTGCCGTCGTGGCCGCCCCTAGCTGCTGTCGCTGCCGTCTCCAGCCGCCTCACGGTCACTCCAGCCGTCGCGGCCGCCCCTAGCCGCCGTCGCGGCTGTCCCTGGCCGCCGTCGCGGCCGTGTCTCCTCGCCGTCGTGGCTGGCCCTACTCGCCGTCGCGCCAGCTCCTCGCCGGCCCATGTTGCCGCCGTTTGCTGGCCCCTCGCGTCTGCCGTCCGCCGGCCGGCTCCTGCATTCGCGTCGTCGCCAGCCCACCGTCGCCTCGGGTTCGGCCCGTTCCTCCCGATCAGCACTGCCCAGCGAACCCCCCCCCGGTACCGTACTAGACCGCCTTGCACCGCACTCTACCGCACTGCACCGCACTCTACCGCACTGCACCACATTGTACCGCACTGCACCGCACTGGACCGCACTGCATCGCACCGCACCGCATTGCACCACACTGCACCGCACTGCACCGCAATGTACTGCTCTCCACTGCCCTCTATTGTCACTGATGGCGGAGGTGCTTCGCTTTGACGCTGAGGGCCAGCCGATTGAGTTTGATGCGTGGCTTGCTAACCTCCGTCGCCACCTCACTGGTCAGCGGCAAGATGGCCACTCTCTGTCTGTCCATCTTGACGGTACTCTCCCCTGCCCAGACCCCTACGCTGCACTGTCTACTGATCCCTCGTCCAATGAGTGTGAGTCCACTGCGGCCGCTGCCCTTGCTCGCTCTGTCTGGCTGTCCCGTCACGCTGTCGCACAGCTTGCCATTAGCAATGCCCTCCCCCTGTCCGAGCGACCTCGCTTCAGGTCTATCACCACTGCCCAGGCTTTCCTAGATGCTGTTGTCCAGCGCTATTCCACCCCGCCTGCTGCCTCGGTTGGTCGTCTGATCCTCCCCATGCTCTTCCCTAACCTTGCATCGTTCCCCACTGTCGCCAACCAAGCCGCTCACCTGCACACTTTAGACGAGACCTGGCGTGCTGCCTGCACTCCCACACAGCTTCTAGCCCACCAGCCGCCCCTCACCTCTACTCTCTACCTGCTAGCCACCCGCCTCCCTGACCATCTTGCTACTGCCCGTGACCACTTCCTTAGCGTCCACCCCGCAGACCTCACCCTCACTAACTTTGTTGACACCCTGTCTGCTATAGAGGCTCGCCACCGCTCTATCGCTCAGACCAGCGGTACTGTGCCGGTCCCTATCTTTCAGGGTTGCGCACCCGCTCAGTGCACCTTCTCTGACGGTTCTGTTGCTGTGGCTGAGACTGCCGCTGCAGCACAGGTCCGTCCAGGGAAGGGTCGCCGCCCCAAGGCTGGGCGTGGCAGTGGGGGTGGGGGTGCAGGTGTAGGTGGTGCGGGAGCTGGGTCTCCTGGTGGTGGTGCGGACGAGGGGACCCTGCCATGTGCAGCCGAGCAGCCATCTCAGCAGCCGCCAGCGTTGCAGCCGGACTCGCGTCAGCCGCAGCAGCCGCAGCAGTCGCAGCAGTCGCAGCAGCCGCAACAGAGACGGGCGAGTGGTCTCCCGCCCGGGTGGCCTGGCGCTGGTGGTAGCGCCGGACGTGGTGGTGATGCGCGTGGTGGGCTGCTGGGTGGTACTTCGGGTGACGCGCGCTGTCAATACCTGCTCCAGACCGGTCCTCGTCGTGGCTTCGTTTGCGGTAAGATCGGTCACACCTCCGTCCGCTGTTTCCGTCGCCTGGACAACCTGATTCGTCAGCGTTTCGGCCCGTCGCCCGAGCTCCCAGACTGGCACAGCTTGCTTCGTCGTAGGGTTCAGATTTTTCATCTGGATATGGATGAGATTGTTGCTGCTCTGCATGTGATGTATGCTGATGACTCCAGTGTGCTTCCGTCTTATTACCCCTTGTTGCCTAGTGTAGGTGTGCCTTCCTTAGACTCCCCTACTGCGTCAGGCGTAGGATCCCCTGCTTTGTTTAGCCTTGGTGCTTCCGTCGCAGCTTCGCCTCCGGCCGCCACTGCCGCGCTCTCCTTCACCCTCGACTCTGGCGCTTCCCGGTGCTTCTTACGCGACTCCACCACATTGACACCGCTTCCTGTCCCTGCCGCAGTCTCTCTTGCTGACCCCTCCTCCGGCCCAGTAGTCGCCCGCAGTTCCACCACCCTCCCCTGCCCGGCGGTTCCTTCGGGCTCGCTCACAGGACTGCACATCCCCTCGTTAACCTGGAACCTAGTTGGTGTCGGCTGCCTTCAGGACCTTGGCGTCACCACTATGTTCCCTGAACACGAGCGGTACGCTGTCTGTACCGAGGCCGCCACTGGTGCCCCCCTATCCATGTTCCCACGGGACCTGGTGTCCGGTCTTTTCACACTGGACACGGTGACCCCCCCGGCTCGGACCCCCCCTCAGGTGACTGCGTCTCCCCTGGTTGCAGCTGCCTACTCCTGTCGGTCTCTCACTCACCTGACTCTTCTCTGGCACCACCGCCTAGGTCACCCTGCGCTCCCGCGTCTGCGTCACATGTCACAGCACGGTCTCGTCCTAGGCCTCCTCGGGTCGTTCCCCGAGTTTCCCTCCTCCCCAGCCCCACCTTGCACGCCCTCTGTCGAGGGCCGGCTCCGCCGTGCCCCTCACTCCTCGTTTCCCCCTACTGCAGCACCGCTACAGACTCTGCACATGGACGTCTGGGGCCCCGCCCCCGTCGATGGGCTGCATTGAGAACGCTACTTCCTAGTGCTTGTCGACGACTACAGGCACTACACCACTGTGTTCCCCCTGTAGCGGAAGGTCGACGTGCCTACCGTTCTTATCCCGTGGCTTGTCTCTGCGCGTGTTCACCGCAGTCTCCCTGTCTTGCGTCTCCACTCCGACTGTGGTGGCGAGTTTGCCTCTGGTGTCCTTGGCCGTTTCTGGGTTTAGGAGGGCATCACGTTCGTGCCTCTGGCATGGACAAGCTCACTGCCCGCACCCTTCCCTGTGTCTTCCTCGGCTTCCCCCTTGATGCGTCTGACTGGCACTTCTACCACCCGCCGTCTCACCAGTTCTTTCACTCCCGTGACGTCACCTTTGACGAGTCCGTCTCTTTCTTCCGCCGCTTCCCCCACCGAGGTCCCCTGGTTACCCCCCCCCTGTTCCTGGTCACCCCTTCCCCGGTTGTCGCCGCCCCTCCTCCTCCCCCTCCCCGTCCTGCCCCCTCTGGTGTGTCCCACACCACCCCACTTACGTCGGTTGTTCCGGTTGAGGAGTCTACTGACTCTGGTAGTCCTGCGGCGCAGTCCTCGCCGCTTGCCCCTTCTTAGGTGTCTCCTCCTCCGCCGCCTCCGCAACCGCAGTCGCCACCGCTGTAGTAGCCGTCGTCACCGCCGCCGCAGCCGTCGTTGCAGCCACCGCCGCCGCAGCCGTCGCCGCAGCAGTTCGTTGCCTCAAGGGGTGCTGGAATTGGGGTGGGTACTAGTCCTGGGACTCCTGTCGTGGCTTGTCCCGACGGGCCTGGGGGTAGTACCGGTGCTCGAGGGGTTCTGAGCTCTGGGGGTGTTCCTTCTTGGGGTGCTGGCGTGGAGTGTTCTGGAGGTAGCCGCCAGGCAGCTTGCGGTCCCGGTGTTGGTGTCACACCGCCGCCGCAGCAGTCCCCGCCGGTGTCCGCTCTTCGCCTGCTCGGCCTTCCGTCCCCTGACCCCGTGCCTGTGCCTCCTCCTCCTCATGTCTACGGCCCTGTGCTCCCACCTCCAGACTCGTCTCCGGCCCGTTTCCCCCCTCATTCCCCTCTTGTGTCCCCTCGTCTGTCTCCTGACCCGCCTCCTCCGTCTCACGCCTGGTCTCGCCGACCCTTCCGTGCTCGACCTGTCTCCACTGTCTCGCGCTCTCACCCTATGTTGCTTCGTTCCCACGCGTCTCGTCCTCCCCTTCTCCTGCCGCCCCCTCCGTCCTCCCATGTCGTTGCTCCCCCCCCTCTGTCTGACTACCTGCGTGCCACTCGTCCTCTTGTTCCTCGGGTCCTTGACTCTCTCGTTACCGACCCGTCTGTTCCGATCTCGTGCCTTGACGCTCTGGTAGCTGCGGTCGCTAACTTTGCCTCTACCCGCCACCTTGACTACGCCACCGCTCTGGTCTCTGACCCTGCCTGTCCTCCGTCTGTCGGGGGTGCTCCTGCCCTCGGCAGTGACGTCCTGGAGGACCGCCAGTACGAGCTTGCTTTCCTGTCCGAGGCTGCTCCCCATCTCTGCTCTATGCTTCTAGTCCCTGAGGGTGACCCTGACGCTTTCGACATCCCGCCCCTTCGCACTTACGCTGAGGCGGTCTCGGGACCCTGGGCCTCTCAGTGGATATCTGCCATGGAGCAGGAGATGGCATCTTGGAGATCCACCGTCACCTACGTCGACGCAGTTCCCCCACCTAGGGTGAACGTAGTCGATGGCCGCTCGCTCTTCAAGGTGAAGCACCCTCGTAGAGAGCCGCTTGTGTTCAAGGCGCGCTACGTGGCAAGAGGTTTCAGTCAGCGTGAGGGGGTGTGTCACAGGATCGAATGTCCCGAGGAAAGGTTTGCTCAATGTTCAATGTTGCACTATCAATCAGTACAAGGTGCTTTTATACTTCCAGAATACATCAGGTAACCAGGTTTATCCTATCCAAAGGAAATAGACGCTTCTAGAAATAGAATCACCATGCGTATAGCCACGCGAGGCTATTGGCTACAAGGGATTTCGGCAGGATTACGCTAGATATAGCGCGCCAGTACATCCCAAGCCTGGTCGGTGATATAATTATAATAAGAGGATAAACCAAAGGATAATGGAAAATGAGGAATAGGAAACCAAATGAGATGAGATAAAGACCAAATGAATGAGGATAAAAAGAGGAATGAAATAGAGAGGAAATATGGAAAGAGGAAATTGGTGTAACGGGGTCGTACTCTCACAGGGTGGACTTCTTCTAGACCTTCGCTCCGACCCCGAAGATGACTACTCTTCGGGTGCTGCTACATGTAGCAGCTCAGCGTGACTACGAGCTTCACTCCCTCGACTTCTCCACTGTGTTTCTTCAGGGCAGTCTACACGAGCAGCTCTACCTGCACCGCCCTCATCTCTTCACTGCTGCCTTCCCTCCTGGGACCCAGTGGCTCCTCCGGCGCCCCGTCTACGGCCTGCGGCAGGCTCCCCGTGAGTGGCACGACACTCTGCGTGCCACACTTGCTGACCTGCAGTTCTTTCCGTCCTCTGCAGACCCCTCGCTCTTCGTTCGTGCTGGCCAGACCCCATTCTACATCCTTGTTTACGTAGACGACCTGGTCTTTATGAAGGCGCTTGCACCTAAAGGTCATTAGCGGCACTGTGTACAGCTAGGGCTCGTTCCTGTAGCCTCTCACTTGCTAGGGCCTTGACTTTGTACTGTCCTTTATATATATATTTTACCCTGACTGGCCTTGTGGCCTCTTCCAGTGGCTGCACTAGTAGTGCCGCCCTAGTCTTGCTCTTGTCTTGTCTGTACTCTTTTGACTGGTCTTTACACCCTTGCTTCAGAGGCTGGACCAGTAGTGCCACCTGTTGGAAATATCTCGAAGACTTAAGCGTTTCTGAAGTGTAACACCACACTCGAGAAAGATCGTAACGAGTACGCGAGTCAACGGAGGTTACATGAGGGGGAGGACAAAGAACACGAAAGGACTCGAAGGGTTGCAACCAGAGGTTGCGACTGACCGTTACAACTGCAAGGATGGTAACCGAAGCAACAATCGAGTCGTTGTGCGACTCGATAAACCGCTCTTTCAACTGTACTCTACAACTGCTTCAACTGCTTTACTTTCCTACTTTCTATATATTGCTGTATGCTTGTTCTTTTAATCAATCACTTGTTCTCACATACTAGTACAAGGGTTCAACTACTCAACTTCCGCTGCACTACTCAAGTCTCCTTTACTACTTGACTTAGTCTCTGGAAAGATCCTAAGGGCTATTTCTCAGACCAACATGGTATGAGAGCTGGTCAGAGACCAAACTACCAGCAACAACGTCTATCTACAGTCAACACCTCAACAAACTTCATTGATTACAAGTCATGGACAACGAGGGCAAGAAGACCTCTACGGGCTCACCCAGCGCCCAAGACACCCAACCCGGCAACTCAGGATTACACACTTCAGGTTTGCAATCCGAGACCGGCGCTGCTCAAGAAACAACTAGAAGAGCACCTGAAATGGTGACCCCATCACCCTCTTCAAGCGTCGACCCGAACCTTATGGAAAGGTCCTTCTGTTTCATGTCACACTTCGACCAGCAGCAGCAGACAAGGACACCTGCGCATTCAACACAGAGCAACGGAGGAAACATGGGATTAGCGCTGATGAGCCTTGACAACTCATCGTTTGGGCGATACAATCAAGCGCCTACCTTTGCGCCTTATCACTCTTCACCGGGGACGTTCGAGTTCATGCCGCCCCATGCCCAACCAACAGCAGCTGCATCACAACAGACACCAAACGAGATACTTAGTCTCCAGGCGCAGTTTTCACACGTTATCAAACTGCAGACATCCTCACCATTCAACGGACACAACTTATTTACCAAGAGCTTTGAGTTCGAGCTGCTAATAGAGGCCGCGCACCTCTTGGGATACTTCAACGGGTCCCTGCCATTTCCAAGCAATGGCACTGCAAAAGAGCAAGAAACCTTCACGCATCAGTCACTGCTGGCGTACACAGTTCTCCTGCGGAACCTGTCACCACAAGAACAGCAAAGCATCAGAACGTATCGGAGCTACGGAAACTCCGTGGAACTCGCATGGCATCATCTCAAGTGTCTCTATCAAGCAAACGACAGCGTGACACAAAGCAGACTCATGCAGCAGCTGACAACAATACAGATGAAGACCGGGGAAAAGGCGATGCAGTATATGAGTCGCTGCCAAACACTCCGCGACCGCCTGCTTCGATGCGGAGGTACAATCACTGAAGAAAGCTTCGTGACGCTTGTCCTCGCTGGGCTCGAACTAGAATGGAGAACCACCCGCTCGCTCCTTCGCGCCCACGGAAGAATTTCGGAGATGCACCTCTGCGCCGAGCTTCATGCTGAACAACAGGAGATGGACCTGTTTGAAGAAAGACAACCAAGGAAGCAGCAATCGTTAGTCTTCTACACTCAACGAAGGAATGACAACAACTACAACCGACGTGGCAAGCAAGATCAACGAGACCATAGAGGACTCACCATCGTGCCGCCGTTCTGCCACAACTGTCAAACATCCAGACACTCCAAAGTCAACTGCACACGCCCACGAGCTTATCGTCCAGTAGACCCACAAGTCGCCTCCACTCAAGAAAAGCCCACCGAGGCGTTCCTCCACATCTGCACAAGGCACACCAAACATCATCAATTGCATGGTACACCTTGACAACTGTGCACCCGGCTCACCACCCACTTACGCTCCAGACGAGGAAGAACTGCCGCCGCCGCGCTCACAAGGACTTCAGGTTAACCCGACATACGCTGCAGTCGCCAACGCCGAACCCACCGGGCGAAACACCTAGTTCTTGGATAGCTGCTGCGGTCAACACATGTGTTCTTCCGGACGCTTCGTGCAGCGAGAGCGACGCCTCAACCGCGATGTCCTCATCACCGTCGCCAACAACGAGAATCTGAAAACAAACAGACAAGGCGTCGTTCAGCTTCAATCAATGGAGACGAACATCATACTACAACTCAACAAAGTTCTAATCGTCGACAACTTGGGATACAACTTAATCAGCGTCAGCCAGTTAATGGCAAAAGGTATTCACCTGGAATGTGACTCGGACTCCAACGAATTTCGCCTTTACCACGGGAAGGGCGGTCTTTTCATCGGTCGCGCTCTCCTGAAGTCGGGCGTCTTCGTGTTGGATTTCGTCCCTAACCGCGGTACTGCCGATAGCGATGGCATCGTGTCGTTCGCCGCATGGACGAACCCGCCGGATCTTGACCCCGACTTCACCCCAGATGGCTTCTGGTACTCCAACACAATACCTGCAGCAGAGAGAACACGAGCGTTATCAGTTATTCGACAAGAAAGACAAGTACCAGCAAGCGTTCCTTCCTCGATATCACCTGAAGTCACAGCAGCGGGCCCAGCCGAGTACCATCACCAGCAATCCGAGGACCGCCAACCAAAGTAGATCAACTTATGCCAATCACACGAGAAGTTTGCCGAAGTCCCGCCTCGGTCGTCGCGTTCTTCTCCAACACCGACATGTACCAACGCTCGCCCGGCCATCGCGCTCCCGACGACATCTGGCACCAACGCCTCGGGCACCCTGCAAACAGCAAAATACTACAAACCATCCAAGCCAAAGTGTTAGAACGCAACACTCTTTTTACAACAAGCGGCCAAGAACTTCGACGACCACGCGCACGGTGCTTCACGTGCCCCGAAGCCGATCTTCCACACCAACCTTTTCCATCACATCACAACCCAAGCGCACCTGCATACGCACCGATGGAAAAAGTTTACAGTGGCATCTTAAACATGCCTCGAGACGACACTGAGGCCGACTTCAACTATGTCATCACGTTCATCGATGCAGCAAGAAGATATGTCTGGCACTACAACCTCAAGACGCGCGATCAAGCTTTCGAAGCCTTCACGACGTGGCTCCCCATCGCTGAACGAGAATCAGGAACTAAGCTCAAGAGCTTCCAGTCACACGGCGCACTAGAATACCAGTCACAACGATTCAAGAAACTACTTGGCGGAAAGAGGAATCAGACGCCTGGTGTCCCTGCCCTACGCTCACCAGCAGCAGGGGGTTGCAGAAAGAATGAACCGGACCTTGCAGACGACGATGCGGAAGCTGCTCCTGGGGATGAGACTGCCCAACACACTATGGCTAGACGCGATGACCCATGCAGTCCACCTGCACAATCTGTTATCCTCATCCTCGCTTCCCAACAACGCATCACCGCACCTGCTGTGGACACGAAAAAGGGGCAGCACAAAATTACTTTGGGTTTTCGGTTGCATGGTACAATACAGACCCCACACAGCCTGAGCAGGATGCTTCACTCAACGAGCACGGTGGGGACTACACCTCGGCATCGCCAAATATTTCCAAGCATGGAAACTCCTCGACATAAAAGACAAAAATACCGTGGCATCACGTGATGTGATTTTCTACGAACGACTGACACTTCAGCATTACCTGGACAACGTCGCCAATCCGGACGACCCCACCGATGGCTTCGCGGGCCTTCGGTCCTTCGCCGACCGTGCTGCCAAGGCTGACGCAGCAGAAGAAGACGTACCTGGAGCTTTGGAAGCTGCCGGACCACTCCTTTACTGTTCCGTGCCTGTTCCACTCGACGACGACAATCCTCTCGATAGTAACAACCTCGACACCCTTTACCACTTCGCTGACCAAGGCTACGTTACACCTCACCCGGTCGACACGAATGCCTCAGAACGCATCGGTCCAAACTTCTTACCTGACCCAGAAGATAGTGACGAAGCAGCCTATTCCGGGAATGAAAATTCCGCTCGACACACATTCACGCGACCGTAGATACTCGGCTTATGGGTCTCCGTACAGCACCCGCCGCCGCCATCTCCGCGCGAGCCAACGACTCTGTCGCAGGCTCTGGGGGGGGAACATAAGGCGAATTGGAAGAAGGCAATGGAAAAGGAACTGAAATCTCTGCAAGACCGAAATACATGGAAGCTGGTACCTGCTACGAACATCAACGGGAAGAACGTACTCTCGGGAAAGTGGGTGTACCGCATCAAGACTAATGCGGACGGCTCCATCGAACGATTCAAGGCTCGCTGGGTCGTACGAGGGTTCGATCAACGATACGGAACCGACTACACAGAAACATTCGCCCCAGTCTCCCGTCACACCTCCCTGCGCATTCTACTCGCTGTCGCGGCCACGAAGAAATTACCACTACGCCAGATCGACGTCGCAAATGCCTTCCTGTACGCACCTGTGGACGCCGAGATCTTCGTCGAGCAGCCCCAGGGATTCATCGACGACCCCACAAAAGTATGCCAATTGATAAAATCCCTCTACGGGATCAAGCAAGCTCCGCGGCTTTGGCAGCAGCATCTTCACGGTCGCCTCGTCAGAATCGGGTTTCTGCAGCTGCCGCACGACCAAGGCATGTATCGACTACAGAAGGGAAGGGACTTTATCCTACTCATCGTCTACGTCGACGACCTGCTCTACATCGGCTCCACTACCGACATCGCCACCTGGTTCGAAGGGGAGCTAAGAAATGACTTGACACTCACGGTGTTTGACACCGTGACCCAGTACCTGGGTCTGAACGTCGTCGAAGACAACTCGGCGTTCTATCTACATGCTGGAAAATACGCAGGTGTTGTCGCGAAGAAATTCGGACTAACACCGACTACAGCCACGACTCCCTACTGCTACGGGAACAACAACGACACCTCCGCAAAACTCCCCGCGAAGCAAATCCAGGAGTATCAGCAGAAGCTCGGATGCCTACTATTCACAGCAGTAACCTGCCGACCTGACCTATCCTTCAGCGCGAGCCAACTGGCGACACACCTGAAGTAGCCGGAACAAGAAGATCTCGAGGAACTTAATCGGGCACTACTCTACTTCGTCTCTATGCCGACGACCGGACTTACCTACAGTAAAGTAACAACATCGTCCATACAACTACTCGGATACGTCGACGCCGACCACGCGGGAGACAGGGAAAATCGACGATCAAGGACGGGCTACATCTACTGACTAGAGCTTATCGGGACTATCTCCTGGCAGTCGAGCAAACAGGAACTAATCGCACTATCTTCGGCTGAAGCAGAATATATCGCCCTCTGCACTGCGACCAAGGAAGGACTTTACCTGCGAGAGTTACTTGAGGAAGCAAAGATTGCGACCCTGCCCGTCTTCTCACTCCTCTGCGACAACCAATCTGCAATCAAAATCGCGAACAAGGACGGTTTCGCCAACCGAACCAAGCACATCGCCCTGCGGTACTTCTTCGTCAAAGATGAAATCGCAGAGGGGAGACTTCAACTCAGTTACTGCCCGACAGAAATGGCTGCAGACTACCTGACGAAGAAACTGGCGAAAGCAAAGTTCGATTACTGCATGCTACTGACTGGGCAGAGGAACGTCGCCGAATCCGGACACAGCAGCACTCCAGGAACGAAGGGGAGTGTTGGAAATATCTCGAGGACTTAAGCGTTTCTGAAGTGTAACACCACACTCGAGAAAGATCGTAACGAGTACGCGAGTCAACGGAGGTTACACGAGGGGGAGGACAAAGAACACGAAAGGACTCGAAGGGTTGCAACCGGAGGTTGCGTCTGACCGTTACAACTGCAAGGATGGTAACCGAAGCGACAATCGAGTCGTTGTGCGACTCGATAAACCGCTCTTTCAACTGTACTCTACAACTGCTTCAACTGCTTTACTTTCCTACTTTCTATATATTGCTGTATGCTTGTTCTTTTAATCAATCACTTGTTCTCACATACTAGTACAAGGGTTCAACTACTCAACTTCCGCTGCACTACTCAAGTCTCCTTTACAACTGGACTTAGTCTCTGGAAAGATCCTAAGGGCTATTTTTCAGCCCAACACCACCCTGAGCTGCTTTTTTCCCTGTTAGGCACTGCCCCTTTATAGTCTAGGGGGTGTGTCAAATGTAACTTAGGTCGTTACTGTAGACTATACTGGATTGTGCCCTAGAGGGTACAACACCCTAGTCTATATACCCCTGTACTCACACATTCTAGTTCAATCATTCTTTCTGATACCAAGGTCATCCCGCTAGCAATGGAGATCTACGGGGGAATGTCAGCGGGCTTCAAGGAGTGTATTCGGGACATTGCGGCAACTACATCCAAGCGTATCGGCAGGCAGTCAGGCAATCTGATTGACCTAAAGTCCACCCTCGGCCGGAGCATTGCTCAACGCATTGGTGTAACGCAGCAGCGGTCCCAGGCTGTTCTTATCCGTCTTCGCCTCAACCTGGCTGAAAAAGCCAAAGGGCAGCCTGGTATCATCCCCGGG
This sequence comes from Closterium sp. NIES-67, assembly GCA_027943415.1. Classification (NCBI taxonomy): domain Eukaryota; kingdom Viridiplantae; phylum Streptophyta; class Zygnematophyceae; order Desmidiales; family Closteriaceae; genus Closterium; species Closterium sp. NIES-67. The sequence continues at coordinate 145,439 of BQMB01001150.1, read as the reverse complement.
GAGCGTTCCTTTGAGTGGTCGGGCAACCATGCGCCTGCCCCATGTGATATTGTGACGGGTCGTGCTGAATTCTAAACGTATCTCTTGTTATCTAATAAAGGCTGAAGATAGGATAGGACAATTCCACCTTCTTTGTATGTGATCTCTATTATAAACCCATGTATGCATGCGCTCATTCCTAATCGAAAAGCAATCTGATGCATGATATCGATGTTGAAGCCGCAACGCGAACCAGTCTTGAACCCAGGGATCAGCACTGATGTGATTAGTCGTAGCCGCATGTCCCTGGCCTGATCAGAGAAGGAAGCTCACATGAGGGCATGAGTACCATGTGCCGTGCCAGTGAGGGCCAACACTTCACGGCTCAAAGTAACTCAGGCTGGGCGGCGGGGAGCCAGGCGGCGCAACGAGCGCGCTGGGGGGGTAGTCCACGCGCATGAGCGCCAGCCCCTGCGCCTTGGCCGTGGCCGCCACCCGTGCCAGCTGGCGCCGGTCCCCAGAGAGCAGCAAGTCCGTGACTATGGCGGGGGGCAGAGCGCCCACTCCTATTTGGAGCAGTAGGCCCACCTGGAGGAATGCGGCAGCGAGGAGGAAGAGAAGAGGAGGATGAAACCAGGCAGCAACGGAAACACATGGAGCCCACGCTTGAGCAGCACGCAAGGGAATGGCGAACCCTGCTCTGGTTATTTCACCACATACCCAGCGCATGCGTGTGACCTCAGCGGAAGGGCTTGTGCAACAAGCCATGCACTGTTGAGGAGATAACACATGCATGGAGGCGAGGTAGGGACATGACAGCCAAGGCAGGTGCAGGTGCAGGTGCGGCTCACCATGTTGCGGACCTGGCGGTAGAGGAAGCCCGTGCCCTCCACCTCAAAACGGAACACTGGCGACTGCTCCCCCTGGGGTCACACGGGAGGGGAGGGCCAGGGGTGGACGGGTTTAGAATGTGGAAGGTTCAGGACGATTGACTACGCATGGATTGCAGGCTACACACCATACAAGCCACACACAAATTATTGCCTCTGGGACGAGCAGCAAAGTCACGATCAGCAACACAAGAGGCAAAAAGACACAAAGTAATACCCTAGCACCACCCTTCTCACACCCGCCCCTCACCGGGTCCACCGCGCCCAGCCAGCAGTCCGTCTCCCCCACCAGCTCAAACCGCGTGATCTCCCTCACAGCACCCTTCTCCTTCGCCTCGCACGCGTTTGCAAACGCGCCAAAGTTGCGCCGCCCCACGAACAGCCTGGCGCCCTCCGCCATGCGCCCCCGGTCCAGCAGGCCCCGGGTGTAGCTGAGGACGGTGGCGCGGCGGTGCGGCAGCAGGTGCGGCACGCGGGAGTTGAGCACGCTGTAGTGGTAGCGCTTGCCCACGGGCAGCAGGCGCGCGTGGAAGGAGCGGGGCACAGGGCGCAGGGAGCGCACACGGATGGCCGGGGGGAGCAGGGCGTTGAGGGCGCGGTGCATGCGTGGGAGGTCGCATATGGGGGAGGTGGTGGTGAAGTGGGCTACCTGGGAACGGAGGGAGGGACGGGAAGGAGTGCGCAGAGGAAGAGAGTTAAAAGCGCACACTTCCCTGCAGATCCAAAACCATCCATCCAGACAGAGGCAGTGCGTCACAATCACTAGCTTCTCCCTCGTCACCTCGTCCCTCGTCACCTCGTCCCTTGTCGCGCCCTCGCGTCCCATCTGACCGCCTGCACATCCGCGCTCCACCTTTCCCTGCCTGTCTCCGGACATAATTCCAGTGAGCGCAGTTAGGAAGTCGGTTTAGCAAGTAGGAAAAAACAGTTTGTAAAAACGCTATGCTTATGTAACCGAGAGTGTTTAGGAAATCAGGAGCTCTTCTCTGTCCCACCCACCCAGCCCCCTACCCAGCCCCCTACCCAGCCCCCTACCCAGCCCTGCATGCCCCTACGCGCCTGCACCAGCATGCCTGCATGGGGCAGCAGCCACGACTTACCCCTCACCCACCACCCCAGCACCCCAGCAGCAGAGCAGCGGAGCAAGTGAGCAGCCAGCAGCGCTCACCTGCCCCCAGGCATGCACACCAGCGTCGGTGCGCGAGGCCCCCAGCACGGCCAGCGCGTCGCGGCTCTCCTTGGTGTACGTCCCCAGCGCCGCCTCCACCGCGCCCTGCACCGTGGGGCGATGCGCCTGCCGCTGCCAGCCTGGACTGCAGGGAAGGGGACGGTGCGGGGGGGAGCAGGAGGGGCGACGGGGAGCAGAGAGAATGGCGGTGAAGAGGTGTCTTGGCCGTCCCTCTCCTTGGTGTGTGTCCCTAGTGCTGCCGCCACTGCGCCCTGCACCACCGGCGATGCGCCTGCCGCTGCCAGCCTGGGGTGGAGGGAGCGGGAGGGGGGCCAGAGAAGGAAGAAGAGAGGAGAGAACGCCTCTGCTGCTCCTCTCCTTGGTGTGCGTATCCCGCGCCCCCTCCACTGGCGCCCTGCACCATGGGCCACTGCGCCCGGGGCTGCCGCTGCCAGCCTGGACGGGAGGGAGAGAGAGGGGGAAGGGCAGAGGGCAGGGAGATCGGGGAGAAGGGGGAAGGAGAGGGCGAGGGTGAAGAGGCGCCACTGCTCTCCCTTGAGCCGCCTCAACTGCGCCGTGCATAAGGGGCTGGTGGGCATGGCAGGGGGGCATGGAAGGGGGGCATGGAACTTGTGTGCTCGTTCGTCTCTGCTCTCCACCGCTCACCATAAATGTATGTGTCGTCATACGCCACCATCAGCATGTGCATCAGAGTGAGTCAGTGACATGCCACCATCACATGCCATGCCACCATCACATGCCACCATCACATGCCACCATCACATGCCACCATCACATGCCATGCCACCATCACACACCAACGAGCCCCTCTCACCGTAGAAGTCCGTGCCGTCGTACGCCAGCACCATCATGTATTTGAACCGCGCCGCGCAAATGCCCCCAGCGTCACCATTACTGCTGCCACACTTGCCCTCCACATCCCCCTCCCATCCGCCTCCCTCTGTTTCCGCCTCCTCCCCATCTCTCCCACTCTCCCTCCCTCCGCCTCCCCTCTCCCGCTCCTTCCTACCACCCCCCGGCTCACCGCCCTCCACCCCCTCCTCGCCCTCCACCCCCTCCTCGCCCTCCCCCCTCGCCTCCTCACATCCCCTTTCCTCCACCCCCGCGCTCGCCGCTATCCTTCCCCCTGTCCTCCGATGCGCTTCTCGCTCTCCAACGCACCACCGCTCACTCCCCCAAGCGGCTGACGTCATTATCCGACCCGCCACTTCCCCACGCCACGGTATCCCGCCAACTTTCGGCGCCGCCAGCTCTGGAGTTGGTTCGGCTGTTCGACGTGGCAAGTAGCCATTGGCGGCAAGGCGTGATCGGCGCGAAAGGAGAGGGCATTTGGGAGAAATCGCAGGGGGGGAGGCGAGAGAGAGAACGAGGGGCATTTTGCGATGCACGCGCGGCGAGAGAGGCACGACGTCAAGCCAAGGCGTCACGTGCGCCGTCGTCTCATCCTCGTCACTGAGCTCATCACTACAAGCGGCGGAAGTCGCTGGAAAAAACGCGGCGAACCTGCGGCAGTATCGATCGCGCAGGTCGCGGCAGCAAGGGGCAGCGCACGGGCCGATAATGCGTCCTCGCGGTCAGAGGCAGGTGCAGTGTGGCGGGGCGAGGGCCACTGGACCCGAGTATGCGGCGGAGGGTTGAAGGCGGCAGACGGCTGTCTCTCGCGATGTCGACGCGCGGCGAGGTGCACGGACGCCGCGTACGTCAGCTGCGTGGGATGGCAGGGGTGGTGCGGCGGTGCGGTGCGATGGCGCTGCTGGTCGGCCGGATCATGCTTTGTGCGTCATCACCCCCCCCCCCTCGTCCATGTCTCAACACACCACCCAGTAAACCCCTTCCAAAACCTTGTTCGATATCGCTTGCGCTAACATTTCACAAAATGGGAACCAAAACTCTACAAGCTTATATCAGCGCTTTGAATATCGAGGATCTGATTTTTGAAGATCCCGGGGCCGATTTCTTTTAGCGTTGCCTGCAGACTTTCGCTTATCGTCACGTCAACAGCTCGACAGTCGCGTGTTACATCGGTTGAGTTCGGCGAGCGGTCAAACTAGAGTGGTTCTGAGTTTTATTTTGCCATTTGATGGCAACCTGTCTTAGTACGTGTGACGAAACTCGAGGGGTCCGTTGCGCCGAATTTCGTGTCAAAATCTGGTCCTTGTGTACTCAACATTCGCAACAATGCTTCCTGTGGAGGGGAAGTATCCGCTGGATGGGTACTATCAAAACATTTCGCATCCCAGTATCGATTAGGGCTACCTCATGTGACTTCCCGCTGTTTTTCATTGTAGTCGTGTGAAGTATTGCTTCGTTTCATGTCTCCTGGCAAACTTTTGCGACACGTGTCTATTTGATAGCCGAGGGAGGTTGAGCATCATTACGGGCAAAGACAGAAATAAAACCCATGGGGGCCTCCATGCCATTCGAATATGGGTAAACCCTAAACTCGCGGCCCTTCAGCGAGTTAAGGGTTGATGTACGGCCCTACCTATGGGTAACACTGTTTTTCGTCTCTGCCCGATAACAATGCTCCGAATTCGGGTGTTGGACACGTGTCGCAATTTTTTGCCAGGAGACATGAAACAAAACAGTACTTCACATAACGAGAATGAGAAACAGCGAGAAGTCGCATGAGGTAGCTCGAATACAGACTCCAATGCAAAATGTTATGGTAGTACCCATCCAGCGAATACTTACCGGTCTGTGGATGTCGAATTCCCTCACCAGCAGACAGTGAAGCAGCACGCTGGGAGAAGCCGCCATCGCACCTCAACCGCACAAGCCCTACAGAACGGATGCCCGTGCCGCATCCGCTCCCGCGCCTCCACTATTTCCCCGAATTCGCCCCTCAGATCCGCCATTGCTGCGTGCCCCTCCTCATCAGCCCCAGCGCTCCGCCCCCTCACCCTCGTCGCGCCGTGCGTCGTTGCGGTGACCGCATCGTCGCGTCATGGATCCGCCTCAGCCGCTCCACCCTCGCTTCCGTCTCTCCCGCGCCCTCTCTCCTCTCATGTCGCTCTTCATAGTCCTCCTTCTCTTCCTATTCGCCTATCCTCCCTCCCTCCCCCTCACACCGCCCCGTTTCCCCCGCCGCCTTTCCCTCCACCCGCTCGCCTCCCTCTCCTCCCTCCTCTCCTTCCCCTCTCGTCTCCCGCCGCCCCCACCGCTGCTTCCCATCCCCACGGCGCGCCAGCTGACACGTCAGCGTGCTGAGCTGGCAGCATTCTTCCACGTGGGCGTGAACACGTTCACGGATCGCGAGTGGGGCACGGGCGGCGAGAGCCCCTCGCTCTTCAACCCCGCGGCGCTCAACGCCACGCAGTGGGTGGCGACGGTGAAGGACGCAGGCTTTAAGGTATGCTCGTAGATTGGGGGCTTTCGTGTGTATGCGTAGGGAAAGCCCGTCGCTCTTCAACCCCCGTGGCGCTGTGCAACGCAGTGCGCGGAGACGGGGAAGGAGGCGGGTTCCGGGTGACGCTGGGTCCGACGCAATCAAATCGTGCGCCGCACGGGGTGGGACCCTTGGCTCTTTCACCCTTGGCGCTGAAGGAGCCGAGTTCCAACGCACTGCGCAATGCATGCCCCATGCCCCGTGCTCCATGCCCCGTGATCCATGCCCCGTGCTCCATGCCCCGTGCTCCATGCCCCATGCCCCTGCCGCGTGCCCCGTGCCCCATGACGCATGCCCTGTACCCCATACCCCATGCCCCATGACCGATGCCCCATGCCCCATGCCCCCATCAGCTGGTGGTGCTGACAGCCAAGCACCACGACGGTTTCTGCCTGTGGCCCTCCGCCCTCACCAGCCACTCCGTGCGCTCCGCGCCCTGGAAGGCCGGCCGGGGAGACGTTGTGGCTGACGTGGCAGCAGCGGCCCGGGCGGCGGGGGTGGGGATGGGGCTGTACCTGTCGCCGTGGGACCGGCACGAGGCAGCGTACGAGGCGGGCGCGGAGGCGTACAACGCGTTCTATGAGGGGCAGCTGCGGGAGCTGCTCACCAGGTGAGTGGGGGGGGAGGCAGATAAGGTGAGGTGGAGTCTCAAGGGGCCGAGAGGGCTGGCCACATGGTGTGGAGCTGAGAGGTTGTTGACACACAATGGAGGGGGGGAGGGGAGGAGCAAGGCAGGCTGGAGTGGGACTTGTGTTGTGGTAGCAATACGCTCATGCGAGAGGGCTGTAGTGGCTTGCAGCGAGAACGGGCCAGTCCACAGTGGTCATTGGGAGCGCTGAGACGGCTGGTGATTCGGTCAGTGGATTTGCACGCGGAAAGCATTATTCCGTTCAGTCCTGCCCGCCCTCAATGTCTCTTGCAAACTTCGCCCTCTTTGTCATTCTCTTTCTCTCCACCCCCTCTCACTCTCTCGCACCAATCCTTCGTCCCAATCAGCGATGGGCCAATAGCAGAGGCTTGGCTGGGTGGCGCCACGTCTTGTTGGAGGCACCTCAAACAAACGCATTGCCCACTTTCTCTCCCCTCAACGCCCTGCCCCCCCTTCCGTCCCAACCACCAGCTATGGCCCCATCGCAGAAGTCTGGCTGGATGGCGCCAAGGGCGACGACCGCCCCATGGCGTACCACACGGTCACGTGGCAGGCGCTCATTCGCCAGCTGCAGCCGGGCGCCGCTGTGTTCTCAGCGCAGGGCCCCGACCTGCGGTGGACCGGCAACGAGCGTGGCGAGGCGGGCAGCACGTGCTGGGGCACGGTGAACGGCAGTGAGCTGACGCTGGAGGGGTGGGACACAGAGTGAGTGGGGGAAAGGAGCGGGTCATTTGGGCGGGTTGTGAGCGCAGGAAGGGGGCGGGCGGGCGACGAGCTGGGGGACGGTGAATGGGAGCGAGCTGACGCTGGAGGGATGGGACACAGAGTGAGTGGGGGGGAATGAATGGTGGCGATGGATAGCAGGGATTTGGTATGAATGAAGCGCATGGGTATGAAACGGATGTGCTTTGGTGGTTGCTGAAAAACATGGGCGCCCTGTCGAGTGGCCAGCTCTCTTTCCTGCTGTCACCCTGCACCATTGCACGCCCCTGGTGCGCCCCTGGTGCACCCCTGGTGTGCCCCTTGCGCGCCCCTTGTGCGCCCCTTGTGCGCCCCTGGCGCGCCCCTTGTGCGCCCCTTGTGCATGGTTGAGGACCTCGGCACAGTTGTATTGCCACGTACATCCCTAGGGGACACCGCAGCCTTCGCCTCCACATCCCTGCCGCACACTTTCCTTCATGCCTCATTTCCCTTCCCACCTCTTCTCCTCCGTCACGCAGCTACCTCAACCACGGTGACGTGGCAGGTGTGGATTGGATCCCGCCCGAGTGCGACGTGTCCATCCGCCCCGGGTGGTTCTGGCACCCCTTGGAGCGCCCCAAGCCGCTCGCCCACCTGCTGGACCTCTACTTGGCGTCAGTGGGGCGCGGGTGCTGCCTGCTGCTCAACATCCCCCCCAACACCACGGGGCTGCTGCACGCAGAGGACGTGCAGCGAGTGGGCGAGTTTGGGCGTGCGGTGCGGGGGCTGTTCCAGGAGGAGGTGAGCGCCGGGGCACGGGCGTGGGCGAGCAGTGTGTACGGGTGCGGTGGGGTGGGGAGGGAAGGTGAAGGGATGGGGGTGGGATTCTGGCGGTTATGGAGGGGAGGGGGGGGGAGGGGCGAGTACGGGCCGGAGAATGTGCTGAGGGCGGGAGACGGGGACTTCTGGGCAGCGGAGGATGGGGTGCTCTCAGCGGTTCTGGAGTTTGACCTCGGGCAGGTGAAAAGTTTCCATGTGGCTCGCCTTGAAGAGCCGGTCGCATACGGGCAGAGAATAAAAGCATTTTCCGTAGAGTTTTTGGATGATGGTACTGATGTGGATGCTGATGCAGCTGTAAGTGTGCCTGCGTTTGAGTCACAACTTTCTATTGGCAGCAGCAGCGCTGCTACTGCAAGCACAGTGCGCCACATGGCTCTGCATGTGGTGCAACTGGTGGGGCGACCTGTGGGGCAGTGGTGGGGGCAGGGATGGGGCCAGAGGTGGGTCCTTGACTTCATGCTTCGCCTAACGAACCAGAGAGCGGAAGCGTCTCACAATCCCCGTGCCCCTGCGAGTGTGAGGCGGACTATGCAGGATGTGGGGGGAGTGTGGAGGGTGGTAGTGAACGGGACAACGGTGGGAAGGAAGAGGCTGGCTCGGTTTGAAGCCGTGAGAGCAAGGCGTGTGAGGGTAGTGATTCACGACGCCAGGGCTGCTCCGCTGCTCTCTTTCTTTGCGATCTATAGGAGCGGTGATGGGAGTCCTGAATAATATGTTGTTCACGGGTAAAGTCTGTCGTAACGAGAGAATTTAGGCTAGGTAGGAATAGGTGAAGCCATGAATATGGCGTGAGATCTAGATCTAGGAGGTAGGCGAGAATGTTGAGAGAAAAGAGAACTAGGAAAGAAGAGAGAGGGATACAAGGAGGGGTGTTGTACCTTCTACAGTAATGTTCAGTAACATCTACCAAGCCTACATTTATATAATAACCTATATAATCTAACAATGTCTTAGCAGTGTACATAGACTCCTTATGGTCACAACTAAGCGCCCACTTGATGCGAAGTACATGAATCACATCCTGAAATAGAGTGCTTCACCTTGAGGATGAGAAAAGGTTGTCATGGGGATTTATAGCATCTTCTCCACCACCTTGAACATTGATACTGTTAAATGTAATTTTTTGAAAGTGTGTAACACTTTCTAAAAATGTGTATTGTGAGAGTGTAGCGAGGGCCAACGCAGCAAAGGCAGCGACGAAGCGCTACTCACCCTCTTTTGCCTACAAAAGAGGGACGTGAGGCCATTCAGCCTCACCCACGTTCTTCATTTCTAGTTTCTCTAGTTCAATTTCCGCAGTTTCTCGTCCAACCTGGCGAAGACCCAGTCCCTCCCCCGAGGCAAGGCTCCGACGACGCTCCTCACCGACATTTTGCAGCACAACCTCGCTAACATGGCGTCGGCGAACACGACTCCGAATCGTCCGACGAACAACCCCAACAATTCCGTGGAGCCCGTAACTTCGGCCGGGGCAACCGCCCATCGCCAGAAACGTCATGCTGAGGAAATTTTTGGCGAGGGTCCCTCGGCTGTCGAGGTCCTGCTTGGCGCCAATCGCGCTGCTCCAGGCAGCCGCGCGAGCTGCCAACGGAGGACCACGCGCCTGCGCACGTCGCGACGGCTGCAGGCCACGCGGGCCCCACCGAGCACACGCCCTTTCACGAGGTCGTGCCAGCCGCCGCCGCCCCCGCGTTGACCGCACAACAGCTCCAGGCGCTTTTGGCGCTGTTATACCAGCAGCCGAATGTTACGCTCGGAACATCTTCGGACAATATAACTGCTACGACCAATTTCGCCAAGAAGAAAGAAATGCCGCCACCTACTCGCGCGCCGAAAGCTCCGCGCGTCGACAACCAGCCCCCGGCACCGACTCCCGCACTCGCCAATGACACCGACGACAGCGACGACTCTGAAAACGATGATGGTGAGGCTCCTGCCAATATTGCTCGCCATCGCATTCTCGCCCCCGCCCCCCCTCTTCCCCCCCTTGGTCCCACGCCCCCAGCAACTACCTTCATGCGTAAGGGCGTGCGCGACTAGGCCGAAGTCTTCACTGCTATCCAAGCGCACCTGCAGCACATCGACTTCGAGCTGCAGCACGGCAACGTCACCGGCGCACTCAACAACGTGAAACACATCGAGACGCTTATTAATAAGCGTTTCGAGGTGCTTCTCGTGGCGGATGAGGCCGGCTTTGAGGCTGCTGATCGCTTCCAGCTCTACTAGTCCAAGAGTGTGCTGACTTCCCGTTCCTACAAGCTGGCGGTCGCCGACGTGGCTGCACTCAAGCGCGCACGCGCCATCTACCCCCGTGGTGGTTGTCCCGGCGGCCGTGACGGAGAAATGGACCTCAAAGGCTCCCCCCCTCTCACGTGCCAGCAGCCACGCTTCAAGGGCGTGTGCTTCCGCTGTGGCCAGCCAGGTCACATGGCTAACGCATGCCCCATGGGCAGGCGTGGAGCACAAGGCCCCTCACCGGTGGTGTGAGCGGGGGTAAGGGCGGCGCCCTTCGCCAATATGCAATGAGCATATTGGGCTGCACCGGGGGTGCATGGCTGGTGGCCGGCCTTAGGACAAGGCAAATGGCCTAGTAGACTAGGGCAGCCCTAGGGCAGAGAAGGCCGTGAGCCTAGAACCTTGTGTTATTCCATGTATGGATCATGCACGCCGTTATGGCGCATTGAAACTAAGATTGGGAAAAAAAAAAAAAAAAAACTTTTGCAAGGCCTCGATGAAAGAGAGAAGAGAGAGCGCGAGAGAAACAGAGAGAGAGCGAGCGAGAGAGTGAGAGAGAGAGAGAGAGAGAGAGAGAGAGAGAGAGAGAGTGAGAGAGAGAGAGAGAGAGAGAGAGAGAGAGAGAGAGAGAGAGAGAGAGAGAGAGAGAGAGAGAGAGAGAGAGAGAGCCCATGGTATATAAGGCTCTTCCACCCATCCTAGAGTTCATTATTTAGTTTTGAGTTGAGTTCTTCATCCGGTCCCTGCAGCGGCGCTCGCGAGAGCGAGAGAGAGAGAGCGAGAGAGAGAGAGAGAGAGAGAGAGAGAGAGAGAGAGAGAGAGAGAGAGAGAGAGAGAGAGAGAGAGAGAGAGAGAGAGAGAGAGAGAGAGAGAGAGAGAGAGAGAGAGAGCCCATGGTATATAAGGCTCTTCCACCCATCCTAGAGTTCATTATTTAGTTTTGAGTTGAGTTCTTCATCCGGTCCCTGCAGCGGCGCTCGCGCCGGCGGCCTTCGGCCGCTGTCGCTCGCGGCGCGGCCTCCGGCCGCGCAGGAGGGCAGAGAAGGGGCGGGGATAGGGATCCACTCCAAAACCAGGGACGTTACAGCATACAAGCATGCCTCTACAGGGGGCTGCAACCTAGCAAATAGCCTATGGCTACAGCGCCACCCACGGCACGATGAGGGGGACCTGGCCTACACGCCGGACAACCGCCCACCTACTACACCTCCAAAGCCGACGGCGGGACAAGGGCCCCGGCCCGACTCTCCAACGCCCGAAGCACTGCCGCGCAAGCGGCCAAGATCGCCGGGCGCTGATTCGCCACGAGCGACCGATTCAACTCATCAACGGCGCGAGGAGCGGGATCCAGCTCCCCCGCCTCTGCTCCTGGCGGCAACCCATAGGCCAGCCGCCAGAGGAGTAGCGACGCGGCCTCCATCGCGCGCGCTGCTGGCGGCGAGACATCGCGGGCCGCCACGACCGACCCGCCTCAGGCTTCCGTGGAGGCGCCTGCAATGGCGGTGGGCGGAGACAATCCAGCACCTCCGCCACCGCGCCAATACACGCGACGACGCCGGCCATCGCCTCTACCGGCGAGAACGCGTGCGGCGACGCCAGGCGGACAGGCGGACGAGGAACGGCGGCGGGTCGCCGAGCACATCCACTGGTGTCGGCGGCATACCCCGCCCCACCCGCAAACCCGTCCCTGAGGACGACCGGAGAGGGCGGAGGGGTCCCTTCGTCTTCCGGGCACTGCAGTCGGAGGTGACCCTGCCCGAGAGCCCGTCGCAGCGCCCCCGCGGGGACGTTCATCGGACGAAACGGCAGGGGCGGAGACCCCGCGGACACACCCTGACCCGATACGACGCCGCGTCCGACAGCGGCTGGTGGTCCCGCTGGTGATTTCGGAGGAGGCAGAGGGGCGGCTGGAGACCCCGCGGGGAGAGGAGTCGGGACCACCGGCGAGCCCCGATGGAGGGGGAGCCAGAGGGGCTAGAGGGGCGGGAAGAGGCGACGGCGGAAGCCGAGACGGAGACGGAAACGACGACGGCTGAGCTGGCGACGGGGCAGCTGGGCGACGCGGGGAGCGATCCATGGGACTTCCCCCGAAACCCTCCGCCCAATCGCGCGCGGGCGCAGCGACGGCGGAGAACACGCCCCGGTCGCCAACAGCGGACCGAGGCAGCCGCAGGAGCTGCTCGAGGGCGCCGCGATCGCTGCCACCTGGACCTGCTGCTGCCGAAACTCCAAGCGCAGCTGAGACGTTGGCGACAGAACCAGCGAGACGCCGGAAGGGAACCCACCGGCGACGGGGACGCTCCGCCTCACGTAGGGGCAGGCGCGAGGGGGAGAAGAGCAACCCCTGCGTCATCTCTAGCGCAGCCGGAAAGACGCGCCCCGCACACGCGAGCCACGGCCCGCGCAAGTACAACCGCGCCCCGGGGGGGAACGGGCGAGAAGCACAACCCGAGGGCACAGAGGAACGAGGGGCGGACGAGGGCTCGGGCGAGCGCGACACAGGCGCTGCAACCTTCCGCGGCGTCGCCGCGCGTCTACAACGCGACGATCGGCGACGGGGAGCACACCCAGCCGCTGCAGCAAACGCGCTAATGGCGACGGAGTCAGAAGCGGGCGTAGACGGAGGACGGACCGAGGGATGGAAAATTGGCTAAGTGCGGCACTCCAGTTGCAGACACACCAGAGGAGGAGCTACGAGGGAGCAGCAGAAGGGAACACGGAGGGAGCTGATGACGAGGACGATGAAATTCAAAACGCAAACGACCCCACTTATACACCCCCAATCGGGGTAAACTGGGAAGGCGCCCCAGACGAGGGAGATTTGGAGGACTCCCCCGCCCGAGACGCAAATGTGCGGCCCGGCCAACCCAACCGACGAGCCGCCACATCCAACACCCGCCGCGGCTCGACAGTCGCCCGCAGACCAACCCCTGCAGCGCGGGTACAATCCCCTCTGGCGTTGGCGAAGAACGACGAACTCTTCGCCAAAGTATGCGAGTGGGACATGACCGTGCTCCGCGACTCCAGGCTCCACCCCTGGCACGTCGCCTACCGCGCGAAATCCTGGCGGAATTCGCGTCCTGCCTGCTGACACCGCTGCTACACCTCGCGCGTAACAGGGACAGCGAAGGAGGTTGGCGCCTGTTACTCCTCCTCCCTCGCCTGACACTCGCAACCACGTCACGAGGAAGCCGGACTGGACGGAATGTTACGACGCTGTCGCAAATTCGCCACCGCGCCTGGGAGTCACTGTACGACGAGGCCGTGACCTCGATTTCACTACCACGACCCCACGCCACGAATGACACCGCCGGGCACTTAGCCCGAGCGGAAACACTCACTAAGCGCGGGAACCTGCGGAAGGCCCTCCAAGCCCTGGAATCCACCCCGGTGTGCGAACCCACCCTGGAGACACTCAACGCCCTCCGAGACAAACACCCCGCCGCCGAACACGCCCTCCCCAACTGGGCGACATTCAAGCACACCACCCACCGACGCCATTACAGCGCCGCAGCAGCCGCTACTCTCACCATCACCCCACGAGAGCTCAGAACCGTACTACGACGGAGCCCGAATGGGGTCGGGGCGGGGCCAAGCGGTATGTGCTTCGAACATCTGCGGGACGCAGCCGCCTCGAACGCTGACGTCCTGAACCTGCTCACAGAAGTACCAACGCGGCACTCGCAGGGCAAGTGCCGCTAGAGGCGGCGGACCTCCTCACCGCCTCGAGATGCTGGCATTCACCAAACCCGACGGCGGAACCAGGCCCATCGCCATCGGCGAATGCCTACTACGCCTCTTCGGCAAGGCCAGCCTGCACCTCACGACGGCCCTGGCCCAAGCCCACTTCGCGCCCCTGCAGTTCGGAGTGGCGATGAAGGAGGGGGAGACGGCGGTGCACGCAACAAGAACCCACCTCGAACAACACCCCGAACACCTCCTCCTCCAGGTGGACTTCTCCAACGCGTTCAACTCGTCGAACGCATCGCCTTCTTCCGCGCCCTACGCGACAGCCCTCTCAAAGGGCTGCTGCCCCTAACCCGCCTCTCCTATGGAAGGCCATCGAGCCTGCTGCTCGACCACGCGTTCGGTGCTGACCCGCTCATCAGCGAGCGGGGCGTACGGCAAGGCGACCCTAGGCCCCATGCTGTTCGCCCTCGCCCTCCACCAGGCGCTGACCACGACAGCAGAGGAGTACCCTGACGTCCTCATACTGGCATACGCCGACGACGTGACCATCATCGGCCCGCCGCCGGCATGCGCAGCCGCCTTCTATGCCCTCACAGGCGGGCAGCGCGCGGTTGGACTCACCTGCAACGCCAGCAAGTGCGCGGCCTGGTCACCCGCACCGGTGGACCCCGCGCTCATCCCGGCGGAGTACCACTTACCCACGACGCAATCAAGGTCCTGGGCAGCCCCATCGGCACCACCCACGGATGCGGGGACATCATCCGCCGCACGCTCGAAAAAGCGGCAGCGGCGCTCCCCCTGGTGAGCAACTGCACCCGCAAGTCGCGCTGCTGCTCCTCACCCGCTGCATCACGAGGAGGGCATCCTACCTCCTCCGCACCACCCCCACCAACCTCCTCCCCCCCGAGGAATGGACGCAGTGGGGGAAGTCCCTGCTGGAGCAGCGCTCAAGTCGTGCGAGCTCCAGCAGCCACGGGACGCTGAAGGCCGAGACCTCCTCTGGCGACAGGCGACCCTGCCGATCACCATAGGAGGCCTCGGCCTCATTGACCCCGACGGAAGGCAGCTACAGCTACCTGGCCTCCGCACTACAGGCCGGTGACCTCCTCCGCTCCATGGAACCCCCTGACTCCTCACCCCTCGCCGACCTCCTCCACCTCCTCACTCCGCCCTTCACCGCCCAAACGCCCCTACACCACCTGCTCAACGCCTGGAGCGACTCCCCGAACCAGCGCAGTCCAACACTCACCCGCCCGCGCGACGAACCTGGCGCCAAGCTCCAGCATGCCCTAGCACTGGAGGTACAGGGGCCAGGCACGCACGGCTAGTGGCAGACTCCAGACACATGCCACTCAACCCCCTCCTGGGTCACACCCAGCGCCTCCTCTCCCTGCTCGGGCCAGGGGCAGGGGACTGGCTGGTCGCCATCCCCTTCTCCCCGGACCTATGCATGAGCAAGGGCAATTTGCCACGGCCCTAGCCTTCCGCATGGGCCTGCAGCACTCCCTACCCGGCAAATGCAACTGCCGGACAAGCATGAGCTACCAGACAACCGGCTGCCCAACCACATGCTACGATGCACCCTGGGCGGGGGCCCAAAGCGGACCCACGACGCGCTCGTGAACCTCGGGATGCGACTGGCCCGAGAATCCCACTTCGTGGCCCACATGGAATCCACGCTCTACTTACCCGAAACTGCCCAACGCCGCGCCGACATCACCCTCCGATGCCCGGACTCAGGCGCGGTGTGGGTCTGTGACGTCACAGTCACCGACCCCATCTCAACCCGCGACCCAACAGCACGGAAAGGGACGGGGTGGATGGCGGCAGAGATGCAGGCAAGAAGCGGGACCTGTACGACGAACGACTCACCTTTGTGAAGGTGCTGGGAGTCGCCACTGAGACATACGGTTGCTGCTCCCCGACACACTCGAGTTCCTCCGAGTACTGGCCGCCCTCTCAGCTCGCCGGAACCACCAGGCCGACGAAAAGTCAGGGTGGCAAAGAAGGTGCTGCACAACTACCGCCAGAGGTGGTCAGTCACCCTCCAGCGGCAGCAGGCAATCACCCTCCATGCGAAGATTGGCCAGGTGACAGGCCAAGCTTTCAGCCACGACCGCCCCCTAGACGAACCTCTTACCTGGGGAGAACTGGAAGCCACCATTGAACCTACCTGCGACAGGTGGCCCGGGCAGCAGTAGGATGCTCGGGCCAGGACATACGTAACCCTGTTGTACCTCTGTACCCCTTATAAACATAATAAAGGGCCGATTGAGAGAGAGAGAGAAGAGAGAGAGAGAGAGAGAGAGAGAGAGAGAGAGAGAGAGAGAGAGAGAGAGAGAGAGAGAGAGAGAGGATGAGAGAGAGAGAGAGAGAGAGAGAGAGAGAGAGAGAGAGAGAGAGAGAGAGAGAGAGCATAAGAAAAACAAAGGAAGAGCATAAGAGAAAGAGAGAGAGAAAAGAGAGATAGAAAGAGAGAAAGACAGAAAGTGGGTGTGTGTGTGTGGTGGTGGTGAGAGAGAGAGAGAGAGAGAGAGAGAGAGAGAGAGAGAGAGAGAGAGAGAGAGAGGAGAGAGGAGAGAGAGAGAGAAGAGAGGAGAGAGAGAGAGAGAGAGAGAGAGAAGAGAAGAGAGAGAGAGAGAGAGAGAGAGAGAGAGAGAGAGAAGAGAGAGAGATAGGAGAGAGAGAGAGAGAGAGAGAGAGAGAGAGAGAGAGATAGAGAGAGAGAGAGAGAGAGAGAGAAGAGAGAGAGAGAGAGAGAGAGAAAGAGAGCAAAGAGAGAGAGAGAGAGATAGAGAGAGAGAGAGAGAGAGAGAGAGAGAGAGAGAGAGAGAGAGAGAGAGAGAGAGAGAGAGAGAGAGAGAGAGAGAGAGAGAGAGAGAGGTGACGAAGGCTCGAGCGCTGAAGGGAGAAGGCATGAATATCAGCCATGCCCCATTTGCAATTGAACATGAGCCACTCTCGCTTTTCCAACCGAATGGGAGCTATGCCCCCTCTGGAATTGACTATGACACATCCACCCTTTAGGTAATTGTCTGGTCTCACTCACTTGGGTACCTATGTGATTCTTGCCACCCAACCCTTTGGTCTAGCTGTCATCGTAAAAAGGATGGTTTCACAACGAACATGACCCCTACGAGTACGCGGTTACAGACAAGGACGTAACTGTCATGCGTTTTCGATTGCGTCACGCCCTACATTGGTGGTGCTCATGGTGCGATAGTAGTTTCATCCTGTCCATCATCGCGAAAGGATATTGGCTTCCCTGGAAGGAAGCCGTGCCACATGCCTTTGAGGATAGCAATCATGCTGGAGTTCGTACACACCTGGACTTCACTTGTGGAGCGATTCGCGACCTCGTCACCTCGGGTGCCGTCGTCAAGGTCCCTACGAAGGACGCGCTTATGTGTATCAGTCCACTTAACATGGTGGAGCAGCGCGACAAGTGTCGCCTCATTCTTGACTTGCGCAAAGTCAACAACTACCTCGACATCCCCGAGTTCAAGTACGAAGGCTTGAACAGGGTAGCCGAACTCATTCGCCCAGGCGATTGGATGTTCTCCATCGACCTAAAGTCAGGCTACCACCATGTCGAGATCCACCCCGCCTGCTGGAAATTCTTGGGATTCCATTTCGAAGGGGACTACTATTCCTTCATATCGCTCCCATTCGGGCTTGCCACTGCCCCGTTCGTCTTCACACAACTGATCAAACAACTGGCAAAGCGATGGCGGGCAAGCGGCGTGCGGGTTGTTCCATATGTCGACGACTTACTATTCCTCTGCAACTCCCACTTGGATGCACGCTCGACCTGCGCAGCTGTTGTTCAGGACCTGAAGGCAGCAGGTTTTGTTATAAACGGCAAAAAGTCACATCTACTCCCCTCGCGCCAGATAGCTTTCCTCGGCCTGGAGATTGATGCCGCCCAAGGCACCTTCTCCGTCGGACTCGAACGTCGAGCACAACTTCTTGCTTCACTCCAAGCCCTCATCACCCAGGGACAAGAGGGACGACCAGTTCCCATCCGGTCCCGTGCGAGAATCACAGGAATGCTGGCCTCCATGAATCTGGCATTGGGCGCTACGGCACGTGCCTTTAGTCACGAGCTCCTTCGACTTATTGCAGACGCCACCTCTTGGCACGCCAAGGCACACTTGTCGTCGACAGCAGTGCAGGAGCTGCATTTTTGGCTTGCGCAGTTTGACAAGTTCAACGAAAACCCATTCCATCTCAGTCACCAGTTCGATGCAGTCATCCACGTTGATGCAAGCGCACACAGCTGGGGCGCCACCTTGACACAACTTCCTGGGATGCCCATTGAAGCCAGTGCTCGCATGCCCGAGGAACTACTGCCCACCTCCAGCACTCGACGGGAACTCGAAGGAGTTTTATGGGCTCTCCAAACTTTTGCCGCCCGCATACCCAAGCGCCACGTGCTCGTTCGGGTAGACAATCGATGCGTGGTATTCATCCTACGCAAAGGTGGATCGCGCCGCTAGCACTGAGGCATAGCTCACTGCCTTCCCGCTGCCGCTTTGCGCTACCCTTTACCGCATTGCCACATGCCTTCCTGACTGCCTAGCCATTGCGCACGACCATTTCCTTAATCAGCACCCAGGTGACCTCACCTTTACTGCCTTCGTCACTGCCCTCTCCGCGATAGAAACCCGCCAGCACACTATCCTCCGTCTAGCAGTACTGTGGCGGTCCCTATCTTCCAGGGCTGTGCTCGCTCCCAGTGCACTTACTCTGATGTTTCTGCCATTGTCGCTGAGACAGCCCTTGCTGCTGAGACCACCGCCGCGGCCTCAGCGCAGCCATGTCAGGGTAAGGGCCGCCACCCCAAGGGGGAGCGTGGCGGAGGGAAGGGTGGTGGGGGTGATGGAGGTGGGGGCGGGGACGGAGTGCAGACAAGGGGACTGGGGCTGATGCCCCGGAGCAGCAGCAGCAGCCTCAGCAGCAGTAGCAGTAGCCTCAGCAGCAGCAACAGCAGCAGCAGCAGCAGCTTCAGCAATAGCTGCAATAGTCGTAGCAGCAGCAGCAGCAGCCACCGTGGGGACCCCCGCCACCGTGGTGGCCTAGCGACGCTGGTGGTGGTGGGCTTGGTGGTGGGCCGCGCAGCTTGGAGTCGGGTGGCGGCTCCAGTGTGGTCACCTACCAGTACCAGTCCGGCCCCCACCGCGGCACCATCTGCGACCGTCCCAGTCACACCGTCGCCCGCTGCTACCGCCGCTTCGACGTCCTCTTCTGTCTCTGCTTCAGCCCCACGTCGGACCCCCCTGACTGGTACAGCCTGGTGCGTCGTCGTGTCCCTATCTTTGAGCTTGACATGGATCATATTAGGTCTGCTATGTATGTCATGTATGCTATGTATGTCATGTATGCTGATGACTCTTGTGTGGCTGGAACCTATTACCTGGTGTTGCCTAGTGTAGGTGTATCCACTGTGTGTAGTCTAGGTTCCCCTGCCGCGTAAGGTGGGGGACCACCTGCCTTGTTTAGCCTCGGCTCCACACTAGCTCCTTTACCTGCGGTTGCTACCACTGTGCTTTCGTTCATGCTAGAATCAGGTGCATCCTCCTGCTTCTTTCGCGACCACACTGCGCTCACGGCGCTTGCTGCCCCTGCCGCTGAGTGCTTGCTGACCCCTCCGCAGGTCCGGTAGTTACCTGTGGCTCCACTACCCTTCCCAGTCTGGCGGTTCCCTCGGGCTCTCTTACATGCTTGCACATCCCCTCGTTCTCCAGGAACCTAGTTGGTGTCGGATATCTTCAGGACCTCGGCGTCACCACTACGTTTCTTGGACACGAGCGGTACGCAGTCTATACTGAGGCCGCCACTTGTGCCCCTCTCACCTAGTTCCCCCATGACCCCGCGTCTGACCTATTCACCCTAGACACCGCGTCCCCCCCGGTGGGAGCGCCCCCCCAAGTCGACGCGTCCTCCCAGGTTGGTGCGGCTTGCTCGTGTCAGTCACTCACCCACCTGACACAGGTTGTACAAGGTGCTTTTATACTTCCAAGGTACATCAGGTAACTGGGTTTATCCTATCCAAAGGGAATAGAACCTTCTAGAAATAGAATCATCCTGTGTACAGCCATGCGAGGCTATTGGTTTTAAGGGATTATGGCAGGATTGTGCTAGATATAGCGCCCCAGTACATTCCAAGCCTGGTCGGTGATATAATTATAATCATTGGAGAAACCAATGTACAATGGAAAATTATAAATGGGAAACCAAATGAGATGAAATAAAGATAAAAGGAATCGGGATAAAAAAAAAGAATGAGATAGAGGAAAAATATGGAAATAAGAAAGATGTGTAACGGGGTCGTACTCTCACACTTCCCCCCCTCAAAGTTGGGTGGTAGAAGTATCACCCTACTTGACAAGGTTGTCGCGTAGAGGACAACAAGCACTACCGATCTCAGATTCAGGAACCGAGCTATCCTCAGAAGGATCATTACCCTTCCAGCGACTAAGAAGCTCCACGGCGCCATTCCGACGACGGCGGTGTGCAAGCACGGACTCGACCTCATACTTGGGTTCATCGTGGACGAGGACGAGCGGCGGCGGCAGTGGTTGGCGTCCGGTGGAGACTGTGTTTGGATCTCGGTAGGGCTTCAGAAGTTGAACATGGAAGGCGTTGTGAAACTTCCAGGTAGCTGGCAGGCGTAAGCGGAAGGTAACAGGAGTGACCTGTGCTTCGACGAGAAAGGGCCCATAGAAGCGAGGTCGAAGCTTGGATGGGAGATTACTGATGTCAAGATTGCGGGTGTCAAGTAGAACCTGGTCTCCTACGGTGATCGTGTGGTCAGTGCAGTGGCAATCAGCCTCGCACTTCTGTTGCTGCTGAATGTCGAGGAGGTGATTGTGGGTCCGATCCCAAAGCGGATGCATGGTCGTGATGAAGTCGTGTGCGGGTTGGACTGTGGCTGATACTGTTGGTTTCTGTGGCATGAGTGGGTTGCCTCCGTAATAGAGGAAGAACGACATTTGTCCAGTACTGGCATGAGTAGTGTTATTGTAGGCAAACTCCATGATGGGTAGATGCAAGTCCCACTTAGAGATTTCATCCTTGCATGCTGCACAGAGGAGTTGCTCTACACTTTGGTTGAGACGCTCGGTCTGTCCATCTGTCTGTGGATGGTAGGCGGATGATATGGCGAGTTTGGTTCTGAGCAGAGACATCAGTTCCTTCCATAAATTGCTGGTGAACTTAGGGTTTGGTCGAAGATGAGTGTGGTTGTGATGCCATGCTGTAAGATGATGTAGCGGACGAACAATTGAGTTGTCTCCTCGGTGCGTGCTGTCATGCGTGTCAGGATGAAGTGTCCCATTTTGGAGAATTTGTCGATGACGAAAAGAATTGCATCATGACCGCTTGTGGTAGTTGGTAACCCGGTTATGAAGTCCAGGCTAACCACTTGCCATTGTTGTTCTGGGACAGGAAGAGGTTGTAGCAATCCTACCTTTTTCTGCTTGCTGCTCTTCATCCGCTGACATGTATCGCACAAAGTGACGAATTCTGTACGTCCTCTGCCATGTGGGGTCAGTAGTAATGCTTTGCAATACCGGTAAGCGTTTTGTTACTACCAAAGTGTCCTGCGTATAGGACATCATGGTATTCTTTGAGAAGTAACTGGTGCAAACAAGGGTAATTGGGTACCTAGATTTTCGTTGATCCTTTCCGATACGCGATGTCATTGTCCCACTGTAGTAGGTGTCACTTTTCTGCCAAGGGAATTTCGGGGTCGATGGTGTACCGGTGTGTAAAGATTCCCTTGAGTAGTGGGTTCATCCCTTCGACTTGGATAGCGGCAACGTGTGCAGGCCAGCTAAGAGAGTCTGCTTTGTTTTTGTGGCCAGGCTTGTACACGATGTCGTATTGGAAGTGCGTCTTCAGGAAGTCGATCCATCGGACCTGCCGCCTGGAGAGGTTTGGCCATCTAGCTTATAACTATACATGCATAACCTTTGAGGAAGGGGTCCGAAGACCAGTTACCAAGAATACAAAGAAAACAAGAGCAACTCAGGATGGCATTACTAGTCCTGTCATTGGAACAAGAGCCATAAGGCCAGTCAAGAAAATATAAAGGGTAGTACACAAATCAGGGTCCTAACAAGTGAGGCGCTACTGGAACTACACCAAGCTGTAAGCAGTAACGCTGATGATCTTTAGGCACAAGCGCCTTGGTAAAGATATCAGCTGTGTTGGCACCGGAGGCCAAGTGTACTATGCTTGCGTGACCGCGCTGCTGTAGCTCACGCACGAGGAAGTACTGCAGCTGGATGTGCTTCGCTCTACTCTCCGGTCGAGGCTTCTGACATAGGAGGAACATGGCACTATTGTTAGCGTACATGACTGGGGCAGAGCTAGGCTGCTCAGCTAAGTCCGCGAGAAGGAATGTCGGCTAGTGGAGCTCTGTGCCGACATGGCACCAGCGTAGATCTCAGCCTTACAGTTAGACTGTGCAACAGACGATGAGCGGGTGGACCACCACGAGATAGCGCCTGCACCAAGGCTAAAGCGATAGCCATGGGAGGACCTGAGCGTCTCAGCGTTGTCCATCCACAAAGCGTCAGTGTGCCTTGTGAGAACCACTGGCCTGCGCCCTCATTGCACTAGCCCTGCCTCATGCTTGATGTACTTGCAAGATATCACAACACCCTCTTACTCTAGTAGCCGACTAGTACTGGGGTTGGTATGTGCCTAGCGCAACAAAGCAAGCGAGTATACTCAGAGTGTATGCGAGATCTGGACGAGTGCAAGTCATCAGGTGCATAAGGAAGGCCACAAGCTATGCGTAGTGACCACTAGGCTCAACCTGCTCGTCAGGGACTAGAGCCGAGAGCCTGTGATCCACTGGTAGAGGGGTGGGCTGTGCGGACGAGAACTGAAGGCCAAACCTCTGAATGACCTAGCGCACCAAGTGTGATTGTGTGAGAGTGATGGTGCACGCTGCTCTGTCCTTGGAGATCTGCAGCCCAAGGTCATGGTGTTACTCTCCTAGGTCAGTGAAGGTGTGTCTCCTCAGCATCTTGGCCTTCACCGAGGCCAGTGCGTCTCGCAATAGCAAAGACCAGGTCGTCTACGTAGTCTAGGATGTAGAACGTCTGGCCCGAGTGAAAGAAGAGAAATGCGTCAGCTAAGGACGGAAATAACTTAAGATCTTCTAGTGTAGCATGCAGCATGTTGTGCTACTCTTGGGGTGCCTGCCGCAGACCATAGACCGGGCGCCGGTAGTACCAGTCGGTCCCAGGAGGGAAAGCGCCATAGAAGCCTCGCGGACAGCATAGGTAGATCTGCTCGTGTAGACTGCCCTCGAGGAACGTTGTGGAGGAGTCCACCGAGCGAAGCTCGTAGTCACGCTGTGCTGCTACGTGAAGCAACGCCTAAAGAGTGGTCATCTTCGGGTTTGAAATGAAGGTCTGAAAGAAGTCAACGCCCTCGCAATGACTGAAGCTCTAGCAATGTAGCGCTCCTTGAATACCGGCGGCTCTCCATGAGGGCGCTTCACCCCGGAGAGCCACCGGCCATCAACTACGTTCGCCCCAAGTGCGGGAACTGCGTCGACGTACGTGCTAGTGGATCTCCAAGTTGCTATCTCTGCGTCCATGGCAGATATCCACTAAGAGACCCAGTACACAAAGTCAACGACGACAGCGACAAGAGCCAAGAGTCTAGAGACAGGAATGGACGGGTCGGTAACAAGAGAGGCCAGTACACAAAGAACAAGAGGGCGAGCAGCATGGAGAAAGTCAGAGAGAGGAGCAAGGAGACAGAGAGAGTCGACTGAGGAGGCAACAGGAGAAAAGGAGCGGGAGGAGCACGAGACGTGTGAGAACGGAAAGACTTAGGGTGGACACTTGGAGTGGGAGAGACGAGATGAGCATGAGAGGGACGATGAAATCACCAGTGAGAGGGGGGCGTAGGGTTAGGAGACATAGTAGGAGACACTGGGGGAAAACATGGGGGGAAACGAGCCAGAGAAGAGTCAGACGGAGGGAACACACAGCCGTAGACAAGGAGGAGGAGGCGGCCCTAGGGGAGGTGCCGGTGGTCGGTCGGGGGAGGGAAGACTGAGGAGGCGAAGGGCGCACACCAGAACCTCCAACTGCACTACGGCTACCTCCAGGTCTCGCCACGACAACAGCCCTCAGGACTCGCACCCCCATGACTATCACCCCAAGAACTAGCACACTCCTAAAAGGCAGCACCCCCAGTGCCAGCATCCCCTAAGCCCACCGACCGCTGCTGCTAAGGCGGCTGCTGCTGCTGCTGTGGCGGCAGCAATAGCCGCTGCGGCAGTGGCTGCTGCAGCGGTGGAAAAGACACTGAATCCGAGGGTGTAGGCACCTCAGAAAAAGGCGGCTAACACTGAGCCTCAGGGCCCCCAAAGTCTGCAGACTCCTTCGTCGAGCCAGTCGAAGGAAGGGGGGTGCATGAGACACACCAGACGGGGCAGGACGGGGAGCAAGATCTACAAGGGGAGTGGGTACAAGGAACAGGGGCGAGGTAACCGGGAGTCCTTGGTGGGGAAAGTGGGTGCACAAGGAGACACACTCGTCAAATGTGACGTTACGCGAGTGAAAGAACCGATGAGACGGCGGGTGGTAAAAGTGCCAATCAGACGTGTCAGGGGGGAAGCCAAGAAAGATACAAGGGATAGTGCGGACAGTGAGCTTGTCCGCGCGAGAGTTGCGGATGTGAGCTAGGCAGCCCCAGGCGTAAAACGCAGACGTGTCACCAGGGGACCTGGTCCAGAGAAGGATCGGCAAAACCTGTGGCTGCTAGGAGTGCAGGCACAGGTTAAGCTGGTGAGGGACGCAGCAAACAGCGAAAGCCCAAAGAAAATGCGATGCACCGACATAGATCATGGAGGTACGAGCCACCTCCATGACCAATCCGATGCGTTGCTCAGCGACTTCATTTTGCTGTGGGGATTCCGGCAGTGTGTCCAACAGGGTGATGCCGTCCGTACGACAGAACTGGCCAGGCCAACTGGAGGCGAACTCACTGCCACAGTAGGAGTGGAGACAAAGCACTGTCTGGGCACGGTGGACACGAGCTTCTACAAGCCACTAAATAAGAATGCCAGGCACATTGGCCTTCCGGAATCATCGTGGTGTAGCACGAGTAGTTGTCAACGAGAACCAAAAAGTAGCGCTCACAATGTGGTCTTGGGACAGGGGCTAGGCCCTTGACGTATAGGTGCAGGGTCTGAAGTGGTGCAGTGGTGGGGGGAAACGAGGAGGAGTGAGGAGCACGGTACAGCCGACCCTCGACGCAAGGCGTACACGAAAGGGCAGGAAAGGGGGGGAGGGCAGAAAGCGACGCAGGGAGACCTAAGACAAGATCGTGCTGGGACAAGTAACGTAGACGCGGGAGTGTGAAGTGACCTAGGTGGTGGTGTCACATAAGTGACGGGTGAGTGAGCGACCGACACGAGCAAGCCGCCGGGGGGGACACAGCCACCCAGGGGGATGCGGTGTCTAGCGTGAACAGCCCAGACACCGGGTCCCGGGGGAACGTGGTGAGGGGGGCACTATTGGTGGCCTCAGTACAGACCGCGTACCGCTCGTGTCTAGGAAACGTAATGGTGATGCCGAGGTCCTGAAGAAAGAGGACACCAAATAGGTTCCTGCTGAACGAGGGGATGTGCAGACCTGTAAAAAAAGCTTGAGGGAACCGTCAGATAGGGAAGTGTGGTGGAGCTACATGCAACTACTGGACACTTGTAAAAGAGCTTGAGGGAACCGTCAGATAGGGAAGTATGTTGGAGCTACATGCAACTTCTGAACACGATGAGGGGTCAGCAAGGGCGACATCTACTAGGGCGGCAAGCGGCGTGAGAGGGGCGTGGTCACGAAAGAAGCAGGCACCTGCACCAGAGTCGAGCGTGAAGGAGAGCGCGGCGATAGCGTCAGTCGGCGGGGGCACTAGCGTGGAGCCAAAGCTAAACAAGGAAGGAGATCCTACGCCCGACGCAAAAGGGGAGCCTAGACTACACATAGCGGACACATCCTGTCTCATGATCAAATGAGGTTTGCTCAATATTGCACTATCCATGAGCACAACGTGCTTTTATACTTCCAGAGTGCATCAGGTAAAAAGACTTATCCTATCCAAAAGGCACAAGGCCTTCTAGAAATAGAATCACCCTGCGTATAGCCACACGAAGCTATTGCCTTTAAGGGATTACGACAGGATTACGCTAGATATAGTGTGCCAGTACATCCCGAGCCTGGTCGGTGATATAGTTATAATAATAGGATATACCAAAGGATAATGGAAAAAGAGGAATAGGAAACCAAATGAGATGAGATAAAGACCGAATGAATTAGGAGAAAATGAGGAATGAAATATATATGAAATGGGGAAATAGGTGTAACAGTGTCATACTCTCACACTTCCCCCCCTCAAAGCTGGGTGGTAGAAGTAACAACCAGCTTGACAAGGTAGTCGCGAGGAGGACGACGGGCGTTACCCATGTCAGATTTAGAGACGCAGCCTCAGAAGGATCAGAACCCTTCTAGCAAAGAAGAAGCTCCAAAATGCCATTCCGACGACGACGGTGTCCGAGCACGTAGTTGTCCTACGTCGTGGATGAACACGGGCGGCGACGGTGGTTGGCATTCGGTGTAGAGCGTGTTTGGTCTTGATAGGGTTTAAGAATTTGATATGGAAGGCTTTTTGGATCTTCCAACTGGTTGGTAGGCGTAAGCGGAAGGTGACTGAAGTGACCTCTGCTTGAACTAGAATAGACCTGCAGACGCAAGGTTGAAGCTTGGATGGAAGATGGCTGATGTCGAGATTACGGGGTGGATAACTGTAGTGATGAGCGGCCAAGTGCTTCTGTTGTTGATGGATATTCAAGAGGCGCTTGTGCGGCCGATCCTTGAGATGGTGGACGATGGTGATGAAATCGTAAGCGAGTTGGACTGTAGCAAGGACTGTCTGCTGCTATGGAGTGAGCATGCTGCTACCCGCGTCTTATCCACAAGTGTTGGGGTATGGCAGTCGTCTAATAGTACTGCTTCTGTAGCGGTGTTGCATCTAATACATGCAGCTTCTGTCGAATGCTGGTCCATGCCTTGGTGTTGTCGCGAGTCGTACCCTTTCGGCATCGTAGTGCTGTGGGATGGAGAGCAAAATAACTAGTAGTAACCTTGTCCACCACGCGGTCTATTAGTTACACTGCCTTGAGTACAACAGCGCATGTGAAGTGCTGCTCAGCGTATCCCTTGTGTTTAGAACCATGCAAGGGGTTTGTACCATAAACGCGGAGTTGGTAACTTCCCAAATCGACGCCAAACTAGTTTCCCTCGGTGCTTGCTCAAGCAAGAAATCTCAGCTGCGTAGATACCCCACACGATCCACTGGAATATAATCCAGCATTATCTCCATTTAGCGGAGAATCATCCATCAGGGTTTGGATATGTCTGTTATGTCGAGTCTTCTACTGCGGCGGCGGCGGCGGTTGCGACGATGGCGACGGCGGCAGTTGCTGCAGAGAATTCTCTTAACTTGTAATGGTTGAAGGAGAATCCATCAACTCCCTCTTCCTAGAAGAGTGGTCCTGATGAGTGTAACAGGCATAACTATCAGGAACACGTGCACATTGGTACACATGGGTTTCTCCATTGCTGCTGGTAATTGTTTCATTTGAGGGTATGAAGATAAATTTGCTTCTCCCCTCAATGTATCCACGGGCAGCAATTCCTGGTATGCTTATCCGTGCTTCCGATGTATGGTCGGTAGAGCGCGTGACCGTGTTGTAGTAGTCCGCATTTCCCTTATTTGTTGACACCTTGTGTTGCTTGGCATTCTCCTGCATCGTCGAAGTTACGCTGATGCTTGTAACGCTTCGACTTCTGGTAGAATCGCCTCCAATGCATGTGTCGTAGGGTCGCTAGTGAAGGAGTACTTGCCGGATTCAAGGTTAATTACCCCTCAATTTGTCAAGCATCCTGACATGCACGACATGTTTCCACGCAGGTCATGAATACGTGGAATCGCGACACATGATTGGTGTGTCGCCTCGTGAGGTCGATGTTGAGACTGCTCCAATTAGTCACTTCGATGGCTTCGATGGCTGAGATTTTTGATGTAGATGAATCGGTCAGCTCCTGTTACGAAGTAGTGTCTCGCAGGCCTTGACGTGACGGGTTCACTGCGTCGTCGTTGCGTGCAAAATCTGCTCCTTCGCAACAACTTGAACTTGGGAGCATTGCAAGAGAAAACAGCTACTTCTCTGCAATCCCATGGCTTGTCGATACATTTTTTACGAAGATGGCTTCGTCAAATTTAGTATATCGTTATCGACACTAGTTAGAAGATGTGTTGATTGTGCAGTCGCTGATCACGAATGTTGTCTCCGGTGCATTCGTGCCATTGATTCCGCACCAATCCGACGATCCACATCCTCCTGTCAGTTTTCTGCTTGCAGCTATTACCAAGTAGGTAATTCTTTATCAGATTTCAGACTCTGCAGATACTTTTTTGCGCCATAGTCGTTACCAAATGGAGGGATCCGAATTTGGTAGTCCAGATGTTGTCAGCGGTGTCGAAAGCGGCTGCTTTTCTGTTCTGCGCGTCATTCTCCCTTCACGTAGAACTTGCGCTCCATCTCGTCTGTTGAAGCAGAAGTCAATCCGACGGTCCAAAATCCAAGCGATCTGAAAATACTTCCGAGTCACGTTCAGCAGCTTTCGTTTTCCGGGTCGACTCGTTTTCTGCAGCAATTCTCGGTCGTCGATGTCAGCTGAACGAACGATCGGACGCTCCGAAGAATTTCGCGGCTTAAGAGGTCCCGTTCCCATTCGTGCTGTACCTCGAACTCGCGCATTATGATGTCGTTTCACCCAGGTCGATCTGAAGCGTCAAATCTTTATCGAACGAATGTCGTCGGTCGCAGCTCCGCACATTTTGGCGCAACTCCAAGAGTCGTGGCGAACTGCGAACTTCTTGGAATTTGCATGGAGTGTTCCGCCAGATCTGACGCGTTCGTGAGGTCGAGGTCGTTTGCCCCCGCAAAAACATTGGGTCCGTCGATGCAGGCCATCGAACGGTCAGCAAGGCATCATGCCTTCATAGGGGACCCCAGGTGCAACTGCGTGAGATTAGTCGAAACTTAAAATGAAAGACCATTGTACTCACAGGAACTGAAGTTTCGACCCCATCCTCGGCGTGCTCCTGGGGGCCCAGCGGTTAAGCGTTGAGCTGAAACCTTCGCTCTGATTACCAAGTGTTACACAATGAGAATGAGGTTTGCTTTTATACTCCCAGAGTACATCAGCTAACCAGGTTTATCCTATCCAAAGGGAATTGACCCTTCTAGAAATAGAATCACCCTGCGTATAGCCAAGCAAGGGATTACAGAAGGATTACGCTAGATATAGCGCGCCAGTACATCCCGAGCCTGATCGGTGATAAATAATTATGATAACAGGATAAGCCAAAGGATAATGGAAAATGAGGAATAGGAAACCAAATAAAAAGAGGAATGGAATATACTGTATATAAAATGGGGAAATTGGTGTAACGGGGTTGTACTCTCACACATCTAGAGTCATCAGGATACATGGCATACATAGCAGAGTGAATCTGATCCATATCTAGTTCAAAGAATGGCACACGATGACGTACCAGGGTGTGCTAGTCCGTCAGGGGCGGCGTGGGCCCGAAGCATAGACGGAAGAGGTCGTCGAGGCAGCAGTAGCAGTGGGCAGCAGTATGATTGGGACGGTCACACACGGTACCACGAAGGGGACAAGATTGGATCTGGTACTGGCAGCTCACCGGACTAGAGCCGCCACCCGACGCCGAGCTGTGAGAACCGCCTCCGCGGCCACCACCACTGAAGCCGCCTGGCCGCCACGGCGGCGAGGGGGGCAACTGCTGTTGCTGCTGCTGCTGCAGCTGCTACTCCTCACGGACGTTAGCCCCCACCCCCTCGTCTGCACCTCCTATGCTCGCACCACCTCCACTGGCCCCGCCATCCCCGCAACCCACAGCACCCCTCCCTCCTCTCGCACTGCCATGGCGGCCGCGCCAAGCTGCTGTGGCCGCGTCGTCGTGCCGCCGGCCGCGTCGTGCTGCCGTGGCCGTCGCGACGCGCTGCCGTGGCATCGCGCTGCTGCAGCGTCTACGTCAAGCCGTGGCGTCGCGCTGCCGCGGCGTCTACGTCAAGCCATGGCAGCGCCGTCGACGTCCAGCCGTGGCGTCGCGCTGTCGTGCCGTCGCTTCCGCCGCGCATTTCTCTCGTCACTGCCTTCCCACCATGGCGGCCATGCCGACCTGCCATGGCGGCTTTGTCGTGCGGCCGTCGCATCCTCGACGCCCTACCGTATTGGCGTCGACGCTTTGCCGTGGCAGCGTCACCTTGCTGCGGTTGCAGCGTCAACGCCGCGCTCTGGCGGCGTCGTCATGCTGCCACGGCAGCGTCGATGGGCGGCAGCGGGCAGCACGTCGTCGTAGCCGCCACCTGCCGGCCCTCCCGCCAGTAAGCGCTCCGCCACTCATGGCGCGTCGCTGAAGATTCGCCCCCCCGCCCCGTCCCCCCCCTTCCCCTCCGTCTCCTCTTCCTCCTCCTACCTAGATCCTAGCTTAACACTTTGATCTTGATATGATTCGAATAGAGCATGCCATATACTCTCTGTATGTTGATGACTCAAGTGCTGTTGGTTCCATTTATCCTGCTATTTGTAGCCGAGGATCCACTGCTGTGTGAAGACTAGGACCCCCTGCTGCATTAGGCATAAACTCTCCTAGTGTTACCTCACTGACCCCAACTGCAGTGGCCTCTCCTTTACACTAGGCTCTGGCACGTCTCATTGATTCTTCCAAGAAAGTACTGCTCTCACCCCACTTCCTATACTGATACAGATATCCCTAGCACACTCCCCATCCATAGTAATCGCATGCAGCACAACCGCTCTCCCCTGTTCGGCTGTCCCCTCCGGCTCCCTCATAGGTCTGCACATCCCTATGTTTGCGAGAAAATAAGTGGGTATAGGTCACATCCATGACAAATGAGTCACCGCCTCATTTCCTGGCTATGCGAAACTCGCAGCCTGTACAGATACAACCACGGAAGCCTCTCTAGCCACTTTTGAGTGTAACCCAGCATTGCGCTGCCCCTCACTCCTCCTCATTTCCTCCTACCACAACACCGCTATAGACAATGCACATGGACCTCTGGGTCCCTACCCCGGCCCATGGTTTTAGTAGGAGCGCTTCATCCTTGTCGTGGATGACTGTGAGAGACTAACCCCGTTACACCACTTGTCCCTTTTCCTACCTCCTTTCTATTTCATCTCTCTTTTTATCCCATCTTATTTGGTTTCCTACTCTCCATTTCTCATTATCCTTTAGGTTATCCTGTTATTATGATTATATCACCGACTAGGCTCGGGATGTACTGGCGTGCTATATCTAGCGTAATCCTGCCGTAATCCCTTAAAGCTAATAGCCTCGCGTGGCTATACGCAGGGTGATTCTATTTTCTTGAAGGGTCTATTCCCTTAGATATGATGAACCTGGTTACCTGATGTAATTTGGAAGAATAAAAGCGCCTTGTATTCATCGATAGTGCAATCTTTCCTCGAGACATTCGATCCTGTAACACTTGGTAATCAGAGCTTTTCTCACTCGACCGCGCTCAACAAAGCAGTAGCAAGAGGAAAACCTGCCTCGAAAAACCGCCGAGGGCGACGAATTCGGCGCCGATTCTGGTAAGCACCAGCTCCGCATTTTGTGAATTACCCCCCCCCCCCCCCGGCGCGTGTTTTGAACAGGATGGCGACCTTCGACAACACCGAGGTTACCCAACAGCTCTTCGCGAGCATCGCAGCCCTTCAGGAAGAGATGCGAGCGGATCGCGAAGCGTGGCGAAACGAGTTCGAGCGAGTAACTCGACTCGCCGGAGCGCAGCACGACTCGACAACGACGACGACGCAGCAGTCGCAGCAATTTCTCGAGGCTCCGAAACCGCGCCCACCTGAGCCGTTCGATCCGAGCGATCGAAACTCCGACGCCCGCAGATGAATCGCCGGGATGGAGATCTACTTCGCAGCCGTCGGATGGAGTTCGCCAGTCTGGGACGATCAACGTGTACGACTCGCGGCAACGCTGATGCGAGGGCCGGCACTCAAGTGGATCAGTGGCAACAACACCTTCATCCACGGTGAAGCCACGTGGTAGAAGTTCCGTACCAACCCGCTGAAACGCTTCGAACCGATAAATTCCGGATTCCTTGCCCGGGAAAAAATTCATTGACATCGATAGTTCGGGAATGTAGCACAGTACACACAGCAGATGGAAGAATTTTATAACCGTACTCTCGACCTGACCGAAGGGCGCACGTCGGCAGTATGCGACTCACACCACGTTCGCCGACCCGATGGAAATCGACAGGTTCGACGGGCGGCCACGTCCGAAAACCACCAACTACACGTGTGAATTTTGCGGGGTGCCGGGCCATCGAATCTTCGACCACAACAAAATGAAAGCCACACGCGTAGAGTATCGCGCACGCAACAGTGGCGGAAATCCTTGGGCCAATCAGAAGACAAAAAACGGGAGTCGCCAGTTATTGCGGATCTAGCTGGCGAAAAAAGAAAAGATCCGGAAGCGGTTGTGGGATCGCAGGAAAATTAACTTCGACGAAGCTGATTCGACGCGAGCAGGAGGAAATGATGGGGGAAAATCTCCACCCCATGACCAGTCTTCGCCAGGGAAAATCGCCGAGAAGAAATCCAACTCCGCAAAAAAAGACTCTGCCGACGCGGGGAAACTCCTCGAAGACCCAAGAAATTATAAGGATTCGTCAAAGTTCTCTTATAAAGATGCTTTAATGAAAACTTATAACTCTCGAAAGGCTAGAGCCTTGGAGAAAATTCGGGAGGGACTTTAGAAGAAGTAGAAAGCTGTGGAGATTATACCGGTACCGAACAACTTGGGGAAAAAATTAAGGAGTGTGGAAAGAAGCCGACCTTTCCACAGAGTCAACGTCCTCTCCCAACACCAGCCCACAATGACTACCCGCTCCCCAGGGAAGACGTCGATGGAGCTGAAGCAGCTCAAGAGGAAGCTAGGGGTCTACAAGAAGCAGCAAAAACCCCGAATTCCTCCTCCGGATGCATCCAGTTCAGCAACTTCGGCATCAATGACGTGCACAGTCGTCAAGGAAACTCCGGACCCTAGAGAAGAGCCGTTCTCCAAGCAGCCTCGGCCAGCTGCCAGCTCAGGAGTAGATAGCAACGAAAAGGTGTGTACGGAATATTGGGATAACATCCTCATCTACTCGCGCGATATGAAGCAGCACGTCGAACACTTGCAACGCGTCTTTGATATGCTTCGACGAGAACGATTCTACGTCAAACTGTCCAAGAGCGAAGTCCAATTCCTAGGACACATGGTGAGAGCTCAAGGAGTTCACGTCGACCCCAAGAAAATCAAAGCCGTACGTACGTGGAAGACACCCGAGAACGTAAAGGAGTTGCAGCAGTTCCTAGGCTTCGCTAATTATTACAACAGGTTCGTACCACAGTACGCAAAACTCGCAGCACCACTCACGAATCTGCTGAAGAAGAACACGCCTTATAAATGGGAGCCAAAGCACGAGGAAGCCGTGGAGCAGCTGAAACAAGCACTGACGTCCACACCAGTACTCATCTTGCCAGATCCCGAACGCGACTACGTCATCGAAGCTGACGCCAGCGACCAGGCAATGGGAGCAGTCTTAATGCAAGACCAGGGGAATGGACTGCAACCAATGGCCTACCTCAGCAAGATTCTACACGGAGCAGAACTAAACTACCCGATACACGACAAAGAGGCCCTCGCTATTATCATCGCCTTCAAAGCGTGGAGATGTTATCTCGAATGACGAAAAACAACTGTCTACACCGATCACTACAGCCTGAAATACTTGAAGACACAACCAAACCTTTCCAGGCGACAGGTCCGGTGGATCAACTTCCTCGAGACACACTTCCACTACGACATCATGTACGAGCGCAGCCACAAAAACAAAGCAGACGCCCTTAGCCGGCCAACACACGTTGCCGCTATCCAGGTTGAGGGGATGAATCCACTACTCAAGGGACTCTTCACACACGGGAACACCATCGATCCCGAAATTCCCTTGGCAGAGAAACGACACCTGCTACAGTGGGACAGTGACATCGCGTACCGGAAAGGATCAACGAAAATCTGGGTACCCAATTACCCTCCTTTGCGCCAATTACAACTTGAAGAATACGACGACGTCCTCTACGCTGGACACTTCGGTAGCAACAAGACGTTGACCGGTATTGCGAAGCACTACTACTGGCCCCACTTGGCAGAAGATGTTCAGAGATTCGTCACGTCCTGTGATACGTGTCAACAGATGAAGAGCAGCAAGCAGAAGAAAGCGGGACTACTGCAGCCTCTTCCTGTCCCAAAACAACCATGGCAAGTGGTTAGCCTGGATTTCATCATCGGGTTACCACCTACCACCAGTGGTCATGACGCAATACTTGTCGTCATCGACAAATTCTCTAAAATGGGACACTTCATCCCGACCCACACGACAGCACGCACCTAAGGAATAGCACAACTCTTCTCTCGCTACATCATCTCACAGCATGGCATTCCAACCACTCTCATCTCCGACCGAGACCCCAAGTTCACCAGCAGGTTCTAGAAGGAACTAATGTCTCTGCTCGGGACCAAACTCGCCATGTCATCCGCCTACCATCCGCAGACAGACGGATAGACCGAGCGCCTTAAGCAGATTGTCGAGCAACTCCTCTGCATAGCCTATAGGGACGAGATCTCTAAATGGGAATTGCACCTGCCCGTACTAGAGTTTGCTTACGACAACGCTACACATGCCGCTACTGGATAGACGCCGTTCTTCCTCTGCTACGGACGCCATCCACTCACACCACAGAAAACGACAACATCCGCTACCGTCCAACCTGCATACGATTTGATCACAACCATGCATCAGCTTTGGGATTGGACCCACAAGCGCCTCCTCGACATCCAACAGCAACAGAAGCGCCAGACCGATCGTCATTATTGTGAGTGACCAGGTGCTTTTCGACACCCGCAACTTGGCCATCAGCCACCTCCCATCTAAAATTCGACCTCGCTTCTACGGTCCTTTCCTCGTTGAAGCACAGTTCACTCTTGTTACCTTCCGCTTACGCCTACCAGCCACCTGGAAGATTCACAATGCCTTCCATGTCCAACTTCTGAAGCCCTATCGGGATCCGAACACAATCTTCGTCGGACGCCAACAACTGCCGCCGCCGCCCGTCCTCGTCCAGAATGAACCCGAGTACGAGGTCGAGTCCGTGCTTGCACACCGCCGTTGAAGGAATGGCACCGTGGAGCTTCTCATTAGTTGGAAGGGTTATGATCCTTCTGAGGGTAGCTGGGTATCTGAGACCACCATGGGTAACGCCCGTCGTCCACTTCATGACGACCTTGTCAAGCAGGGTGTAAGACCTACCACCCAGCTTTGAGGGGGGGAAGTGTGAGAGACCGACACTGTTACACCACGTGTCCCTTTTCCTACCTCCTTTCTATTTCATCTGTCTTTTTATCCCATCCTTTTCGGTTTCCTACTCTCCATTTCTCATTATCCTTTTGGTTATCCTGTTATTGTAATTATATCACCGACCAGGCTCGGGATGTACTAACGCGCTCTATCTAGCGCAATCCTACTGTAATCAATTAAAGCCAATAGCCTCGCGTGGCTATACGCAGGGTGATTCTATTTTCTAGAAGGGTCTATTCCCTTAGATGGGATAAACCTGGTTACCTGATGTACTTTGGAAGTATAAAAGCTCCCTGTATTCATCGATAGTGCAATCTTTCATCGAGACATTCGATCCTGTGACAATGACGATCTCTCGCACTTCACCACGGCGTTCTCGCTGGAGCGGAATTCCGGCGTGCCTCACGAACTAATCCGGTGTTTGCTCGCCGCCGACACCTAGTGCCGCCTCAACGTGGTCGGTCTACACTATGACCATGGTGGCGAGTTTGCCTACCACCGTCTAGGTCAGTTGCGCCGTGTGGAGGGCATCCGCCAGACGCACACACTACCGGACTCCCCACAGCAGGTCACTGAGTGACGCATCCACTTGGTCATAGATGTAGCTCGCACATCCTTAGTCCACGCCGCTGCACCCCACTTTCTGTGGTCGTTCGTAGTGCACTACGCAGCTCACCAACTTAACCTGTGACCATGCTCCCTGCGCCCACAGGCTTCGTCGACCCTCCTCTGGACCAGGTCCCTTGGTAACGCCTCTGTGTTCCTTGCCTGGGGCAGCCTTGATCACGTCCGCACCTCTGGCGCGGACAAACTCTCAGCCCGCACTCTACCCAGTGTCTTCCTAGAGCTTCCTCTAAACGCCCTGACTGACTATTTTACGATTCGGTACACCACCACTTCTACCACTCGTATGACGTAACGTTTGACGAGACAGTCCCTTACTACACGCGCTTCCCTCACAGTGGCTCTCGTATCCCTCCTCCTCCTCTCTTCCTCGCCCTTGTCCCGCCTGCCGCACCCTTCCAACCCCACCCGGCCCCGTCTGGTGTCTCTCATGCCACTCTGTTCCCCTTGGTTGGGCCCGTAGGGGAGTCTGCTGACTCTGGGGGCCCCGTTGTTGAGGGTGCCCCTGCTGTCTCTGCGGCGCCTTCACCCCTTGCCTCGTTTCCCCAGCCTCCTCAGCAGCCCCCCCCTTTGCCTCAGCAGTAGCAGCAGCAGCCGCTGCCGCCGCAACAACCTCAGTAGCCACAACAGCAATAGCAACAGCAACAGCAGCAGCAGGGAACAGTGGGCTCTGAGGGTGCTGGTTTTGGGGGTGCTGGCTCTGGTGTTTATGGTTCTTGGGGTGCTGACTCTGGGGGTGCAGGTTCAGTGGGTGGTGCATCAGCGGGTGCTATTCCTATGGGTGATTTTTTGGAGAGTACAGGTGGTAGCCGAGGTGGGGCTAGAGGTCCTGGAGAGGATAGGGAGCAGTAGCAACAGCAGTAGTAGCAGCAGCAGCCAAAGTCTGCCCTTCGTCTCCTTTGCCTCTTCTCTGATTCCTCAGACCGACCGTCCGTCCCTCCTACTGTGCCTCCCCGTCCTCCAGACCTAGTCTACCGCCCGCTTTTCCCCATCCTGCACTCCTCTTCGGCCCGTTCCCCCCTTCGGTCTCCTTTTCATCTGTCCTGTCCCCCTTTCCCCCTTGTCCCAAGTCCCCCATTCATACACACTAGGTCCGTCGTCTCCCTGGTGGTCGTCCTGTGTCTCCTCGTCCTAGCGTCCACCCTATGGTCCTTCGTTCTCGTGCTCCTCCAATCCCTATTCTTCCGTTACATCCCTGGTCGTTGCTCCCGCTGTCCTCTGCTCCTCCCAGAGCCTCTACTCGCACTACTCGTCCAGTAGTCTCCTGTTTGCTTGCGTCTTTTGTCATTGACCCTACCACTCCTCTTGAGACTGTCTCTGTGCTTGTCGCTATTGTCGCTGACTTCGCTGCTAGCCACCACCTTGACTATACTGCAGCTCTGGTCTCTAACCCTGCCTATTCTTCGTCCGTCGGGGGTGCACCTGCCCTTGGTAGTGTCGTGCCAGAGGACAGGCAGTACGAGCTGGCATACCTTGCTGCCGATATACCCCATCCTTGTGCCATGCTTGTATCCCTCTGAAGGTGACCGAGACGCCCTTGACATCCATATCCCGCGCTCTTACGCTGAGGCAGCCTCGGGTGCCTGGGCGGCCCAGTGGATACATGCCATGGGGGCACAGATGGCATCCTTCAGATCCACATGCACTTACGTCGACACAGTTCCCCTGCCTTGGGTGAACGTAGTCGATGGCATGTGGGTCTACAGGGTGAAGCGCGCACCAAGAGAACTGCCGAAGTTCAAGGCGCACAATGTGGCTAGAGGATTCAGTCAATGGAAGGGTGTGGACTTCTTCCAGGCCTTTTCCCCTACCCCGAAGATGACTACTCATCGGAAGCTCCTTCACCTAGCTGTGCAGATTGACTACGGCTCCACTTACTGGATTTCTCCACGGCCTTCCTGCAGGGTAGTCTACACGAGCAGGTCTACCTCTGGCGCCCACTAGTACTAACTTGTTCCTTCCCATATGGGGCCCAGTGGAGCCTGCGCCGCCCTGTCTACGGTCTACGCCAGGCAACCCATCAGTGGCACGACATGCTCCGCTCTTCTCATGCTGCTCTCCAGTTCTTCTCGTCTTCTGGTGACCCCTCGTTCTTTGTGTGTACTGGTCAGACTTCATTCTATATCCTAGAGTACATAGACAATCTTATATTTGCTACTCCCGACAGAGATGATGAGCCTTGCCGAGTCGAGCAGGTCTCAGTGAATGTGGGAGGATGAGCCTTGCCGAGTCGTTGATCACAACCATTTGCTATTTGCTATTTATTGTGTGTGTTTTTTTTTTTTTTTTTTTTTCAAAAATCCTTACACTTCTTCCACACATTGATATATTTTATGTGAGAGTACGACCCCGCTACACCATTTTCTCCTTCTCACATTTTCTTTCTATTTCATCTCGTTTTATCTTGATTCATTTGGTCTTTATCTCATCTCATTTGGTTTCCTATTCCCCATTTTCCATAATCCTTTGGTTTATCTTGTTATCATAATTATATCACCGACCAGGCTCGGAATGTACTGGCGTGCTATCTATTGCGTAATCCTGCCATAATCCCTTAAAGCCAATAGCATTGTGTAGCTATACGCATGATGATTCTATTTCCCTTCAGATAGGATAAACCTTGCACTCATGGATAGGGCAACATAGAGCAAACCTTATTGGGTCATGTGACTCTTGGTAATCAGAGCGAAAGGTTTCAGCTCAATGCTTAACCGCTGGGCCCCCAGGAGTACAATGAGGATGGAGTCGAAACTTCAATTCCTGTAAGTACAATGCTCTTTCATCGCAGTTGCACCTGGGGGCCCATACGAGGGCAAGATGTGAGAGTACGACCTTGTTACACCAATTTTCTCTTTCCATATTTCATATCTATTTCATCCCTCTTTTTATCCTAATTCATTTGGTCTTTACCTCATCTCATTTGGTTTCTTATTCCTCATTTTCCATAATCCTTTGGTTTATCCTGTTATTATAATTATATCACCGACCAGGCTCGGGATGTACTGGCGCGCTATATCTAGCGTAATCCTGCCATAATCCCTTATAGCCAATAGCCTCGCTTGGCTAAATGCATGGTGATTCTAGAAGGGTCTATTCCCTTGGATAGAATAAACCTGGTTACCTGATGTACTCTGGCAGTATAAATGCACCTTGTACTCATGGATAGTGCAACATTGAGCAAACCTCATTGGATCATGTGACACGGGATGCCTCCTCGACCGTTCGATGCACTGCATCGACGGAGCCAATTTTTTCACGGGGGAAAACGGCCTCGACCTTGTGATCTCGTCAGCTTTGGCAGAACACTCCCTTCGATATTCCAAGAAGTTCGAAGTTCGCCACAATTCTTGGAGATACACCAAAATTTGCGGAGCTGCGACCGACGACATCCGTCCAATGGATATTCGACGCTCCAGATCAATTGGAATCCTTCTGATCGAGTTCGAGTTATGGCAATAATGGAACGGGACCTCGCCAACCGTAAAATTTGTCGGAGCATCCGATCGTTCGACATTTGACATCGACGACCGAGAATTGCTGCCAAAAACGAGTCGACCGGGACACCAAATGCTGCTGAACGCGACTGAGGAATAGGTTGAGATTGCTTGAAGTTTGGACCGTCAGATTGACGTCTGCTTCAACGGACGAGATGGAGCACAAGTTCTACACAGAGGGAGAATGACGCGCAGGACTGAAATGCAGCCGCCTTCGACACCGCTGAAATAAAAAAGATAACCAAATTCGGATTCCTGCATTTGTTCACGAATATGGCGCACAATTCATATGCATGTTCAGAAAGCTGCAGAAAAAAATACCTACTTGGTAATATCTGCATGCTGAAAATGGATAGGAGAATGTGGGTCATCCGATCGGTGTGGAATCAACGGCACGAATGCAGCAGAGATTACACTATGGAAAAGCATCATCATGGAGACAACATTCGTGACCAACGACTGTACGAACGATGCATCTTCCAACTAATATCGATAACTGTCTACATATTTCTTACAAAATTGTCTTCGTCAATGGATCGACATCAACACAGCGAATATTCTCCCAGGAAAAATAATGAAGCTGCGTGAAGACATGTTCTCCATTCACGAGACACTTCACATAAATTGATCGACAAACTATGGGATTGCAAAGAAATATACGTTTTTCTCTTGCAATGCTCCCAAACCCAAGTTGTTGCAAAGGAGCAGATTTTGCATGCAACGACGACGCAGTAAACCCATCCCGTCAAGGCCAGCAAAACACTACTTCGTAACAGGAGCTGACAGATTCGTCTTCATCAAGAATCTCCGCCATCCGCAGTGATTGATTAGAGCACTCTCAACGTCAACACCACAAGGCGACACACCAATCATGTGTCGCGATTTTAGGTGCTAACGACCAGCATGGAAAATTTTCCGTGCATGTCATGATGCTTGACAGCTTGAGGAGCAATTAACCTCGAATCCGGCAAGTATTCGTTCACTAGCAAACCTACGGCACATGCGTTGGAGGCGATTCTACTAGAAGTTGAAGCGTTACAAGCACCAACGTAACTTTGACAATACAGGAGAACGCCAAGCAACACTGGGTGTCAACAAATGAGGGAGATGTGGACTACTACAACACAAATGCGTGCTCTACCGACCGTACATCGGAGGCACCGATGAGCATATCAGGAATTGCTACCGGTGGATACATTAAGGGGAGAAGCAACCATTTTTCATACCCTCGAATAAAACCATCACCGGCAGCAATGGAGTAACACATGTGCACGTGTTCCTGGTAGTTACGCCTGTTACACCCATCAGGAACACTCTACTCGGTAGAGGGAGTTGACGCATTCTCCTCCAACAGCTGCTACTGTTGCCATCATCGGTACCGTCGCCGCCACCGTAGCAGAAGACTCGATACGGCAGTCACGACCAAATCCTGATGGATGATTTTCGCTCAAAGGAGATAGCACTGGATTATATTCCAGTATGATTGTTAAGTCCTGGCCAGGCACAACATCGATTTCTAGCTTGTGGGATGGAGAATAATTACCACTATGCACTGGAATAGCTATGGCAATCTCGTATACCCTCAAGAGTAGAAGATATTTGCTCTTATGAGGATGGAATGACTACGGTATTTTACTGGCTCAAAAGTCTTCATGGCCATTGGCTGTAATATCAGTCACAAAACTTGCGTCGCAACCAATCCATCACCAGCATCACCTCCACAGAAGAAGATAGGCGTGAAATGGAGTGTCGACACCACTCCGGATAGTGGACTCTGCGTATCTCCAACAACACCCCTATTTAGCGAAATGGAGCAGAATTCAGCACTGATGCTAAATAGCTGAGACGTCTTCAACATCAAAGGTACTACATGGACAGTGACAGTTTTGAGGAGCCAGCTACAGTTGGAAAGGTCACCCTTCACTCTCTGGACTTTTGGGTGATCGATAACGTCGCCACCTATAGCATGACACCTCGTGCAGACTTGCTCACCAAACTCGAACCGTCGCCAGTCAAGCATGTTACATCGGCTTTGGGGCAGTGAGCAGAGGTGAAACGCATGGGCAAGGACATGTTTAAGGGTGCTGATGGGAAGATGGTGGGCCTCAAGAACGTGCCATTGGGTGCCCAACCTTGCAGCCAATCTGATTTTCGTGCGGCGTTTGCAAAAGGCCGGCATGGTCACTTTTTCCAAGGGATCCAAAAATTATACCGCAAGGCTTGGTGAGCGGAAGCTTTGGGACCTTCATGATAACAAGGACATCTACAATTAGATGTGGCAAATCCCAGTGGTCCCCATGCCTAAGGAGAGGCAAGTGGCAGCAAGCGTCAGCACCAAGACTGAAGCGGTTCGTGGCGGTGATCACGGAAAGCAAAGTGACACCAAAAGTGACTCGAAGGAGTGCAATCTTGGAGAGACCAGCAAGGCGTGTGAACCCAAGGAGAGTGGTGCAGCAGCCAAAAGTGGTGGAAATGAGGAGGAGAAACCTAAGATCAGCAAAAGCAGCAGCGGCAAAGGAGAAAGGAGAGAGCTTGTGGGGCACAATTGCGAGTGCCGCTTTCTCCAACCCGACTTCCGCTACGGGAGAGTGTGATTGGCTGACCTTGCATCGGCGAATGGGGCATGTGGCATCGCCCATTTTGCAGCAGATAGTTAAGCAAGAGATGGTCAGTGGGATACGTGTCAAGGGGGAGCCCAATGAGGTGCTTGGCTGACCAACATGCATGCAAGCCAAGTTCACCCGCTACCCGTTCCATAGCTCAGAGACAACGGCGAAGGCACCACTTGATGAGGTGGTGATGGATGTGGTGGGCCCCTTGAAGCTTGGAGCTGCTGGAGCAGAGTAATTCCTCACTATAGTGGATGTATACACTTGCATAACTTGGGTGTATGTGCTGCCCAAGAAGAGTGACGTAGCTGAAACGGTGAAGACCGATTGGTTGCCGATGGTAGAACGGCAACAGGACCGGCTTGTGAAGGCGATTCGCACTGATTGCAGAGGAGAGTTCCTGAGCAAGGACTTCTCAACTTGGCTGAAGAATCAGGGTATAAGGCACTCTCTTACCATGCCCTACTCTCCTGCAATGAACGGCATCGCCAAGCGTGCGAATCGGACACTCACGGAGACGGCTCGGGGACTTCTCATCGAAGCCGTCTACCCAATTACTTTTGGCCAGATGCGGTGCGGCATGCTTGTATGGTGAAGAACTGAGGCTTGACTCATGTGGGAGAAGACAAATGGGTGCCCTGTGTGGAGTGGATTAGCGTGCGGCTTGGAGAGGTGAAGAGTACCGGCTTGGAGCATGTGGAGCTGCCCTTGGAGCTGAGTAGCAGCAGCAGCACAATCACAAGGCAATCTCCTCAAATAACTTGGGGAGAAGAAGAGGAGGAGGTGCAGCAAGGTGATGAGCATGCACCGGCACTTCCGCCTCATGCTACAAGTGCTCACGGGAACCAACCAGATTTGCAGCAACGCCATGAGAGCATCCAAGTCCCTGCAGCAGAAGAGGAAGGAAGGGGGAGAAGAAAGACTCAGCCCCCCAATAGGTTGAGTTATGACCGGCTTGGAAGACCAGCCAACTCAACCTTGACCGTTTCGGCTCTCATGCTAGGCGATGATGCGGAAGATGAAAGCGAGGAGTGCGCTTTTGCCTTCATCTCTCCGGTGGAGATGACAGGGGAGCCTACAAATCCCAAGGAGGCTTGGAAGGGCCCCAATGGGAAGGAGTGGAAGAAGGCCTCAGATGAAGAAATGGGGAGCATCATAGAGAACGACACATTTGACTTGGTGAATCTACCTCCGGGGCGGAAGGCGATCTCTTCCAAGTGGCTCTTCAAGCGCAAGACCGACGCCGACGGCAACATTGAGCGCTACAAGAGCAGACTTGTAGCCAAGGGGTACCAGCAGCAGGAGAAGGACTACAATAAAGTATATGCTCCTGTGGTGAAGGGTACAACCCTTCGAACTCTCTTCGCCGCGGCGGCCATTAAAGGATGGGTGGTGAAGCAAATGGATATCGTACCGGCCTTCCTCAACGGAAATTTGGAGGAAGAGACCTACATGGAGCAGCCAGAGGGGTACAATAATGGGAGTGGCAGAGTGAGGAAGCTGAAGAAAGCACTCTATGGCCTCAAGCAAGTCCCAAGGCAATGGTACATCAAGCTGCGGGAAGTCTTGGAGGCGATCGGCTTCACTCCCTCAACGGCCGATCAATCCTTGTTCATGCTTGGCGAGGGGGGGCAGAGGAGCTTCATGGTGGTATACGTGGATAACATCCTCATATTCTCACCCTCCTCTGACCTTGTGAAGGAGGTGTTGCTGAGGCTTTAAGACAAGTTCAAGTGCAAGACCCTTGGTGACGTCAACTTCTACCTTGGGCTTCACATTGAGCGAGATGTGGAGAAGCGGTGGATGCGAGTGCATCAAAAGAAGTACTTGGAGGCCTTGGCTGCAAACTTTGGGAAGAGTGAAGGCTATGTGGCAACTCCTCTACCCTCGAGGTTCAAGTGTGTGAAAGGACCAGCGGAGGAAAGCGTTGGTGAAGAGGAGAGGCGGCGTTTTCACTCCTTGGTGGGCAGCCTTATGTATGCGGCCGTTCACACAAGGATGGATGCAGCCTTTGCTATCGGGCAGCTAGCTAGGGTTGTCCAATGCCCTAATGAAGAGCAGGTAGCAGCTGGAGAGAGAGTGGCCAAGTACCTTGGCCAAACAGCATCTGTTGGACTGCAATACTCTGCGGCGGCACAAAGGCGTCAAAAGGGTGCGGATGGAGTCGAACCCGGGAGGCTCTTTCTCACCGCCTTCTCTGATGCATCTTGGGCATCAGAACCTAGGATATGACAAGTGTGGGAGGCTTCATCTGCTGTGTTGGTGGAGGCCCAATAGCTTGGGAGAGCAAGAAACAAGTGGACCAAGCATTGAGCTCGGTGGAGTCCGAGTACATGGCACTCTTCCATGCCATAAGAGAGGTTGTGTGGCAGCGGCGTTTGCTAGCTATATTGGGGGAGGAGCAATAAGGACCTACCACACTCTATTGTGATAGCCGGGGTGCTATTGTATTGGCTAAGAAACCCGTACTTCATGGCCTTACAAAACACATGAAGGTGAAGAGGCATTGGGTGAGGAGCATGGTAACCACGGGTGAAGTGGAGTTGCACTACGTGAAGATGACGGCACACCCTGCTGATATGATGACCAAGAGGCTGGTTGAGAAGCAGCATTGGAAGTGTTGCAAGCTTGGTGGGATGGCTCTGAAGTAAGAGGGGCAGATTCTAAGGCCAACAAATTAAGGGGCAGTTTTTTGGTGCAACCCTATGGCTTGCACTCGGCTTGTCGTCCTTGTTCGTGTGTGCGCATGCATGGCATGGGATGACTTGTGAGTCTATGGCATTGCTATCTGGTGCTTTTGTGTTGTTGGAAATATCTCAAAAGACCTAAGCGTTTCTGAAGTGTAAACACTACACTTGAGGAAAGTCATAACGGGTACGCGAGTCAATGGAGGTTACACGAAGGGGCGGACAAAGAACACGAATGGACACGAAGAGTCGCAACCGGAGGTTGCGACTGACCGTTACAACTGCAAGGATGGTAACAGAACCGTCAATCGAGTCACTGTGCGACTCGAGAAACCGCTCCTTTAA
The DNA here is from genome assembly GCA_027943415.1 of Closterium sp. NIES-67. NCBI lineage: Eukaryota > Viridiplantae > Streptophyta > Zygnematophyceae > Desmidiales > Closteriaceae > Closterium > Closterium sp. NIES-67. Next base: position 100,580 of record BQMB01001150.1, on the reverse strand, counting down.
CTGTATTCTACAACTACATTACTTTCCTGCTTTCTATATATTGTTGTATGCTTGTTTCTTTTAATTAATCACATGTTCTCATATACCAGTACAAGGGTTCAACTACTCAACTTCCGCTGCACTACTCAAGTCTTTTACAACTGGGACTTAGTCTCTGGAAAGATCCTAAGGGCTTTTCTCAACCCAATATGTTATGAGAGCTGGTCAGAGACCAAACTCCCAGCAACTACGCTCTATCTACAATCTGCAATTCAACGACTTCATTGATTACAAGTCATGGACAGCAAGGGCAAGAAAATCTCTACGGGCTCACCCAGCGCCCAAGACACTCAACCCGGCAACTCTGGATTGCACACTTCAGGACTGCAAACCGAGACCGGCGCTGCTCAAGAAACAACAGGAAGAGCACCGGAAATGGTGACCCCATCACCCTCTTCAAGCGTGGATCCGAACCTTATGGAAAGGTTCTTCAGTTTCATGTCGCACTTCGACCAGCAGCAGCAGACAAGGACACCTGCGCATTCAACACAGAGCAACGGAGGAAACATGCGATTAGCGCCGATGAGCCTCGACAACTCATCGTTCGGGCGACACAATCAAGCACCTACCTTTGCGCCTTATCACTCTTCACTGGGGACGTTCGAGTTCATGCCGCCCCGTGCCCAACCAACAGCAGCTGCATCACAACAAACACCAAACGAGATACTTAGTCTCCAGGCGTAGTTTTCACACGTGATCAAACTGCAGACATCCTCACCGTTCAACGGACACGACTTCTTTACCTGGAGCTTTGAGTTCGAGCTGCTTATGGAGGCTGCGTATCTCTTGGGATACTTCAACGGGTCCCTGCCATTCCCAAGCAACGGCACTGCAAAAGACCAAGAAATTTTTACGTATCAGTCGCTGCTGGCGTACACAGTCCTCCTGCGAAACCTGTCACCACAAGAGCAGCAAAGCATCAGAACGTATCGAAGCTATGGAAACTGCGCGGAACTCGCATGGCATCACCTCAAGTGTCTCTATCAAGCAAACGACAGCGTGACACAAAGCAGACTCATGCAGCAACTGACAACAATACAGATGAAGACCGGAGAAAAGGCGATGCAGTATATGAGTCGATGCCAGACACTCCGCGACCGGCTGCTTCGGTGCGGAGGAACAATCACTGAAGAAAGCTTCGTCACGCTTGTCCTCGCTGGGCTCGGGCCAGAATGGAGAACCACACGCTCGCTCCTTCGCGCCCACGGACGAATCTCGGAGATGCACCTCTGCGCCGAGCTTCATGCTGAACAACAGGAGATGGACCTGCTTGAAGAAAGACAACCAAGAAAGCAGCAACCGTTAGTCTTCTACACTCAACGAAGGAACGACAACAACTACAATCGACGCGGCAAGCAAGAACAACGCGACAACAGAGGACTCACCATTGTGCCGCCGTTCTGCCACAACTGCCAAACATCCGGACACTCCAAAATCAACTGCACACGTCCCCGAGCTTATCGTCCAGTAGACCCACAAGTCGCTTCCTATCAAGAAAGCCCGTCGAGGTGCTCCTCCACATCTGCGCAAGGTACACCGAACATCATCAACTGCATGATACACATCGACAGCTGCGCACCCAGATCACCACCCACTTACGCTCCAGACGAAGAAGAACTGCTGCCGCCGCGCTTACAAGGACTTCAGGTCAACCCGACATACACTGCAGTCGCCAACGCCGAACCCACCGGACGAAACACCTGGTTCTTGGATAGCTGCTGCGGTCAACACATGTGCTCCTCCGGGCGCTTCGTGCAGCGAGAGCGACGCCTCAACCGCTCGGATACGTCGACGCCGACCACGCGGGAGACAGGGAAAATCGACGATCGAGAACGGGCTACATCTACCGACTGGAACCTATCGGGACTATCTCCTGGCAGTCGAGCAAACAGGAACTAATCGCACTATCTTCGGCTGAAGCAGAATATATCGCCCTCTGCACTGCGACCAAGGAAGGACTTCACCTGCGAGAGTTGCTCGAGGAAGCCAAGATTATGACCCTTCCCGTCTTCTCACTCCTCTGCGACAACCAATCTGCGATCAAAATCGAAAACAAGGACGGCTTCGCCAGCCGAACCAAGCACATCGCCCTGCGATACTTCTTCGTCAAAGATGAAATCGCGAAGGGGAGACTTCAACTGAGTTACTGCCCTACAACAGAAATGGCCGCAGACTACCTGACGAAGAAATTGGCGAAAGCAAAGTTTGACCACTCCATGCTACTGACTGAGCAGATAAACGTCGCCAAATCTGGACACGTCAGCACTCCAGAAACGAAGGGGAGTATTGGAAATATCTCAAAGACTTAAGCGTTTCTGAAGTGTAAACACTACACTGGAGGAAAGTCATAACGGGTACACGAGTCAACGGACGTTACACGAAGGGGCGGACAAAGAACACGAATGGACATGAAGAGTCGCAACCGGAGGTTGCGACTGACCGTTACAACTGCAAGGATGGTAACAGAACCGTCAATCGAGTCGCTGTGCGACTCGAGAAACCGCTCCTTTAACTGTATTCTACAACTGCTTTACTTTCCTGCTTTCTATATATTGCTGTATGCTTGTTTCTTTTAATTAATCACTTGTTCTCATATACCAGTACAAGGGTTCAACTACTCAACTTCCGCTGCACTACTCAAGTCTTTTACAACTGGGACTTAGTCTCTGGAAAGATCCTAAGGGCTTTTCTCAGCCCAACATGTGTGTGCTTGAATGGTGTATCAACATGTGGTTTGTGTCGGTCAAGACGTTAGCGAGTTCTCACTACTCGCATGTCAAGTCGTCGTTTGCGTATCGCATGTGCTTTTTTCTATTTTGTCGAGTGTGAAGTGTCCATCGCGTCGCAGGTGTGTGCAGCAAGTCCTCATCAACTCAAGAAGAATTTATCTTGCATAATTACGACCAAGAGCTCGAAATTTCAAGCCCAACGGAAGTGGATGAATTTTAAAATAGTGAAAATAGTAATACTATTTCATGTAGTGTTACATTTCACTTGGTGCAGCCCCTTGTTGGGTTTGTTTCGAGTCTTTTTGTGGCTGGGGACTCTGTGGTGGTGTACCACCAACCTGGACCTCGGACCTTGGGGCTTGTAGAGGCTGGGAACCATCTCAATCTCGATTCTTCTTAATAAGCTTGTACTTCTAAGTCTATAGTGGTTGCTATACCTTATGCCAGTCAAACCGCCATAGCGTCGTCAAATCTCCGTGGAAGTTCATGACTCAGCATGCTGCTGATAGGCAACAGCTACGCTCTCTAGATCCAATTTAACGATCACCGTTTGAGTCACAGATCAGATCCGTATCAATATTTGAACCGGTCTAATAGAAATCCGACTGTGCACTCTATCTCTCAATTTTGGCACATCTAAGCCGAGTGTGATTGTAACAACTCCTTTATTTACACCGAGACACCGATGCCTACCGATGGCCCTCGTGCTAAACTGGAAGTGCATAAGGTCATACTGGATTGGCTGTCAGCAATGCCCATTTGGAAGTGGGAGTGTTGAGAATAGCCCTGGTCCTTCGAAGGCTGCAAGAGTATGCAGAAGCGGCATACCAACGAAATCTGTGGTTGCAAGCCTTGCAGAAACGCCAATCGACAAAGAGCAGATTTTTCGATACGATGAGGCTCTGCGGAAATAGTCGTTGAAGAAGAGGAGTCTTGTCAAAGTGACTTTGTTGCTGATGACGCAGCTTCTGCGAGAGACAGATTTCTACGAGTGGCTTCTACAACAAAAGCCGACTTCTGTGGGAGTGATCTGTGAAGATTACTGAGTAAAGAAGACCCTTCTGGCGAAGGCCCATTCGCAGGAACTCTCTAATGTAGAAGCGCTCCTACAGAAAGAGTTCGGGGCACACTTCTGTGGGAGCGCTGCAGAAAGATTTCTGAACTCTTGTATGGGAGCGCTCTTGCAAAAAGAGTTTTGAACACTCTCTTCTATGAGAGCGTTCCTGAAAGAGTTTGGAACCCTCTTTTGGGGGAGCGCTACAGAAAGAGTTCACGAAACTCTTTTTGTGAGAGCGTTGCAGAAAGAGTTCAGAACTCCTTTTCTATTGGAACGCTACAGAAAGAGTTCGCGGAACTCTCTTCTGTAAATGGCTCCTCGAAAGAAATGACTTTATGGCACTAAGGGTCGGTTCCGAAAGTGTGCGAATTTCCGCCTCCTTCGGGGGGATAGAAACCGGACAGAAGCCTACACATGTGCATCGATTACCGAGCTCTTAACAAGCAGACCATCAAGAAAAAGTACTCGACCTTCAAATAGTTCAGGCTGCTGTGGTCGGTGTAGATGGTTGTTTTTTGTCCTTCGAGATCACATCTCCACGTTTTGAAGGCGATGATAATAGCAAGGGCTTCTTTGTCGTGTATCGGGTAGTTTACTTCTGCCCCGTGCAATTTTTTTGCTGAGGTATGCGATCAGCTCTTAGAGAGTACAACACCCAATCCATATATCTCTCTCTATGCCTTCCTAGAGTTCACTTTGTTGTGATATAATTGATACTTAGCATTTCTGTAAGTCGATTAAGTGTAGTTAGTGTCAAATCATACTGTAGAAGATAAGTCCATAGGATGACGTCAGCAAATAGCGCTCGTCATAGGACAGTCGTTTCAGTCACGCGAACAGTCGCACCTCTTCATTATCATCTAGGGCGCATTGCGCGATAGTGACGAACAGGTACATTAGCGAATAGGTACTTTTCGTAAAACTATAAATACTTGTTAGGTCTTTTTCATTATTAACTTTGATTACCCACAAGTTCACGTACTCAGGTTATTCAACCTTGACTTTTATATTTTACAAGACTTCCGCTGTCTTACTAGTCTACCATTCCAGCAAAGATCCTGGACCAACACTTGAGGATTTGCCAAGTGTTCGCATTTGCAGTTTTATACTTAGTCTTCTACAACATCAGACGATGTATTTCATGGTATGAGAGCTATCTGGGATTAAGACTACCGTCAACTATGACTGGGTCATCACCAGCACCATCTGCTGGATCAGTTACTGGGACTACTGGAGCACATGCCTCCACTACCGCCGCTGGTCTCTCAGCCTCTGGGCACTTTCCACCAGCCTATGCTAATATCGGTATGCAACAGCAGAATCCGCCTTCTGTAAATACTCCAGGTGCTCCATCGACTGCACCTGCAGCGCAACAACAACAATCATAGACAACAGCACATCAACAAGCGTCAGTACAGCCACCAGTTTCAACGCAATCGATTTCATCTGCGTTCAGTGCAATGAGCCTTGACGGCTCAAATTACATGCGTAGAGCTACAGCTCCAAGTACTGGTTCGTTCGCTTTCTCACCTTTCGTACAGCAGCCTCAGTCGCAGCAGTTTCTGCATCCCTTCTATATCTTCGGTCGTTCCCCTGCTCAGCAACAACAACAGCAGTATCAGCAGCCAGAGCAAGTACAGCAACAACAACAACAGCAATAGCAACAGCAACAACAGCAACAGCCAGGCATTGTTTTTCAGCCTCCAAATTTACTTAACAATACTCAGATCAAGACAACCGTACCTTTTTATGGTGTTGACTTCTACTCCTGGAGCTTTGAGTTTGAACTTCTGGCGCTGTCCGCTGGGTTATGGCCGTTCTTCACTGGCGAATTTACGTACCCTATCGTGGGAACACAACGGGAGCAGCAGAGTTTTTTGCACGCCTCTCTCGGAGCATATACAGTTCTTGTACGGAACTTGTCGCCGAAGGAGCAGCTCGGCGTTCGATCATTTCACTCAAGTTACACACCAGCTGAAACTGCATGGAACCATCTGAAAGGGGTATACATGGCAAAGGATACGATAACTGTGAGTAAAATACTTTCGCAGCTGACAAGTGTGCAGATGATGACAAACGAAAACGTCATGGACTACGTTAACCGTGTCCGTACACTACGAGATCAACTAGAAAAGAGCGGAGGATACTTCCCTCGTGAGATGTATCTCACGGTACTTCTGGCTGGTCTTGGACCCGAATGGCGACAGACGCGCGCCTTCCTGCGCATGAATCCTAATCTCTCCAAAGCCAAAATTTCTTCTTATCTTCAAGCAGAGCAGCAAGATCTTGACCTGCAATCACAACGAAATCAGAAAAAGGGACTTCATTTAAGTTTTTACTCCAATCCAGAACAACAGCATCGACATCCACCAAAGTATCCATTCTGCCACTTCTGTAAGAAACCAGGACACACTTACCAAAACTGTAGCAGCCGTCATCAAACTCGTCGCAGCACTTCGCAGCTGTATCACCGATCGCAGCAGTTACCGAAGATACAACAGCCACAGCAGCAGTTAACGTCTCAGCAGCAGCAGATGCCGAAACCGTCGCAGAATTCTTCACCGTCGCAGCATCGCCCGCCGGTCTTCGCATCTGCCACATCAGGAAAAGGGGTTTTTGGTTGTGTTACAACAGTTGATATTTCAGGAACAGATTTTGAGACACGACTTGAAGAAACCACAAGTCCTGAAGGCATTCCTTGACCTCAAGTTTACGCTAACCTTGCTCGAATAATTTCAGGTCCGAATACCTGGTATCTCAACAGTTGCTGCGGTTGGCACATGTGCTCAGCAGAAACAAGCTTCATTACCAATCAGCGTCCACTTCGTCGTCCGATACCTGTAACAGTCGCAAATGGACAAACCATTATGGCACGAGCATTTGGAAGTGTCATGCTCGAATCTATCGACACGGGATACTCACTTCATGTTACTAATGTTCTTATCGTCGCCGGTCTTGGCTTCAATCTTCTTTCCACGGCTCAACTCCTGGCACACAAAATCCGCACACAGGGCAATTGTGACACGATGGATCAGGAGCTCTGGCACAGTTCGACGAAAACTTATCTTGGTCGTACCGCCACTCAACATGGCGTGTCCGTTCTTCAGTTCGCAGCACAGGGAACTTCTGGCGATTCTGAACGCGTGCTTGCATTTGGTCCCTGGGATCACCCAGAAGAAACAGATTACCAACACGTGGACATTGACTTTCGAGCAACTACTGTACCAACAGCTTCTCGAACTGCAGCCGCCGTACTTACCGCGTTGGATACCTGGGAGTTCAATAACGCCGATGAAAGTGCCACCGCGTGGCGAACGTTTTATAATACCCGTGCAGCCTTCCAAGGAACTCCAGCACCACTTTGGGGCAAGATAAGTGGTCTTGCAGCTGATGACCCTGACGTTGTTGAAGAAGCCGAACAAGAAGAAGTAGCTGAGCAGCCGCGTCCAACAGTAGCTGTCGTCGAAATACCTGCCACAACATCAACAGAAGCAGTGTCAAAAGTTGTACTCGCATCTGCAGCAGCACCTTCAAATATCACGTTACCTCTTACCCGTTTCGTCGAAGGAGATATTGACAAGTCCCCAGCGCTTTCTCCTTTCATTCTTTCTTCTTTTTATACTAACGCCGATTTTTACCTGCGATCATCAGGACACAAAGCCACAGAAGATATATGGCATCAGCGGTTAGGACACCCATTACAAGGGACTCTTAATCATTCAATCCGAGCAGCAGTTCTTGATAAAAATAGTTTACTTTTACCTGACGGCACGGAGATGAAGCCGCAGTCTCGACCGACGGTTTGCACCACTTGTCCAGTTGCCAACCTTACGCACGATCCGTTTCCAAGTCATTTTCCCCGCTCAACCTGTTATAAACTAATGCAGAAAGTCTACAGCGACATATTAAACTTACCTGAAGCAGGACCTAAAGACGAGAAGTATGTGATAACTTTCATCGAAGCGTCTACACGCTATGTCTGGACAGCAAACTTACCCGCGCGGCATCTCGCTCACTCCGTCTTCGTCGCGTGGCTCTCTGTCGCTGAACGAGAGTCCGGCATGAAACTGCAAGAATTTCAGAGTGATGGTGCAGGGGAGTACACCAGCAACACCTTCACAGAGTACCTTCAGACACTCGGCATCAAACGGAAGCAGTCACTGCCACATGCACACCAACAGATGGGGGTAGCAGAAAGGATGAACAGAACTCTGCAGGAGAAGATGCGTGCTCTGCTGACGCAGGCAGCCCTTCCACCGCGTTTTTGGCCGTATGCAATGGACCACGCCGTGTTGTTACACAATCTTCTTTCTTCAACGTCCCTGCCCGAGTTCTCTTCTCCACACCTGCAGTGGACACGTACAGTGGGGAGCACAAAACTTTTACGAGTTTTCGGGTGTGTTGTACAGTTTCGTCCTCCAACTGCAGCACTCGGAAAATTTTCCGAACGAGCAAAATGGGGGGTACATCTTGGCATCGAAAAACAGTATCACGCGTGGAAGATTTTGGATCTCCGCTCCAATCAAATCGTTCCATCACGTGATTGTCTTTTCTATGAAAGACTCACCTTGCCCGTTTTTTGTGCCCACCAGGCAGCAACTGCCAATCCTGCCAGGCTGTTCGAAGGCTCGCGTGCATTTGCAACTGACGAAGCCGAAGCTGATGTACAGGACGAGGATGTTTCTGAAGCTTCCGAAGCTGCCGCAACAGACATTCCCGAACCTGTTACCTCGACTGGCATACCTGAATTCATTCCTCTTGTAGATGCTGACCAGGATGATGTTCATGAATTTCATCTCAGTTACGAACGCGATCGCCAACGGCAGCCAATGCCCGTCGTCTCCGACGAAGCAGTTTGTGTTACACCTGACGAAATTGGGGGGGAAGAAGGACCAGAGGAAAATTTCGCAGGTGCAAACGAAGAACGTCCGCGCTTTACAGAAACAGGATTACAGATACTGGGGTTCGCAGTCGCAGTACAGTACAACGACAGTAAAGTACCTGAACCGAAAACCGTTCAACAAGCTCTTACGAGTCCTCACCGAGAAAAATGGTGCGAAGCCATGGACAAGGAGCTAGCAGCACTCAAGAATCGCGGCACATGGGATTTAATACCGACTTCAGAAGTAAAAGGGAAGAAAGTACTTACCGGAAAATGGGTCTTCCGCGTCAAGACTAATGCAGATGGGTCGTTTGAGAAATTTAAGGCGCGATGGGTCGTCCGCGGGTTCGAACAGACTTACGGCATCGACTACGAATTAACTTTTGCTCCTGTTGGCCGACATACAAGCGTTCGGATTTTACTCTGTGTCGCCGCCTGCCGTAATCTCCGACTTCGACAAATCGACGTATCGAATGCTTTTCTCTACGCGCCTGTCGACGCACTTATCCTGGTAGAGTGCCCGCATTCCTATACTACTAACCCACCGAGCATTACGTGTCGAATGCGTTTCTCTACGCGCCTGTCGATGCAGTTATCCTGGTAGAGTACCCGCATTCCTATACTACTAACCCACCGAGCATTTGCCGTCTCTGAAAATCCCTATACGGCATTAAACAGGCACTACGGCTCTAGCAGCAGTATCTCCACGCACAACTGATCACTGCCGGTTTTCGTCAACTACCGCATGACCAGGGAATGTATCTACTGACCGACGGCAACAACTATATTTTACTCATCGCCTACGTCGACGACATCCTGTTCGTCAGTACCACCGATTCTCTTGCCGATATCTTCATACTGAAAACTCTACAGCTTACCGTCTCTGAAACAGTCTCACAGTTTCTTGGTCTGAACATTACTTGTTCACTGACAACTATTGATCTCACCGCTTCGAAGTATGCAGCAACACTCGCTGCCCGCTTCAACCTCACACCTACTGCAGTCTCTACACCATACCGCTCACTACCGACTTACCACAAACCGAACACCGCACTTACAGATCTATCAACAGCAGTTAGGCTGTCTACTCTTCGCCGCTGTCACTTGTCGTCCTGATCCAGCCTACGCGGCCAGTCAGCTCGCTCAGTTCCTACGCCGTCCTGAGGAGGAGCATCAGCTTGATCTTCTCCGCGCGCTTCAGTATTTTATCTCGACACCTGACGTCGGTTTAGTCTACAACGTCATCGGTTGTAAGACGCTCTACCTACATGGTTTTGTCGACGCCGATCACGCTGCTGATTCTACTAATCGACGGTCACGCACTGGATTCATTTATCGGCTTGAACCTATCGGACCTATCTCTTGGAATTCGACGAAGCAGGAGTTGATTGCTCTCTCCTCTGCTGAAGCTGAGTTTATTGCTGTTTGTACAGCAACACGCGAAGGACTTTACCTACAGGAACTATTGGAAGAAGCGAAGTTGACGACATCTACCCAGTTTACCCTACAATGCGACAATCAAAGCGCAATTCGCATCGCACATCAACCTGGTTTCGTCAACAGGACGAAGCATATTTCGCTTCTTTATTTTTTCGTCAAAGATGAAGTCGATAAGGGGAGGATGCGATTGGTCTACTGTTCGACCAACGAAATGGCTGCCGATTTTCTCACGAAGAAGCTGACACAACAGAAGTTTCAGTACTGTAACAAGCTCTGCGGAATCTTCAAGAAGTGACACTATCGAACTTCCAGAAATGAAGGGGAGTGTTGTGATATAATTGATACTTAGCATTTCTGTAACTCGATTAAGTGTAGTTAGTGTCAAATCATACTGTAGAAGATAAGTCCGTAGGATGACGTCAGCAAATAGCGCTCGTCATAGGACAGTCGTTTCAGTCACGCGAACAGTCGCACCTCTTCATTATCATCTAGGGCGCATTGCGCGATAGTGACGAACAGGTACATTAGCGAATAGGTACTTTTCGTAAAACTATAAATACTTGTTAGGTCTTTTTCATTATTAACTTTGATTACCCACAAGTTCACGTACTCAGGTTATTCAACCTTGACTTTTATATTTTACAAGACTTCCACTGTCTTACTAGTCTACCATTCCAGCAAAGATCCTGGACCAACACTTGAGGATTTGCCAAGTGTTCGCATTTGCAGTTTTATACTTAGTCTTCTACAACATCAGACGATTTATTTCACACTTTGTTACTCTGACATCTAGGGCCGCCAGCACCCTGGCCCACAGAAGGGTCACGCGACCCCTAGAGCACCGACTGCTCTGGGGCCAACCTCCACCACGACCACCACGCCCACGGCCCACCGGGCCCCACGGAAACTGCGGCTGCGGCTACTGCGAGCACTTTTTCCCCCCACACGACCGAGCTCTGCCGATCTTGTCTGTTTATTCTTGCCTAAATTTATCCGATTGTTTAATCATTATCGCTGAGACAACTCTAGTTTCTCGTCCATTTTTCGCGCTCATACTGTAGCCATAGACATGAGTGAATGTCAAATGATCAAAGCTTGTAATTACCCACGATTTGCGAGGAGCGAGTGGCCTTGTCGCACGTCGTTCACATCTCAAAGGGCTCTCTATATTTGGCCGTTCATTTCAAGAAGCCCTCTAAAGCGGACCGTTCATTTCAAATCCAAGCGTATGGCGCGTCTCGGCAGGGCTTGCTCGTTTGCATAACTTGATCCCAATCCAAGCAGCACTTGAAAGCACGAACCTGACACTCAGCTGTGTCATTTTTGGAGTGAGCAAACATCTCAGTTTCCCCAGCCAATACCAGCTGCTTAGCTCAACGATAGCAGTTGTTTCACGATTCGGAACTCGTGCTCTGCAAGATTGACTGCTAGTTCAGTTGCGAGGTTTTGAGGGTTCCCTCCTAACTTGCCTCACGCGTTCGATTGGCAAGTTGCCAACTTAAGACTCGAAGTCTCACGATCACGAGAACGAAATGGCGATGGCGGCGCGGGATATGGAGTTCAAGTTGATGAACGGCTCGGTGGTGAAGGTGCGGGTGGAGGAGATGACGGGAGGGGTGGGAGAGCGAGTGGCGGAGTTGGAGGCGAGGCTGAGGGAGCAAGGCGAGGCCATGGCGGCTGTCACGCGCGAGCTAGCCGAAATGCGCCGCGCCATGGCGCGCTTGACGGGGACGGCGGCCACGGGTGAAAGGAAGAATGCGGGAGAGGGGCACGGTGGGGCAGGTTCGGGGAGTGCGCCAAGGGGGGCAGACCGCATTGGCGCGCAGCCACTCAAGGGTGCCGGGGACGAGGTTCTTCCTCCGATTGAGATTGAAGCGGCGGAATCGAAGGAGCAGGTGGCGGCCGCGAGGGGAGAGACGAGGGACGCGGCAAGCGAGACGCGCAAGGAGAAGAAGGAGATTGCGCGCTTGGGGGAATCGGCGGAGCGCCAGGCGGCAGAGGTGGCCGACGTGCGACCGACGGCGGCGCGTACTGAAGCGCAGATGAACGACGCGGAGCTGGCGCTGGCGGGGTGGGCGGTCAAGCGGGAGAAGAGCGCGGCGCGCAGAGAGGGGAGCGCAGGGGAGCATGCAGCGGCGGAGAAGCGCGAGGAGAAGAGGCGCAAGAGGGAGGAGGGGGGGAAGGAAGGGGAGATGGCAGATGCTGCTTCGGGCGCTGGGAGTGCGCTTATAGCGGATGGTGGTGCAGCTAAAGGAAAGGGGGGAGGAGCGGAATGGGAGGGCGAATCACAGGAGGAGGAGAATGATGAGGCGTGCGACGTGGAGGCTGAGCTGCAGGGACTGAGGTCGCGAGTGGAAGCGCTGGAGGAAAAGACATGGGAGGTGAGTGCGCGGATGATGGGTTTCTCTGCTTGTCATAACTTTCCATTCTAGGAGTAGAATTGCCTCTGGCACTATCGTGCGCCCCACAAGCACATGCACCAGCTATTCGCTGCCCGACCTTGCTTTCGATGAAGCCCATGTGTCTGGTTGTGTCACTTGGTCACCAAGACAGTCATACTCATCTCCCTTCTTGTTTGCCCTTGCTGTGGTGCTTCACGTGCAGGACTTGATCACATTGTGGACCAAGGTTGCGCCGGACGCAACTCGCATGGACCTCAACGACACCCCTCTCCTCTCTGACGTTGCCCTCAAACGACTCGCATCAAGTAGCTGCCTCACCTCACTCTCCCTCAAAGACTCATCTGGCTTCACCGCAGCAGGGGTGAGAGAGCTCTTCTCTCTCACAGACCTGACTTATCTGAGTCTACAGGCCACGGACGCAACAGATGCCTTTCTTGAAGGCATTGCCTGCCTCAAGTGTCTCCATACCCTCGATATTAGCCTCAACAACGGGGTAACAGACGAGGGAATCGCGAAGCTGCAAGGGTTGAATCTGCTCAGGATACTCAAGATTGGTGGATGTACATCCGTCACCTCTGCCAGCATGGCGCATGTGGGGAAACTGACATCACTGGAAGGCCTCACACTGAACGACACTGCAGTGAAGGAGGAGGCACTGCAGCACCTGACTGCCCTCACCTCGCTGTCAATTCTTATTTTGCCTTCAGGAGTGACTGACTCGGGCATGCAGCACCTGAGGCATTTGAAATTCCTGGAGAAGCTGGGGCTGTGGGATGCCAATATCACTGTCGCTGGTGTCAAGTGGCTCAAGTGCCTCAAGTGGCTCCACACGATTGGAACGGACGCTGACGATGTCGAAGGGTTGATTCGGGACAACTTCCCTCGGATGGTCATCACACCAGGTCCACTGTGACAGGGATTCTATCCTCATGACCTTCTTTTGCTCTTCTGGGAGTAGTGCAAGGGAAATTTACCGTAGTTCGTGACGCCAGGTCCACTCTGGGTTTTGCAGTGAAATTTGCTTTTATTGCTGATGCAATGGAACACTGTAACTTCAACGACAAATCCAGATTTTATTTTGGGTCTGAAATATATGCACTGAAATATAACACGATTGCCTACAGTTGACTTGCAAAGTTTAGAATCACAGCAGTGTTAGCGTACCGCACATATTTTGTATGTACTCTAGACTAGCTAGGAGCAGATTATCGAGGGTACAACACTGATAAAGGAACCCTGTCCTGCATGTATCTCCCCCAATTCATTCTCTCACTCTGACATGGTACCGAGCAGGCCCCCAAATTGCAGAATTATTACTCTGATTCAGACTTTTGTCAGTGTTTTTTTGGGGGTGTACTCTGATCCCAAAGAATTTTTTTTCTATGTTACTCTGATTTTTCAAAGAAGTTTTATATGTCAACTTATACATATGTTCTATGTAGAAGTTATAGGCTAGACTAGGTGTGTGCTTCTAGTGAGTACAACCCAACAAGTATATGTTCTAGGTTTCTACTTCTAGTAATCATTCACGTACCGTATTCCCCCGTATATAACACCCTAGGGTATTGTCAAAATTTCATAAAAAAGACGTATGGGTGTTATCAGTAGGCTGGAAAAATAAAACGCCCATGTCTTATGTAAAATGCAAAATGAATTTGAGTTGTAACAGGCACTCTGAGGCCAGAACTTCATCGAGCATCTGCTAACGAGGAATCTGCTACAGAGATTGCACACTTTGACTGGGTCAGTTTGGTGCCTCTGAAAACGCGGGAGATTGATGCAGCAGCAGTGCCAGGTGTCATTGACCAATCTCGTATGAGTGCTGTGAATAGAGTCACGACCATTGCTGACGCGATCGAGGTGGTTCAACAACAAGATGGACGGTCGAGATCCTCTCGACACTTGTGTCTTTCGATTTCGTTTTGCCACTTGTATCGAATCGTCTGCCCGTCTTTGCGTCGCGAATGGCACCTGACGCGATTTTCATCCTGCTCGTTTTTTTGCAGCTGAGCGAACTTTGGTAATGAAGGACCAAATACTGTTTGAAGGCAAGAAAAACGAGCAGGGTGTTATGTAAATTTCATACCCAGAAAAGCGGGTACTCTAAAAAATGCGCCATATCATAAGCTATCCCCCGCATATGCCACCCATGGGCTGACTATTTTGGCGGGTCTTATATACGGGGGATTACAGTATCTAACATGGTATCGAGTAGGTTAGCTCCCCCCGCCCACTTCCGCCCGCGCCCTAGTCTCTCGCCCGCCCTTAGCCGACCCCCTGGCCATCGCGTCCGCCCCTAGTCGGCCCCCTGGCCGTCGCGTCCGCCCTTGGCCGGCCCCCTCGCCGTCACGTCCGGCCCTAGTCGGCCCCCTGGCCGTCGCGTTCGCCCCTAGCTGGCCCCCTGGCCGTCGCGTCCGCCCTAGTCGGCCCCCTGGCCGTCGCGTCCACCCCTAGCCGGCCCCCTGGCCGTCGTGTTCGCCCCTAGTCGGCCCATCGACCGTCGCGTCCGCCCCTAGTCGGCCCCCTGGCCGTCGCTCCGCCCCTAGCCGGCCCCCTGGCCGTCGCGTTCGCCCCTAGCTGGCCCCCTGGCCGTCGCGTCCGCCCCTAGTCGGCCCCCTGGATGTCGCCTTCGCCCCTAGCTGGCCCCCTGGCCGTCGCGTCCGCCCCTAGTCAGCCCCCTGGCCGTCGCGTCCGCCCCTAGCCGGCCCCCTGGCCTTCGTGTTCGCCCCTAGTCGGTCCCTTGACCGTCGTGTCCGCCCCTAGTCGGCCCCCTGGCCATCGCGTCCGCCCTCAGCTGGCCCCCTGGCCATCGCGTCCGCCCCTAGTCGGCCCCCTGGCGGTCGCGTCCGCCCCTAGCTGGCCCCCTGGCCGTTGCGTCCGCTCCTAGCTGGCCCCCTGGCCGTCGCGTCTGCCCTCAGCTGGCCTCCTGGCCGTTCGCGCCCGCTCCTAGCTGGCCCTCTCACCGTTCGCGCCCGCCCCTAGCTGGCCTCACTGGCCGTCGCGCCTGCACCTGGTCGGCCCACTGACCGTCGAGCCCGCTCCTAGCCAGCCCCAGTAGCGCCGCCCGGCCTCTCCAGTGCGCCCGCCCGGCCCCTTTTAGCGCCAGCCCGGCCCTATCGCACCTGCCCGGTTTTCAGCGCCAGCCCGGCCCCTCCTCCTGCCCGCCTGGCCCCTCCTCGTGCCTGCTCGGCCTGCCGTGCCACCTCGGGCCCCGTGTCCTCTGCTAGCCCGCGCCGGGGCGCCCCGCAGCTGCCCTACTGGAGAGTGCTGTCGCCGTGTCCCCGTGCCGCTGTGCTCCTGCCGAGCTGTGGAGCTGTGCCGCTGTGTCGCTGAGGAGCTGTGTCACTGACCCTGCACGATGGCTGATTTCGTGCTCCGCCTGGACGCTGAGGGCCACGCGGTTGACTTCGTCGCCTGGCTCTCCGATCTCCGCCGTCAGCTTACAGATCAGCGCCAGGATGGACACTCGCTGGTTGTCCATGCTGATGGCTTGCTCCCTCGCCCCCGTGCACCTGCTCCCCTCCCTGCTGACCCCACCTCCGCTGAGAGTGAGGCTTTCTCTACTGCTGCGCTTGCCTGTGTGGTCCGGGACTCACGCGATGCAGTAGCTCAGGTTGCTATCAGTCACGCCCTCCCTGTGTCTGAGCGCTCGCGTTTCGCTACAGTTGATACGGCCAAAGGTTATTTAGACGATGTTATTGCTCGCTATTCCACACCTGCATCTGCTTCTGCCGGCCGCCTGCTCTTCCCGATGCTGTTCCCAGACCTTGCTGCCTTCCCTACTGTCGCAGACTTTGCAACTCACTTGCGTGCCCTAGAGACTCGCTATCGCACTGCCAGCAGTGCTGCCCAGCTCACTGCGCTCCCCCCCCCCATTCTGCATGACCCTCTATTTTATCGCCATGCGCCTGCCAGACCGCCTAGCTAGTGCCCGCAACCGCTTCCTTAGCCAGCACCCGGGTGACCTCACACTGACCGCCTTTGTCGACACCCTCACCGAGATCGAGACGTGCCAGCGCACTATCGCTCAGTCGAGCGGTGCGTCGGCAATCTCTATCTTTCACGGCTGTGCCCCCTCCCAGTGCACGTTTACTGACGTTTCGGCTGCGGTCGCCACTGCGACCCCTCTTACCGAGACAGCAGCTGCGGTCCACCCGCAGCAGCGTCCGCGCCGCGGTGGCCGTGGCCGCCAGGGAGGTCGTGGTGGTGGCACTAGTGGTGGTGGTAGTGGTGGTGGTGACGGTCGTCCTCCTGTGTCAAGAGCCTCGGCTTGAGGGCAGAGCGAAGCATATCCAGCTGCGGTACTTCCTCCTGCGCGAGTTACAGCAGCGTCGCCAGGCCCGTGTAGTTCACTTGGCCTCCGGTGCCAACACAGTTGATATCTATACGAAGGCGCTTGCGCCTAAAGATCATCAGCGGCACTGTGTACAGCTTGGTCTTGTTCCTGTAGTTTCTCATTTGCTAGGTCCATGATTGTGTACTCTCTACTATATATACCTGTCTGACTGGCCTTGTGGCCTTACCTCCAGTGGCTGGACTAGTAGTGCCGCCCTGGCTTGCTTTTGTCTTGTTTGTACTCTTGCTGATTGGTCTCCGGACCCCTGCCTCAGTAGTGCCACCCTGAGCTGTGTACTTCTTGCTTAGCACCATCCCTTATCTAGCCTAGGGGGTGTGTCAACTTATGCATATGTTCTATGTAGAAGTTATAGGCTAGACTAGGTGTGTGCTTCTAGTGAGTACAACCCAACAAGTATATGTTCTAGGTTTCTCCTTCTAGTAATCATTCACGTATTCTAACATTATGTACCTACGCTGATTTTTCAGACTTCTTTTACAAGTGTACTCTGATGCTTCATCCTTGTATGGGGGGGGACTCTGATTCCTCTAATACCATCATTTGAGGGGGGGGGGGGGTGCGAGATTTGCGTTGGTACCTGTCATCACCGTCAATCACGCCAAATTTACATTTGCGCCGGCGTGGCTTGAGCCGTCGGGCGGGCAAATTTTGTATGATGGCGCCAGCACAGAGATAGCCCGAGCAGCCGATTGGTCCTTGACCAAAACACGGCTGTTTTCGCCAGTCCAGGCATTTTGATGGGCGAGGGACAACAGACGAGGCACTGCACCCATGCTGACGCGACGAGTGCCTCGTTCATTTATTCATGGGCCGCATCTCACGCGCCGTAATGGATTTGCAGCTGGCAGACCCCCTCCTTCTCCATCAGTTCATTACTGACGGGGAAAACGTCACTGCTTGTCCCCCCTCCAGCAAAGCTTCACCCAAGCTTCGTGTAGCCCCTCGGTTTTCTATCAGTGCATTTTTTTCCCACCGCGCCTGCAGGCCATGGAGCAGGCCGACCTCGATGAGGACGAAGACGAGGCAGATTATGACGAAGAAGAAGAAGAGTATTGGTGTGCCGAGAAGTTCCGTGATGGTCGCGCCGCGCTAGATTTCCTCCGGCAGTCCGATGCATCCGATTGTAGCCCTTCGAGGAAGCCTAGTGACGCTGCCCCTGCTGATGGCGATGCGCATGTTCCCGACGCAGCGGGCAAGAAGTCTGCGGATGCAAGTCCCTTGCCCGATGCTTCAGCTCCTGTAGACGGCACACCGCCGTCGATGACGGCGGCGAAGAGGTTCCGCTACAGGCAGGTGATACTGCCGTACGCCTCCACGTCGACATGCCAGGATCCGCCTGAGCCAGTGCCGAGCCCCTCTTTACTTGCAGATACGCCAGAATCATCTGGCGGTAGGTCCACTGCTAGAACGAACAAGGACATCTATGCTGAGGCACATGAGCGTTTCAAATCTCGGAGGTCTGACATGAGCATTCCCTTGGCTCATGCTATTGAAAACTGACGATGGGCTCCCGGCCTTCAAGTGCAGTGTATGCGCAGTGCATGCGGGACCTGCAGGGCGTACCGGCAAATCGGGCAAGGGAGCTACCGACGTGCAGACCTAGTCGTTCAAGAAGCATGCCGGGACTCAGAAGCATTGCCTCGCCATGTCCAAGCAGGACGATCTCCTGCAACTGGCGCCGAACCAGCAGCGGATCGACATGCATCCCCACGCGGCTGACGAAGAGAAGGAGCGAGTCATCGCATTGCTCGACTCCCTCTACTTCTGCGCCAAGTGTAACGAACCCATGGAAACATGGATTCATTTGGTGCGCTACCTCTCATTGCGCGGTTTCAAGGGCTTCCTGAAGTCCGCCTACGGCACGTACTATACTTGGTGAGAACTCCAGTAACTATGAACTTCTCTTTGTCTCGTCTTTACATATGAAACTTATAATGAGTTGGCTTGTGCATGTCGTATAACAGGTACGGCTTCGGCGAGCTGACACAAGCAACGACAACGTGGCTGCAGATGACTCAACTTCAACACCAACTGGCCAGTCCCTACGTTGGCCGGAGCCTCGATGAAAGCACCGATCGCTGCCGTGACAAGCACATGATTGTGTCTTCCACGTTCATCCGGGAAGGGAGGCTTGTAACCGAGTACCTGACTCTGCTGACAGCGGATAATGCGGATGCGGCATCGCTTCTCGCACTCTTGCTGTCCCATGTGCAGGCGATTGGTGTCGACTTCGGCCGCATCCCTGGAATAAGCACTGACAGTGCTGCCGTCATGATGGGATCGTGCTCTGGACTTGTGGCCTGCCTTCATATTTGCGTTCCGCACCTTATCTCTTGCCATTGCATTGCCCATCGGTTCGTCATCCGTTTGTTGTGTACATGTCATGTATATTTGCTTCTTGGTTTGTTTATAATGACAATCCCTAATTTTCTTCCTAGTTTGCATCTCATCTCCCTATCCCACGTAGAGAGGCGCTGGCGGCGAAGGCAGCTGCTAAGGAGATCCCTGTCTTCAGCATGGTGGACAATGTCATTCGCGAGATCGTTGAGCCGCTCTGTCGCTCCAACCCTTGGCATCAACGTTTCCTGGAGCTCCAAGACGTGTTCATGTCGACGAACCTCGAGCTCCAGGGCATCCACAACATCCGCTGGCTGTTCCGCGGGGATGCGGTCATCCGCCTAGTCGAGGTCCTACCGGCCATCGTGGTCATTGTCACAGAATCGAATGTGTCGAGGAAAAGTTGCACTATCGATTGATACAAGGCGCTTTTATACTTCTGAAGTACATCAGGTAACCAGGTTTATCCTATCCAAAAGGAATAGACCCTTCTAGAAATAGAATCACCTTGCTTATAGCCACGCGAGGCAATTGGCTTTAAGGGATGACGGCAGGATTACGCTAGATATAGTGTGCCAGTACATCCCGAGCCTGGTCGGTGATATAATTATAATGATAGGATAAACAAAGGATGATGAGAAAAAGAGGAATAGGTAACCAAATGGGATGTGATTAAGATCAAAGGAATCAGGATAAAAAGGAGAATGAAATAAAGGAAAAAGATGGTAATGGAAAATTTGTGTAACGGGATCGTACTCTCACACTTTCCCCCCTCAAAGCTGGGTGGTAGAAGTAACACCCTGCTTGACAAGGTAGTCGCGAAGAGGACGACGAGCGTTACCCATCTCGGATTCAGGAACCCAACTATCCTCAGAAGGATTATAACCCTTCCAACGAATGAGAAGCTCCACTTCGCCATTCCGACGACGACGGTGTGCGAGCACGGACTCGACCTCGTACTCGGGTTCATCGTGGACGAGGACGGGTGGCGGCGGTGGCAGCTGGCGTCCAGTGAAGACCGTGTTAGGATCTCGATATGGCTATAGAAGTTGGACATGGAAGGCGTAAGCGGAAGGTAACAGGAGTGACATGTGCTTCGACGAGAAAGGGCCCGCAGAAGCGAGGTCGTAGTTTTGATGGGAGATGACTGATGTCGAGATTGCGGGTGTCGAGTAGAACTTGTTCTCCCATGATGATGGTGTGGTAAGTGCGGTGGCGATCAGCCTGACGCTTCTGTTGTTGATGAATGTCGAGGAGGCGCTTGTGGGTCCGATCCCAAAGCTGATGCATGGCCGTGATGAAGTCGTGTGCGGGTGGGACTGTGGTTGGTATTGTCGGTTTTTGTGGCGTGAGTGGGTGGCCTCCATAACAGAGGAAAAACGGTGTCTGTCCAGTAGCGGCGTGAGTAGCATTGTTGTAGGCAAACTCCAGGACGGGTAGATGCAAGTCCCATTTGTTAGGATTAAGGACAGAGTCTAGGTGAACTTAGGAGCTAGAATTACTCAAAATATAAATCCGAAATTCTGGACAGAAAAGTCGTCTTCACAAGAAACGACGTCGACAAAAACCTAGCCGTTGGAATGTCGCGAAACTTGGATATGTTGTAGCTCTTAATCTCAGCTACCGTTCCCAATTTGAATCACGTTGATTGATGAAGTATTCGCGACGCTATGGCTTTCGACGCACTAGGGGGTAAGCTGTAGGAGGAGAACTTAACTCAATCTCAAGAGTTCAATCAAAGTTCAAGAATCTCACAAGGAATTAGAAGGAGCAAGAGAAAGGTTGGGATAGGAAGAGAGGGATGAGAGGGAAGGTCCCAAGAGAGTCCCCAACCAAGGAAACCCCATAAGCACAAAGATTCCCTCCCTATAGGAACCCCAACTTTGACATTTGTCCCTTCCCAACCAATCCATCCAAGTTGGCCACCCTTGCCAACCTAGCTTGGTTGTTCCCAACCAATTTGCAGCTGTTACAGTGAGTGACAAATTTCCCAAACCCCCAAAGGTCCCAACTCCATATAGAGTCACCCCACAACTTCACTTTGTAACCGCCGCAATTGTAACGCAAGCTCATGAACTTTGAATCTTCATAGCTTTCGCGTTCTTGCTCCGATTGAAGGGATTCTCGTTGCGTCGGAAAGATCTTCTCAAGATCTATCATCACAAAAAACCTGCTCAAACAAAATAACACAAAACACATTCCCAAACTCCAGAACACATCACACACAAATTCTTGCACACGTTCAAACCACACATGCAAGTTGAAAAAATATGGGATGGGAGGCAGACAGAATGTGATAGCATATGATGACATCACACAACAATCTCCCCCTCTGGCTGCCAACCATCATCCACCATACCAACATCTCAAGCATGCATACTCAATGCACACTCATCCCAGCAAGCTTCATGCCCTTCCAATGATCCGCCTCCGCCAGACGCTTGGTGAAAATATCTGCTGCCTGCTGATGGGTCTTCACTATCTCCAGCCGCACCTCCTTATCAAGGAGTCTCCTCACCCAATGCCACTTAGGCCTTATGTGTTTTGTCAGCCCATGCAGACAAGCATTCTTGGCGAGCTTCACAGCGGACTCATTGTCACAAAACACAACTGTCGGCTTCTCCTGACCAACTCCCAACTCCTCCAACAAACGCCTTAGCCACACTACTTCCTTGGCCCCATGGTGTAAGGCCATGTACTCAGTCTCACATGAGGACAATCCCACCTCATTCTGCTTCTTGCTGCGCCAGCTCACAGCACCACCTCCTAGCAAGCACACATAACCCCCAATGCTGGTGCCATCCGCTTTCACTGAGTTGAAGCTAGCGTCAGTATAGCAACTCAAGAGCATCTCTCCACTCTTCACATCTGCAGCACCTCTCTGCAACCGCTGCCTCACTCCACTGTACTCCAATCCCACTGATGCCGTAGCGCTCACATAGCGGACCAACCTCTTGGCCGCTTCCAGCTGCTCATGACTAGGGCGTGAGACCACACTAGCCAATCGTGATGTAGCAAATGCAATGTCAGGCCGTGTATGATTTGCAGCATAATTCAGCGACCCAACCATCGAATGAAACAGCTTCCTGTCACTATCACCCACTACCTCCTCATCAGCACATGGCTCCACAGTAAACCCTGAAGGTAGTGGTGTTGCTGGCTTTCCCCCATCTTGCAGCCCATACTTCTCAGCCAGCCCCTCACAGTACTTCCTCTGGTGCAACCTCAGCACACCCTTTTCCACATCTCTCTCCACGTGCATCCCCAAGTAGTACTTCACCTCACCCATCTTGGAGCACTTGAACTGCATCTCCAGCATCTGCTCTGCGCTGTCCAGCAAAGCAGTTGATGCAGAAAAGAGAAGGATATCATCCACATACACCAAGAGCATGAGGATTTCATCCTTCTCCTGCAGCAGGAACAGGCTGGGGTCACACTCACTCTTCTTGAAACCCCCAGCCAACAGCGCCTCCTCCAACTTGTGATACCATGCACGAGGCGCCTGCTTAAGGCCATAGATGGCCTTCTTCAGCCTGCAGACCCTGCCGCTCCCGTCATCCAGCCCCTCTGGCTGCTTCATGTACACCTCCTCCATAATGATCCCATTCAGAAAAGCAGTCACAATGTCCATCTGCCGTATCTTCCATCCCAGGAGTGCAGCTATCGCTAACAGCACCCTCAGTGTTGTTCCTTTCCCCACAGGAGCAAACACCTCATCATAGTCCTTCCCTTTTGTCTGCTGAAACCCCCTTGCCACAAGCCTGGACTTGTAGCGGGTCAGCTCCCCTTCAGGTCCATACTTGTGCCTGTAGATCATCTTGGAAGTGATTGCCTTCTTTCCAGGAGGCAAGTCACACAGGTCCCATGTCTCGTTCTCAATTAGGGACCCGAACTCCTCATCCTCACTCGCCTTCCACTTCTCCCCATTTGGTCCATTCAAAGCCTCCTCTCGAGTCTTGGGCTCAGGGATTGGTGCCCAGTAGCAGTGAGCGATCTCATCTTCCTCAATCTGCTCAACCACACTCCCAGCCTGCACCACATTTGGCTTGCCTCTTCCCCCATAGGTCAGCCTCACTGGAGGGCGCACATCCCTCCTAGGACGCTCAGGCGGGTGTGGAACTCGAGGTGGAGACTCATGCTGCTGCTGCTGCTGCTCTACTTCAGCTGCTCCCCCTTCCTCAGTCACCCCAGACATCTCCTCCTCTGACACTGCAACCTCCACCTGTCTTGAAGGCTGCTGCAACTCATCTGCCTCCACAATGAGTGGTGTAGATGGAAGCTTCTGTTGCTGCTGCTTCCATTCCTTATAGTACAGGGACTCAAGAAACTTCACATCCCTTGACACTGTCAGCTTCTGGATGGTCAAGTCCCATAGAAGCCATCCCTTGTGATCCTTTGCAATCCCCAAGTGCACACCCCATCTTCCAGAAGCCTCCAACTTCCCTCTTTTCTCCTTAGGCACATGAAACACTACCATGCACCCAAATGCCCTCAGCATGTTCACCGCTGGAGCACTCCCATACCACTTGGCATATGGGATCCACTCCTTATCTCCAACTGTAGCCAGCACCCTATTCTTCACAAGGGCGACCTGCCTCAGTGCAGACACCCAAAACGGATCAGGTAGCCCTGCACGCCCAAGGAGAGTGCGTGCCCCCTCCTGCAGGGTCCTGTTGAACCTCTCAGCCACGCCATTCTGCTGCGGGTTGTAGGGCACTGTCAGTTGATGCTGGATCCCCTTCCTCTTCAACTCCCCCTCAAAATCAGCTCCAATGAACTCCCCACCATTGTCACTGCGGATCACCTTCACCTTGTGTCCGCATTCCCTCTGAGCTCTAGGCATCCACTCCTTAAGGACAGCCGCTGCCACCTCCCCCTTGCTCTTCAAAGGGTAAACCCACACTGCCCGAGTGTGGTCATCCACAATTGTCAAGAAATAGCGGCTGCCTGAGAGGGAAGGGGCTCTTGTGGGCCCCACCACATCCATGTGCACAAGTGCAAGTGGGGTCTTGGCTGGTCCTGTAGTGCTGTTGAAGGGGAACTTGGAGAACTTGGTCTCCAAGCATGTAGGGCAGCTCCCAATCTCCTTCACTCCCCCTTTCACCTCCAAGCCCTTCAGGCTCCCATCCTTCACCAACTTCTGCAGCATAGGGAAGTTCACATGACACAGCCTCTCATGCCATGTCTCCCAATCGGCCTCTCCACTCCTTGATGAAGCCTTAGCCCATGCCGCACTCGCATCCACACCAGCAAGCACCTCACCATGTGTCTGCTGCTGCTGCACTTTCTTGACTGCTTCCAGGACCCCATCAGTTGGTGCAGTTGCATCTCCTCCTGCTGTTGCCTTTGCCGCTGCTGCCGTTGCTGCTGTTGGAGTCTTCCCATTCCATGGGATGATGGGCAGCTGCCACAGGTCCTTGATGCAGCTGGTCTCCTCTTCCAGACTCCACAGCACCTTCTTCCCAAGCTTAGCACGGCAGCTGGTTGGTCCAAAGGTCACTTCGGCCTTACTCTTCTGCAGTCGCCGCACAGAGAGAAGGTTAGCAGACAAGCCTTTAACCAGCAGAACATTCCCAAGCCCCACAAGCTCCCCATTAGCTCCCTTAACCTTGGCATTCCCAACACCAATCACGGGGAGCAAAGCACCTGACGCTGCTGCCACATACTTAATCTTCCCAGGGGGTTTTACCTCATCAAGCAAATCTGCCCGTGGAGTCATGTGACTGGTGCAACCCGAATCAATCACCCAGTGCGTGAGAGGGTGCATCACAACCTTTCCCACAGATCCCACATCACCCTCATGCCCATGCACATCCTCAACCATAACAAACAAACCAGGATAGGCATTACCTTGTGCACCTTCACCTTGTGCACCTGAGCCTTGCACAGCGCCACCTTGTGCGCGTTCACCACTGGGCGGCTTCATGCCTGGAGGTGCCCATCCCTCCAGCCTGCTGAAGCACTTGAACCAAGGATGCCCAACCTTCTTGCAGTACCAGCACGTGCCCTCCATTCTGGTACTCCCCCTGCCACTAGAGCTCCCATGCCCCTCATTATAGTCACCTCGGCCTCTACCTCTGCCAAAGCTCCTCCCACGGCCTCGGCCTTTCCAACCCCCTCTTCCTCTGCTGCGCCCTGCAGCTCCATACCCCTCAGCAGTCTTAGTGGCAGCACCGCCTCCCACATGGCGTCTGCGGAAGTCCTCCTGCAGAATCTGCTGCCTTAGCCACTCAGGTGTCCATTGATCTTGCTGAGAGTTGAGGGTGGGGATGAGGTTGTCCCAAGAGTTGTCCAACACCGAGATGATCTTGGTGCACTGCTGCAGCTGAGATACACTGCTGCCCGCTGCTGCCATCCTTGCATAGGTGTCCTTGATCTTGTCAAGGACCGGCTTCACATCGTCCCCTGGTCGCATGGAGATGGCAGCAAGTTCCTTCTCGAGCACGATCACCATCGGGAGAGTGTTGGGCTGAACCACATCACGTAGTAGTTTCCACGCCCTTGGACCCGAATCATCCGCTTCCACAAGATCCTTGATGTGCTCGAACATCTCCTTGTTGACCGATTGAAGAATGAGGTCGAAAAGCACCGCGCTTTTCTCAATCCACCGTTCACGTGCTTCGCCTTCTTCCGGCATCTTCTCTTCCCCAACAGCAATCTTCAGGAGCTTGTAGCGTTTGAAGGCACTCCTCATCCGTCCGCTCCATTCCTCATAGTTGGAGCCATCCAAAGCTTCAACTTTTGATGGCGGCGGCTCACTTGTCTTCTCAGCTACAGCTCCTCTTCCATTAGCATCTCCTCCTCTCTCATTCATCTTCTCCTTGAGAAATGACGAATTTCAGCTCCCCTTTGCTGTCCACACTCAGCTCCCTCGATATTTTCACAAGTGTCGGCGTCCACGAAATTTCGGCAGAGTTTCCCCTTAGCGGAAGACACATCCAACCTTTAGAACACCACTTAGGCACACCCACAGGCCATGGTGGGTCTAGAAGGGTCTTCACACTTCTGTAGACTCCTCTCAATGTCCTTAATATCGCTCTGATACCACTTGTTAGGATTAAGGACAGAGTCTAGGTGAACTTAGGAGCTAGAATTACTCAAAATATAAATCCGAAATTCTGGACAGAAAAGTCGTCTTCACAAGAAACGACGTCGACAAAACACTAGCCGTTGGAATGTCGCGAAACTTGGATATGTTGTAGCTCTTGATCTCAGCTACCGTTCCCAATTTGAATCACGTTGATTGATGAAGTATTCGCGACGCTATGGCTTTCGACGCACTAGGGGGTAAGCTGTAGGAGGAGAACTTAACTCAATCTCAAGAGTTCAATCAAAGTTCAAGAATCTCACAAGGAATTAGAAGGAGCAAGAGAAAGGTTGGGATAGAAAGAGAGGGACGAGAGGGAAGGTCCCAAGAGAGTCCCCAACCAAGGAAACCCCATAAGCACAAAGATTCCCTCCCTATAGGAACCCCAACTTTGACATTTGTCCCTTCCCAACCAATCCATCCAAGTTGGCCACCCTTGCCAACCTAGCTTGGTTGTTCCCAACCAATTTGCAGCTGTTACAGTGAGTGACAAATTTCCCAAACCCCCAAAGGTCCCAACTCCATATAGAGTCACCCCACAACTTCACTTTGTAACCGCCGCAATTGTAACGCAAGCTCATGAACTTTGAATCTTCATAGCTTTCGCGTTCTTGCTCCGATTGAAGGGATTCTCGTTGCGTCGGAAAGATCTTCTCAAGATCTATCATCACAAAAAACCTGCTCAAACAAAATAACACAAAACACATTCCCAAACTCCAGAACACATCACACACAAATTCTTGCACACGTTCAAACCACACATGCAAGTTGAAAAAATATGGGATGGGAGGCAGACAGAATGTGATAGCATATGATGACATCACACAACACCATTTAGAGATTTCATTTTTGCATGCTGCGCGGAGGAGTTGCTCTACAATTTGGTTTAGGCGCCTGGTCTGTCCATCTATCTGTGGATGGTAAGCGGATGACATGGCGAGTTTTTTCCCTAGCAGAGACATCAGTTCCTTCCAGAACTTGCTGGTGAACTTGGGGTCTCGGTCGAAGATGAGTGTGGTTGGGATGCTATGTTGTGAGATGATATAGCAAACGAATAGTTGTGCTGTCTATTCGGTGCGCGCTCTCGTGTGTGTCCGGATGAAGTGTCCCATTTTGGAGAATTTGTCGATGACGAGGAGGATTGCATCATGACCGCTTGTGGTAGTTGGTAACTTGGTTATGAAATCCAGGCTAACCACGTGCCATGGCTGTTCTGGGACAAGAAGAGGCTGTAGCAGTCCTGCTTTTCTCAGCTTGGTGCTCTTCATCCGCTGACATGTAGCACACGAGGTGACGAATTTCTGGACGTCGTCTGCCATGTGGGGCCAGTAGTAGTGCTTTGCAATACCGGTGAGCGTTTTGTTGCTAACGAGACGATTGTTTTTCGTCCTTCGAGATAACATCTCCACGATTTGAAGGCGATGATAATAGCAAGGGCCTCTTTGTCGTGTATCGGTTAGTTTAGTTCTGCCCGTGTAGTTTCTTGCTGAGGTAGGCGATTGGTTGTAGTCCATTCTCCTGGTATTGCATTAAGACTGCTCCCACCGCCTGGTCACTAGCGTCAGCTTCGATGAGGAAGTCACGTTCAGGGTCTGGCAAAATGAGTACATGTGCAGACGTGAGTACTTGTTTCAGCTGCTCCACGGCTTCCTGATATTTTGGTTCCCACTTATAGGGCATGTTCTTCTTCAGCAGATTTGTTAGTGGTGTTGCGATTTTCGCGTACTGTGGCACGAACCTGTTGTAATAGTTAGCGAAGCCTAGAAACAGCTGCAACTCCTTCACGTTCTCAGATGTCTTCCACGTGCATACGGCTTCGATCTTCTTGGGGTCGATGTGAACTCCTTGAGAGCTTACCATGTGTCCTAGGAATTGGACTTTCTCGAGGGCGAATTCGATCTTGGATAATTTGACGTAGAATCGTTCTCGTCATAAGAATGTCGAAGACGCATCGCAGGTATTGGACGTGCTGCTGCATGTCACGTGAGTAGATGAGGATGTCGTCCAGGTACAGCACCACACATTCGTCCAAAAGTGGGCGTAGAATATGGTTCATTTCGGCTAGGAACGTTGCCGGTGTGTTGGTGACCCCAAACGGCATTACCAGATACTCGTAGGACCCGTACCGAGAGCGGAAGGCAATTTTGTGGATGGAATTGTCCGCCATTTGTACAGTGACGGAAAAAACTGTCCATATCTTGACCCTTTGAGAGGCTAAAATGCGTGTGTATTTTTCATACAGAGTATTAAAAACAGGGGGCTTTAATATACTAGTATAATGCCTCATGAGCAAGAAGAGCACATGTCATGCAGCCTGAAAGGGCATGTTTATAATGCCAAACCAACAACCACATTCACCAAGCACCATTCGGACACTTTTGGCCAGATTTGAAGAAAGTGTTTAACAATCAAAAATCAGTACCTAGTCCACCTCCCCTTAGCCCTAACCACTGCCTTCACCCTCCTAGGCATGCTGTTGATGAGGCCCCTGCACACATCCGCCCCAATCCCATCCCATGTCTCTTGCACCCGCTCCCAAGTCTGGAGCATCCCCGTGGGGGGGTGCTCATACTTGGCGAGCTCCCTTTTGAGGTGTGCCCACAGGTGCTCGATGGGGTTGAGATCAGGGGAGGAGGCAGGCCACATGAGGACTGCATACGGCTGCTCAGCCAGCCATGCTTGCACACGGCGGCTCTTGTGCTTGGGGTCGTTGTCATGCTGGAAAATTACATCCGAGGGGGTTAGACTATAGAAATCGATAGTTTGAGCAAGCTCATCATGTAAAATGCTTCTTTACAGCTCCCCATCCATGCGGCCGTCAATCTTACACATATAGCCCGGGCCATCATAAGTCATGCATCCCCATACCATCAATGACCCGCCCCCATGCTTGACGGTTTGCTGAATGTGGTGACGTTGCAGAGCTGCCCCATCGCGTATCCACGCGTACTTGCGGCCATCACTGGAAAAGCGGTTGATCTTGGTCTCGTCGGACCAGATAACCCCCTTCCAGTCTTCAACGGTCCAGTCAAGATGCGCCCTGGCGAAATCGAGTCGGTCTCTGATATTTCTGGCAGAAAGTCGCGGCTTCTTCGGTTTCTGCACGGCTACTAAACCGGAGTTCTTCAGGGCGTTGCGCACGGTTCTAGGGCATATCTTGATGCCGCGCTCTGATTCTAGAAGTTTCGCGGCTTCTATGCTAGTATTCGCTCGGCCAGAAGTGACGGCTCGGACCAGAGAGCGCCTATCACGAACCGAGAGTATGCACGGTCGGCCGTTCCTAGCAACATTAGGCCTTACCGCTAGGCTGCTCGAGCGCTGGGAGGCTTCGTGAGCATATTTCTGTACCGTGCTTTTTCCTATTCCTAATGCTTTAGCGATTTGTCGAATACTCTCGCCCTGACTAATAAGTGTCGCGATCCTATCTTTCTGGCTCGAAAGAAGCGGCCGCATCGTCGCTGGGGGCTTGGAGTAGTTGCCGCTGGACTATCGAGAGAAAAATGGCAGCGTAGGTTGTGAGGTCGCGTAATGCAGGCAGGAAATAGATCTGGACGCGAAGTGGGCCTAAAGTGTCCGCATCGAGTAACGAACGCTTAATATTGTACTCTTTACTATAAAATCGATAAAATTTACAACACCCAAGTGCATTGTGTAGCTGACGTCAAGGGGCACAATTTGCAATATGTTATGGTTGGGTTATAACAACATATCATGCCAAAATCACAAAGTCTATGTACTGCAGTGGATTAATAAGCCCACTTATTTCCTTCACTGTATCTGCCAGTATCCGGACCTCAGATCTAGTTTGGAAAATACCGTGGCTCCCTGAAGCTGGTCAAGCATGTCAAGTGGAGGTTCTGAGGTTTTCTCTCCGTCGCTTTCCACATCTGCCGCTATCGCCAGAAACCCGGTGTCGGTTCGCTTTACGTCCTTCTCGAATATTGCGAGTGTCTCCACTGGGATATCTCCTGGATCGTCCCAGTTGGGTAGCTGGACTCTCCTACCATTGTTGCAGATGCGCGCAGTACGATTTACCGAGTTGATCTCAGGGTTGAATCTTTTTAGGAAGTCTCGCCCGAAGATCAAGTCAAGCTCTTTTATGTTGGTGATGGGGAGTGCAGGTTTCCAGCACAATGGTCCGATTTGTAGGTGTAACACTGCTTCACCGTGTACTGGTAACTTGCTGCCGTCCACCATCATTGCAGAGAATGCTGAAGGCTTATACTCTTCCCGAAGTCGGTCGATTACTGCCTTTTCGCAGACGGTGTGTGATGCTCCGCTGTCCACGAGTGCTTGGAGGCGTCGTCCTTTGCAGATGACCTCGAGCACGAGGGGCGGGCGTTGCTCAGAGTACCCAAAGATAGCTTCGTTAATAGGATCATAGGGTACATCCCAATATTCCGTACACACCTTTTTCTTGCTATCTGCTCGTGGGTTAGCAGCTGGCCGAGGTTGCTTGGAGAAAGTCTCTCCCTCAGGACCCCGAGCTTTCTTGACGACTGTGTGTGTCGTTGATACTCAATTTGCTGAGCTGGATGCATCCAAAGGAGGAGTTCGGGTTTTTGCAGATGCTTGTAGACCCTCGGCTTCCTCCTGAGCTGCTTCAGCTCCACCGACATCTTCCCTGGGGAACGGGTAGTCGTTGTGGGCTGGTGTCGGGAGAGGACGTGGACTATGTGGAAAGGTCAGCTTCTTTCCACACTCCTTAATTTTGTCCCCAAGTTTTCCGGTACCGGTATGATCTCCACAAGTTTCTGCTTCTTCTGGAGTCCCTCCCGAAATTTCTCCAATGCTCTAGCCCCTCGAGAATCATATTTCTTCATAAAAACATCCTTATCGGAAAATTTTAACGAATCCTTATCATTTATTGGGTCTTCTCGGAGTTTCCCCGTCTTAGCAGAGTCCTTTTTCGCGTAGTCAGATTTTTTCTCGGCAATTTTCCGTGGCGAAGACTGGTCGTGGGGTGGAGATTTTTCCCCATCATTTCCTCCTGCTCGCGTCGAATCAGCTTCGTTGAAGTTGATTTTCCCGGAATCCCACCGCCGCTTTCGGAACTTCTCTTTTTCGCCGGCTAGATCCGCAATCATTGACGAATTCCGTTTTTTGTCTTCTGATTGGCCGAAGAAGTTCCGACACTGCTGTGTGCCCGATACTCTGCTCGTGTGGCTTTCATTTTGTTGTAGTCGAAGATTCGATGGCCCGGCACCCCGCAAAAATCACACGTGTAGTTGGTGTTTTTCTGACGTGACCGCCCGTCGAACCTGTCTATTTCCATCGGGTCGGCGGACGTGGGGTGAGCCGAGCGGTCGCCCTGTCACGTTCTGCTGATGTGCGCCTGTCGTGTTCCGTCGTTGACCATGTCAAACCGCTCCGCTGCCGAAACGACGTCACTGTAGCTCGCTTAATTTGTTGCTGCTGCATGTCGTTTGACTACGGTCTTCAGCCCGGCGAGATATGACGGTACATTTTCCCCTTCAGCTAGTTCAGGAATGCGGTTATAAAATTCCTCCATCTGTTGCGTGTACTGTGCTACACTCCCGAACTGTCGATGACGATGAGTTTTTTCCTGAGCAAGGAAACCCGAATTTATCGGCTCGAAGCGTTTCAGCAAGTCGTTGCGGAACTGCTGCCACGTGGCTTCGCCGTGGATGAAAGTACTGTTGCCGCCGATCCACTCGAGTGACGACCCTCGCATAAGTGTCGCTGCGAGTCGTACGCGTTGACCGTCCCAGACTGGCGAGCTCCATCCGACGGCTGCGAAGTAGATCTCCATGCCAGCGATCCATCTGCGGACGTCGGAATTTCGATCGCTCATCGACGTTGTCGTTTCGTGCAATGCGCCGGTGAGTCGAGTTACTCGCTCGAACTTGTTTTGCCAAGCTTCGCGATCGGCTCGCATCTCCTTTTGAAGGGCGGCAATGCTCGCGAAGAGCTCCTGGGTAACCTCAGCGTTGTCGAAGTTCGCCATCCAGTTCAAAACACGCGCGGAGGGTTTAATTCAAAAAAAGCGGAGCTGGTGCTTACTTGAATCGGCGCCGAATTAGTCGCCCCCGGCGGTTTTTCAAGGCAGGTTTTCCCGCTGCTTCTGCTTAGCTGAGCGCGGCTGTGTGAGAAAAACTCTGATTACCACGTGTTACAGGATCGAATGTGTTGAGGAAAAGTTGCACTATCGATTGATACAAGGCACTTGTATACTTCTGAAGTACATTAGGTAACCAGGTTTATCCTATCCAAAGGGAATAGACCCTTCTAGAAAAGGAATCACCCTATGTATAGCCACGCGAGGCTATTGGTTTTAAGGGATTACGGCAGGATTACGCTAGATATAGCGCGCCAGTACATCCCAAGCCTGATGCACATGCTATCGACTATGTTCGCCCCATGGGGAGAAATTACAATGATGTAAGTGACAGTGGCCATAAAAGATGCCACCTTTCCCTCCATTGCCTATATCCATTGGGCTGTCGATATCCCCGAAGCCGTCTCAACGTATGAGTACGGGTAGGGATGTACAGGGCGCCCGGGTACACTAGCATGGCACAGAGATGGGGTACAGAAGCCGCAAGGAAAGCCAGCTCAAACTGCCTATCATCTAGGACGTCATTGCCAAGGGCATGTGCACCCCCCACGAACAGAGGATGGGCAGGGTCAGAGACCAAAGCGGAGGCGTAGACAAGGCAGTGATGCACAACAAATTCGGTAACATCAGCGACGAGGGAAGAGACAGTAGCAGGAGGAGCTTTAGGGTCTGTAACAAGAGAGGCAAGTAAGCGGGAGACTACTCGGCGAGCAGTGGGAGAAGAGTCAGAGGGAGGAGCGGAGGAAACGGGTAGGGACGACAGAGGAGGTAATGGCATGACAGGGACTGGAGGAGCACGAGAACGAAAGACCATAGGGTGGATATGAGCACGAGAAGAGATACGACGACCACCAGGGGATGACACATCCACGGGTTGGCAAAGGGGGATGGTACAGGGAACGGAGGAGAACAAGGGGGAAAACGAGGCAGAGATGAGTACGGTTGACGGATTAGCGGGTTGTAGACGGGGGCAGGCGGGAGGGGAGGCGCTGTGGGAGGCACGGGCTCGTGGTCAGGGGAATTGGAGGAAAGGCAGAGGAGACGAAAGGTAGACTGCGGCTGGTGCCTTGGGCTGCTGCTACTGCTGCTGTGGCTCTCGACCCACGCCAGGACCCCTCGCCCCACCACTGCCTACACCAGTACTCTCCGAGTCATCATCCCCAGGACTAGCACCCCCACAACCAGCACCCCCAAAGTTGGCACCCCCAGAACCAACACCCCAAGAACCACCACCCCCAGGGCCCACAGTCTCCCGCCGCTGCTGCTGCTGCAGCTGCAACTGCGGTGATGGCTGAAGCGGGTGCTGCTTCTATGGCAGGACGCTGTAGGGGAGGCTGCTGAGCTGCGGCAGATGCACCCCCAGCCACAGGGTTCCCAGAGTCAGCGGACTCCCCCACGAGCCCAACCGACGGGAGGGGAGTGGCGTGGGAGACACCAGACGGGGCCGCACAGGGTGGGAGGGGAGCGATAGGCCGGGCAGGAGCGAGGAAGAGAGGGGGAGGAGAAACACGACTGCCACGTCGAGGGAAGCGAGCGTAGTAGAAGACAGACTCGTCACAGGAGTGAAAAAAAATTGTGCTGCACCAAGTGGTAGAACAGCCAGTCAGGAGCGTCGAGCGGGAACCCGAGGAAGACACAGAGGAGGGTGCGGGCCAAGAGCTTGTCCGCGCTGGTGTCGTGGATGTGAGCCAGGTAGCCCTAGATGTGGAATGCAAACTCATCACTAGGGGACCCGGTCCAGAGGAGGGTTTCGGCAACTTGCGGCCGCGAGGTGCTAGACCACATGTTAAGCTGGTGAGTCGCATACCACACCGTGAACGGCCAAAGAAAATAAGGGGCATCGGCATGGACCATGGAGAAGCAAGCTAACTCCATGATTAGGCCGATGCGCTATTAAGTGACCCTATTTTGTTCCGGCGAGTCCGGGAGGGTGAACGTCTGGGTGATGCCCTTTGCATGACAGAACGCTCCAAGACGGTCGAAGGCGAACTTCCCACCACGGTCAGAGTAAAGGCGGAGCACCGGCAGGAAGTGTTGGGCGCGGATGACTCAGAGCCATGGGAGGAGGGTGTCCAACACATCGGCTTTCTGCTCCTATGGGAACACCGTGGTATAGCGCGAGAAGTCATCTACAACAACCAAGAAGTAGCGTTCCCTGCGAGGCTCAGGGACCGGGGCGGGGCCCCAGACGTCTATGTGCAGGGTCTGGAGCAGTGCAGAGGTCGGAGGAAAAGATGAGGAGTGAGGGGCGGCGCACTGCCGACCCTCGACGCAGGAGGTGCACGCGGGCGCTACCAAGGCAGGGAGGTCTGGGTGCGACGTGGGGAGACCGGTGACCAAGTTGTGCTGTGCCATAGGACGGAGACGCGAGGGGTCATGGTGGCCTAAGCGGTGGTGCCACAGGAGTGCCGGGTGGGTGAGGGAGCGACAGGAGCAGGACGAGACGACTTGGGAAGACACGACTATCTATGTGAAGCGACTTGACACTGGGTCACGCTCAAAGGTGGCGAGGCGGGCGTCCGTGGCTGCGTCGGTACAGGCTGCATACCGCGCGCGGCAAGGAAACATGGTGGTATCACCGAGGTCCTGAATATGACCGACACCAACCAGATTCCTGGCAACCGTAGAGATGTGCAGGCCGGTAAGGGAGCAGGATGGGACAGCCAGGGTCAGGAGGGTCGTTGTGCTGCGGGCGCTAAGGAGACCGGTACCGGCGCTAGAAGAGTGTGAGAGCAGTGTGGTCTCGGAAGAAGCTGTGAGACGCTCCGAAGTCGAGTGTGAAGGAGAGGGCTGCCGCAGCGAGGGCCGGTGGGGAAATAGTAGGGGATCCAAGACTACACACGGCAGAGGAGCCTAGATTATACACATTAGGATAATAGGAATCAGCAGCTCTCGAACCCCAGGGCACCAACTGCCCCGGGGCACAGCCCCCAAGGTCCCCAACACGCCCAACACTCCCAGGGCCCACCGGCCCCCACGGTAGCTGCTATTGCTGCTGCGACCTCTGTTGCTGCTGCTGTAGCGGTGGCGGCTGCTGCGGCTTCTGGTGCTGCTGCTGCTCCCCTTTCTCCTCCATGCCCGCCCCTCCGCCACGACCCCTGGCCCCACCAGCGCCCCCACCGCCTGCTGGTGTCGATGCCCCACGTACAGCAGAGCATCGCGAACAACCAGAAGAGCGACCGGACGCAATGACCGTCAAAGCGGTCTCAAAGACAGAGGCGGAGGAAACAGGGACAGAGAGCTGGGCCGGAGGGCTGCCCTGAAACATAGGAACCGCCACCGCACCAGTGGTCTGAGCGATGGAGCGGATGCCGGTTGCTATGTGAGCTAGGGAGGTGGAGAAGAGGTCGATAGTAAGGTGAGCGGGGTGCAGCGAGAGGAGGGCATCGCGCGCAGGGGCAAGGAGGTCAGGGAGGCGGGTGGCAAGGAGATAAAGTGTGATGGGCGTGGGCGGGGGGAGCGCAGTGAGTTGGGCCACGGTGCAGGTAGCGCGGTAGCGAGCCTCGAGGGAATGCAGGTGCGAGACGAGGTCCGTGACCATGAGGAATGAGACCAGGTTGGGGAAGAGAAACGGGAGGAACAGGCGACTGAGGGTGGTGGAGGTCGGGGTCGAGTAGCGGCGATGATCGCCTCCCAGAGGGCCTGAGCCGTCTCCTCCGACGCGAGTTGGGAGAGGTCGTCGACCGGCATGCACCGGCTCATGGCAACCTGCGCAGCGTCGTTGTGTGACTCCAGGAGAGGGCGGTCCTGACAGCCTTGTTCTCTACACGCTGCTCTGACATTGCCTCGGCGCCAAGGGGAGCGGGGTGGGAGGGGGCGGACAGCTCACTAGTGACGTGGGCCGCGAGCGACTCGTCCTCCAGGCACTGGCTCGTCAGCTGATTGCGCAAGGCGGAAAGCCAGGCCGCGAAAGCGACTGCGCGGCCTTTGGCATCCAGCCGCAGGACGAACACCGACGGCGACGGGGCCGCCATGATGGCAGGAGACCAAGACGCCGCACGTAACCGGACAGCGACTAGTGCTGACGAGGGTGGTGCACGGCAGCATATCCGACGGCAGTGGCGGCGGTAGGGCCAGGGGCAGGTCCAACGAGAGGTCCAGCCGCAGGGCCGGCGGGGGCGGCAAAGCGTGGGCGGGGCTCAAGCAAGGCGCGGGACGGGGTGGAGCGGGCAGGGCGCGGGCGCGGTACGGCAGGCGCGGGGTGGCGCGGAAGGCGCAGCGCGGCAGGCGCGGCAGGGCACGGGCAGGGCGCGGGTGCGGTAGACGCTGTAGGCACGGCAGGCGCTGCGCGGGGCAGCGCGGCAGGTGCTCCGCAGGGTGGTGCGGCAGGCGTGGGGCGTCGTGGGGTGGCGCGGCGCAGCAGGCGCGACAGGCGCGGCGGGGCGCGGCAGGTGCAGCGAGCAGCGGTGTGGCGGGGCAGGAGCACGGGCGCGGCGCGGGCTGGGCACGCGCATAGGCACGGGCGTGGGGGCAGGCTAGGGCGCGGTGCGGTGTGGGCAGTGCAACAGAGCCTACGAGGCGCTAGGGGCCAGCGGGGCATACGGTGCGCTAGGGCTAGGGCTAGGTCAGGAGGCGAGCCAGGAGAATTGGGACACTTGATTTTTTCCATCGGCTCTCGAAATTTGCATTTTGACCGAATGGGAATAGAATCGTCTCGTCTCACGATGCAACCATCGCCTTCTCCACCTAACCTAATTTTTGTTCACTAAAGCACACATCACAGTACACCTGTATCATCCTCCAAGCCTCCTCCCTCCAGCGTTGCAGCAGCGGCAATCCCCTCCGCGGTGGCGTTGGCAGCAGTGGACGCTCGCAGCAGGGGCAGCACAAAGCCCTGCAGCTCCGCTAGCTCTGACAGCGCATGGGCCTCCGCTCCCACCACTTGCGCCAGCACATGGAACTGTGGGGGAGAGGGGGAGGGGAGAGATAGATGGGGGCGCGGAGAGTCAAAGAGGGAAGCATAACGGGGAGTAAGGGGAGGAGAAGGTGGTGAATGGAGGGACGCATGGGGGCATTGTACAGCTGGAAAAGAGGAAGAGTGAGCAACAAACGAAACAAGAGACAGAATGAAGTCGGGAGGGATTTTGGACAAAACTCAGATGCTGCGAGCAAGGAATGGGCTATGGCAGCAGCAGAGAGTCCAGCATACAAGCGCAGCAGCGAGGGAGGTAATTCATGCTAAAGCAATAACCATCTTCAGGACATACCCCCTGCTGCAGTCGTGGTGTGGCAGCCACGTGCTGCGCTCTGAGGTCCAGCACCATGTGCAGGATGGGGATGAGGAACGTGCTGTACCGCGGGTTCGGCACCAGCCTGGGAGCGGCACATGGGGTGGGGCGATGTGAAGGGTGAGGGGGTGAGGGGTAAGGCGGAGAGAAGGCAACCAAGTGAAGAAAACAGGAGGGTTGGGATGAGGAGGGTGGTTTGGGGACAAAAAATATGTGGAGAGAGTGTGTGGCAGGGCGTGGATAGAGGTGCAGTGGTAGGGAATGGAGATGTGGCTGCGAGAGGAGTTCGAGCATTGTTGCAGGGGGTGGGGTGTAGGGGAATGCGGCAAGGTGGAAGCATCTGTAAAGAAATGGCGGCGAGGAATGCAAACTACACAAGAGGGATGGATGGGATGGCATGGGATGGCACGGGATGGCATGCGATGGTATGGGGTGGTACGTAAGAGTGAAGAGAGTTACTTTCGGCAGAACTGCAGGAAACGGCTGAGTGACTTCACTGGGAGCACCGCTATGGCGTTGGCCAGTACGTTGCGAGCGATCATCTCCTCCAACACCGCTATCAGCATCTGAAGGGGGGGCGGTAAGCGAGCGGTTTGGGGGGGAGAGGGGGGGAAGAAGAGGGGTTGGGGTTGGGAAGGGCAGATTCATGAGGGGCTTCAAACGTCTGCACGTTTTGAGCATCCCCTTCAGCAGCGCTATCAGCATGGAGCATGGAAGACGCGGTGAGAGATGGAAGCAGGGGGAATGGAAAGAGGAGAGGGGCAAGGATGGTAAATTAGTAGGATGGAGGAAGGAAGCATACTTGAGCAAACCAGTTACTAGAGGAGCAATGCCCGACCACAATTCTGTTTGGCTGCTGGGTTCCAGTGCATGGTGCACGGCTCCACAGCATCCATCTACTCTCCAATTGTCCCCCCCCCCTGCCTCACCCCTGACTTGAAATAAAACGCAGGCACACAGGGATCCACGTATGTACTCCCCCTTTCATTGGCTGTGAGCGCAGCCCAGGGGCAGACACACATGTCCTCCCTCCCACTCCCCCACCCAACCATACATCCTCCCCCCCCTTCGCCCTCTCCCCCTTCCCTCTCCCCGTGCCTCACCTCTGGGTTCTCCAGTCACACGACCTGAGCACAGCCGGCAGGCGGACACACACATCCACACAACCATACAAAAATCACCTTCTCAACCGCCTATTTCCCCTGCAAATTGCAGCATCGCATTTAATCGCGTTTTTGCGATGGCGATGTTTTTTGTTTTTTTTTTTTTTTTTTTTTTTGTTTCGCGCGATGCGATGAATTTAATATCGCGCGATTTAATTTAAATCGCATTTTTATTCGCGTTAAAAAACGCGATTAAAATGCGATATGCGATTAAAAAAAAAAACGCGCGCGATATTGTATTGAAACCCACTCTGAAACCCACTACGAAACCACACTGGTTATTTGCACTCTAGCTTACGACTGCCCGTGAGTCAATTTCCTCGCAGCCATGTTTTTTTTTTTCTGTTTTTTTGGGGGTGTTTTTTAATTCTGTTGTAAAACGCGATGCGATTTAAAATCGCATTGCGCGATTTAATTAAATATCGCATGCGATATTTTAATACATCGCGGGTAAAAATGCGATTTGCGATTTTTTTTTTTGAAAAATAAATCGCGCCGATGCGATTTAAAATCGCATCGCTTTTTAAAACATCGCCCCTGCATGCGATGCGATTTAAATCGCAATCGCGTTTTGATCATGTCTACCTGCAATCCCCCCACCACTCCCCGCGTCTCACCTCGGGTTTCTCCAGTGAAGCGTCCTGCATAGCGCTCTGAGCGCGGCGGAGTGCTGGAAGCGCCGCAGCTTGTTGTCGTGCACTGCTAGGTGCACGCGCTTGCGCTGCGCCACCAGGTAGTCCTCCGCCTGCCAGAGATGGGGGGGCGGAAGGTGTGGGGGGGGAGATGGGAAGTTAGGAAAGGGGAGTGGGAAGGAGGTGCTTGCTTGTTATCGCAAGCTGCGAGATGTGCTCGCTTGCTCTGCGCCGCCAAGTAATCCTCCGCCCCGCACACAGGGGGGCGAGGGGAGGGATGGTGTGGGGAGGGAAGGAAAGGGAAGGGGACGGGGAGAGGATGGCTGGAAAAGGAGAGCGGGGATCGGGTGCTTGTGGCATGCACGGACAAGATGCAGGCGCTGTTAGCTGATGTGCTGTGTAAAGTATTGCCAACCAACGATACTGGTGACAGCGGGTGCTGTTGGCAGCGGGTGCTGGTGGCAGCAGACGCTGGCATTGCTTGGTGCTGTGGCGCAGCATGGATGTACACGCAAGACAGGGAGATGGCAAAGCGTGAGGAACTGCGGGAGGAGCGAAAAACGCAGAGGCAGCACTCACCGGCAGCCTCTTCCGTCTGCCCGCGGACCAAGTATCTGAAGTTGGCGGTCTGCAGCGGCCCGTGCATGCGCCCTTTGCTCCCCCGTTTCGTTGTGCTCTTCTGCATGCCTGGCACACGCGGCACCGCAGCCGCTGCTGCCGCGAGCTGCAGGTGGCGGCGCTCACTGTCGGGCGGGGTGCGGTGGCGGATGGCCACCTGCCCCCCGCCATGCCCACGGCTAGTGTGTGTGCCGCGGCATGACATGCCCAGGGAGAGGATGGGGCCGTCGTACCGTGCCATGTGCTTCACCTGGTGGGCGGGGGGAGGGGTGGAGATGCAGGGTGACGGAAGGGAAGGTGGCAGGGAGATTTCAGGTGTTACAAAGCAGAACATGAATGGGCATGGGGCTGGGGTACGAAGCCATGCACGTCACATGATGGGGGGAGGGGGGAGAAGAGGGGCTGTGGTGAATGGGCTGTGGAGAAGAGGGGGGAGAAGTGGGTGGCCACAACCAGAAACGCTACACCCACCTTGCAGTCACCTCATTCCAGCCCGCCTCATTCCAGCCCGCCTCATTCCAGCCCGCCTCATTCCCAGCCCGCCTCATTCCAGCCCGCCTCATTCCAGCCCGCCTCATTCCAGCCCGCCTCATTCCAGCCCGCCCCATTCCAGCCCGCCCCATTCCAGCCGCCCATTCCAGCCAGCCTCATTCCAGCCCGCCTCATTCCAGCCCGCCTCATTCCAGCCCGCCTCATTCCAGCCCGCCTCATTCCAGCCCGCCTCATTCCAGCCCGCCTCATTCCAGCCCGCCTCATTCCAGCCCGCCTCATTCCAGCCCCACCTTGTAGTCACTGAGGCTGAACACGCGCACGTGGGCCGTCCAGCGACCCTGTGAGCAGGCGAGCAGGGAAGGGGCGGTCGCCGTGGCCCAGGGAGATGGGCGGAGTGACGTGCAGGCACGTGACAGCCTTCTGGTGGTTGCCCAGCAGGTAGAGCGGCCGTGAGTGGGACGTCACGGATGTCACTATGCTGCTGCCCTGCTGCTGCTGGGAGGGTGGTTGGGAGGCCAGCAGTGCTGTGGGCGACGCACCGCCTTTAAGCATGTCCCATACTGACACCTGCGGGCCGGCTGAGGGGGGGAAGAGGGGGGAAAGAGGGGGGAGGAGGGGGGAGGGAAGGGAGAGGAGGGAATGAAGGGAGGGGAATCAGGTAAGGCAGGGCAGGAAGGTGACGAACGAGGGGGAGGGAGACGGTGGGTGAAGAGGAAGCATGTGGCAATGGCATGCAGGGCATGGCAGGGCAGCGTACCTGCAACAGCCAGCATGGTGCCATTGGGGTAAGAGCACGTCCTCCACTGGATGCGCGTGCTGCACGGAGGGCAGAGACAAGTGGGGGGCGGGGGAGCAGGAGGGGGAGAGGAGAGGGAGGAAGGACAAGGGGTTGAGATGAAGACGGAAGGGGGCCTACGGGGCGAGGGGAGGGACAGGAGGTGTGGGAAAAAAAAATATGTGGGAATCAAGTGAAAGCAGGTGGGAGGCAG
The DNA here is from genome assembly GCA_027943415.1 of Closterium sp. NIES-67. Classification (NCBI taxonomy): domain Eukaryota; kingdom Viridiplantae; phylum Streptophyta; class Zygnematophyceae; order Desmidiales; family Closteriaceae; genus Closterium; species Closterium sp. NIES-67. Next base: position 59,049 of record BQMB01001150.1, on the reverse strand, counting down.
TAAACGGGAGGCAGAGCAGTCGAGGCATGCAACAGCACAATAGCACGGCGCTCACCTGGAAGCGCAACACGGGTCGCGCACGCGCACGCCCACACGAGCACGCTGTGGTCGTATGACCCCGATGCCCACAGGTCCGCCGAGGCAGGGTTGGGGACAGGCAGCGCACGTAGTCTGAGTGCACCGCCATCTTGGGCAGGGGCTCCTGCCGTGGGGGAGGAGGGGGTGAGGGGAGGGAGGGAGGGAGAGGGGGGGGGTAGAAGGGGGGAAGAGGCGAGGTTGAGACGAAAGTGGGAAGGGCGAGAGGCAGTGCACTTAGTCCGAATGCACTGCAATCGTGCACAGAGGGTCCGGAGGGGGGGCAGGGGTGGGTAGGAGAGGACAAGCAAGAACGAGGTTGAGGGGAAAGTGTGGAACAGGCGACAGGCAACGCATGTAGTCCGTACAAGCGGTCATCTTGCGCAGGGGCTCCTGCGATGGGCCGGGGGAAGGGGAGCGGCAAGGACGAGGAGATAGATGAGAGGCATTGGAGCTACTGGGGCGGGCTGAGGTGAGAGGCACCGCTAGTGCGGGGAGTGAGGGAGGGCAGGGCAGGGAGCAGATGGGGCGGCATGGCAAGGACGGCAGGGAGAAGAGGCAGCACGGGAACGGCACGGGCCGGGACAGGGCGGAGGAGAGCGAGGAGGGGTTTGGCAGGGAGGTAGGGGTGCGTGCGGAAAGAAGAAGAGCTAAAAGAGAGAAGGAGAGAAGAAGAGCTAAAAAGAGAGAAGAGAAGGAGCAGAGAAGGGACGAGACGAGAGGAGAAGAGACATAAGCACACGACGAGCAGCAGCAGCAGCAGCAGCAGCAGCAGCAGCAGCACGGACGGACCTGCGAGCTGACGCCCACCAGCGCAGCGCACAGTCGTCCCCGCCGGACATGAGATGCACCTTGTCCAGGGCAAAGCGCACCGCCCGCACCGCACTGCGCCCCGACGGAACGGAGGGGGGGAGGTTGGGACGGGTTGAGGGCAGAAGGGTTGGGTGGGAGCAGCAGGTAAGAAAGGCAGGAGGAGTGTGCGTGTGCCCACGGAAGGGTGGTCGGGTTGAGAGGGCAGCAATAAAAGAGAAGAGGGCGGGCAGGGGAAGGAAGAGAAGCTGCAGGCAGGTAGGAGGGGAATCGGCCGAGGGGTGCGATGAAGGGGAGGGTGGTCAAGGAAGGTGGGGGCGAGAGGAGGCAGAGGGGAATGAGGAAGAAACAAGGTGCAAAAAAACGGCATCCGTATTAAACGGTCCGTTTTAAACAGCCGTTTTTTACGGTGGTTTTGGTAAAAACGACGTTTTTGTTCGACCTTTTTTCATGATTTTTTTTTTTTATGTATAACAAGCACGCGTAAACAAGTGGCCTGATTGCTAAGGCGGCCTGCATCGTTCTACGGGGTAATTAGCGGCTTTGAAACAGGCATGTGATGTCCATGCCCCTAGTCCGTCGCCTTCTAGGTCTCATTCTGCTCCTACTCCACCATCCCCCCCGTCCTCCTCCTCCTAATCGCCATCCATCTAGTCCTCCCCCCCTAGTCCTCCTCCTCCTAAGCGTTATTAGCTCAGCCAAAAACAATGTACACCGTATTATACGGTCGTACGAAAAAAACGGTCGTATAAAACGGCCGTTTTTTTGCACCAAGACGCAAAATGCAACTTTCGACCGTTTTAATCGATTATACGACCGTTTTATACCATCCCGTTTTAAACGATCAAAAAAGGTAAAAAACGCCGTTTTTTTGCAAGGAAAAAGGTAAAAAGAGCAAGGAAAAAAGAATGAGCGGGAGCGGAAAGGGGAAAGAGGACGGAAAGAAATTAGGGGCAAGAGGTATGCAGAGCAGGTGGGTGGGTAGGCAGGTGGGGGGGTGGGTGGGAGTGGGTGGGGGTGTGAGTGGATGCATTCGCGAACTCGTGGATACACATGCTTGCCGCACGTGCTCTCGTGCTTACTCTGTGTGGCCGTTGAGCTGTCTGAGCACAGTGCGGTTGGTGGCATCAAACACCTGCACGAAGGAACAAGGCACACGGAGAGGGGAAGGGGGAGACGGCATGCGGATGGTGGGTTGGCAGACGGGTCAAAGGGGTGGACAGGGAAGGAGAAGGAACTAGGTGCCGGGGAGAGGGGAGGCGGATTCGAAAGGGATTTGAAGTGCGGGTGAAACGCGAGCAATGTGAGTTCGGTAGAACGACCAAGAGGTGCCGGGCTGCAGGCAGGAAAGCACCAAGCGAGAAAGAAGTAGGGCCCCCACAGATGCATCATGCAACAAGGGGCGGTGGTTAGAAACGCAGTTCAAGAATAGATTGTTACTACCCAAACCTACCTACGCCCTTCCCCCCATAATTGCACAGCAGCTCCTTAATTCACCCCTATCCCCTCCTCTCCCCGCCTCTCCCCGAGCCTCCTCTCCGCAGCTCTCCAGTCCTCCGCCCCCGCCCCCCCCCCCCAAACCTCGCACCCCACCATAAGTGGCACGATCTCAGCACACTGCCCCTCACCTGCACTATGCCTCTGTCCCCCCCTGCCACTAGAAGCTTGCCATCCGCCCTGAAGCGACCGCTGTAGGCCTGGCGCACAGGGAAGGTGCGGAGAGGAGGGGGGGGTGGGGGGAGAGAGGGTTCAGGTGTGGCGTTGAAACGAGGGGCTGTGCTTAAAGAGGAAAGAATGGTAGACTGTTTCAAGTCTACAAGAGAATGGCAAGCGAGGTGGAAACTAGAGGAGAGGCGGTGAGCATAAGGAATGGAGGCAGAGGAGGAGGGGGGAGAGAAGGGCGAGGGGGAGGTGCTGAGAGGGGGTTGAGGGCTTACGAGTCCTTTAAAGCGGGAGAAGGTTTTAAGGGGCTCCCTGGTGAGGCACTGTACACCGTCACCTGCAGGTTTAACGCACGGGGGTTTAGATGTCACGGGGAATGAGTTGCCAAGGGCTGGCAAAACATCACAGGATTGAAGCACCGCACAGGGTTTTAGCGCTGCACAGGGGTACACATGGCTACAAAGCCCTACGCCCCTTCGCCGTCTCCATAAACCCTGCACACCCCAAGCCGAGTCTACAAGCTCCGCCAATCCGCCCCTGTGCCTCGCGGACAAACTCCCCCGTGGACTAAGAACCGCGCATCACGGGTGAAGGCCTGCCCTGCACCACGGAGTGCTCGCGCTACAATCAAATGCCGCAAAATCAGCTTCCAATCTCCCTCTCCCTCCCACCCCCTTCCCATTTACTCCCACTCCTCCCCTCCCACCACCACCCCCTGCACCCCCGCTCCCCCTCCCCCTCCCCCTCGTCCGCGCTCCGCTGGCACCTCCGCCGATGAGAGGAGAGAGCTCGATCAAAGCGATCACGGCGCGGGGAGCGTGAGAGCGGGATGGTAGGCACAAACGACGAAGCACGGCGCGGAAACGGCGGATGAGGGAGTCCGGGATCACGCGGAACCAAAAAGAACGGAGGAGGACGGGGGGACGGGGCGGGGGAATAGGGGGAGCGGGGATGTGAGGGTGCGAGAGAGAATGCGGGGAGGGAGCGCACGCGAGTGGAGTTGTGGCGGCGAAGTGGTAGGGCGCGGAGGGGCAGAAGTCGATGGCCGTCACGTTGCCGATCAGCGGTTCCGTGGCTTTCCGCCGGAAGCTGCGCCAGAACCCCGCCTCCGCCGTCTCCGCAGGCGCAGCCGGCGCATAGCGCTTAGGCTTGACCCTGTGGAAGTCGCCCACTACCTGGTGATCGTCCATGGAATTTGTTTTTTTATTTCTCTTTTTATCCTTTCTTTATGGAACTAATAACTACACGCCGACACGAAGTGAGCGGAGAGATGGGTCCGGTGGCACGCGCAGCGAAGAGACGGAAGAGGAATGGAGAAAGGTACGGACAACCACGCACGCGAGGATGGTGAGGAGAAGCGAAGCCCCATGCGCACGGCCGTCTCGTCCCTAGTAACGAACAATGGAGGCTGCGGGAAGCCCATGAGGGTTTGGTATATGGGATTTTAGAGCGCGGTAGATGAGGGCAAGTGTTATGAATTATAACTCAGCCTATAGCGCAGTATACTAAAAGGCGAACGTGATTACATAATTGCACAAAATACTTAGGCCTAGGCAATATCGAGGGTTGGACCAGTCAAGGGCTCGGTTTTCCCGAGGGTGACGGGGTCAAAATGGGTTCGGGGCGACTCGGGATCAGGTTGGGGTCGTCGAGGTCGACGGTTGTTGGTTTGGCTCGTGAGGGCCGAGCCTGCGGAACCGAGAGGTTCGCGTGTACTCGCTGTGGCGAACCCCAGTAACGAATGGAAATTCCTTACACTCTCCCACCTTTTAAAGGAGGGCACTGTCAAACATATATTGTATGTTGTTATAGACTATATAGGGTTATGCCTTAGGGAGTACAATCCATTAGGTTATATTCATTTGTATGTCTAAATTCTAGTTATTTCATTCACTTCAATATGGTATCATGAGTAGGAAGGTCCCCCCCGCCCACTAGCGCTCCCGCCCTAGGACCTAGCCTGTCAAATATCACTTAGGTCGTTACTGTAGACTATACTGGATTGTGCCTTAGAGGGTACAGCACCCTAGTCTATATACCCTTGTATCCTTTTATTCTAGTCAATTATTCACTCTAAGATGGTATCAAAGTAGGTTAGGTCCCCCCCTAGCCCGCCCACGCTTCCGCCCTAGGATCTAGCCACCGTCACGCCCGCCCCTAGCCGTCGCGCCTGCCCCTAGTCGCCGTCTCGCCCATTCCTAGCAGCCATTGCGGCCGTTCCTAGACACTGTCGTGCCCGTTCCTAGCAGTCGCGGCTGTCCCTAGTCGTCTCGCGGCCGTCCCTAGCCGTCGTCGCGACCGTCCCTAGCCGTCTCGCGGCCGTTCCTAGCCGTCGCGGCCGTCCCTAGCCGCCGTCTCGTGGCCTTTCCTAGCCGTCGCGACCATTCCTAGCCGCGGTCGTGGTCGTTCCTAGCCGTCGCGACGGTTCCTAGCCGCCGTCTCGACCGTTTCTAGCCGCCGTCGCGGCCGTTCCTAGCCGTCGCGACCGCTCCTAGCTGCCGTCGCAGTCGTTCTTACCCGTTCTCGCGGCCGTTCCTAGCCGTCGCGGTCGTCCTTAGCCACCGTCGCGGCCGTTCCTAGCCGTCGCGGCCGTTCCTAGCCACCGTCGCTGCCGTTTCTAGCCGCATCACGGCCGCTCCTAGCCGTCGTGGCCGCCCCTAGCCGCCGTCGATGTCGCTTCCAGCCGCCCCTAGCCGCCGCCGCTGCCGTTTCTGGCCGCCTCACGGCCGCTCCTAGTCGTCGCGGCTGCCCCTAGCCGCCGCCGCTGCCGTTTCCAGCTGCCTCATGGCTGCTCCTCGTTGTCGCGGCCGCCCCTAGCTGCGGTCGCGCTCGACCCTAGCCCCCGTCGCGGCCGCCCCTCGCCGCCGTCGCTGCTGTCCCTGGCCGCCGTCGCGGCCGTCTCTATCCGCCGTCGCGCGGTCGTTCCTAGCCGGCCCCTCGTGCTGCCGTGCCCACTCCTAGCCGGCCCCCGTCGCGCCCGCTCCTTGCCGGCCCCTTGCGCCCGCCGTCCGCCGTGCATCGCCGCCCCTCGCGTTCGCCGTCCGCCGGCCCCGCCTTCGCGACGTCGCCAGCCCGCCACCGCCTCGAGTTCGGCCCGTTCTTCACGACCAGCACTGCCCTGCGAACCTCCCCCAATACCGTACTGCACCGCTTTGTACCGCACTGCACCGCTTTGCACCGCACTGCACCGCTTTGCACCGCACTGCACCTCCTTGCACCGCACTGCACTGCACACCACCGCTGTGCACCGCACTGCATCGCGCTGCACTGCCCGCGCCGCACTGCACCGCACTGTACTGCTCTACACTGCCCTCCATTGTCCTTGATGGCGGAGGTGCTTCGCTTTGACGCTGAGGGCCAGCCGCTTGAGTTTGAGGCGTGGCTGGCCGACCTCCGCCGCCACCTCACTAGTCAGCGGCAGGATGGCCACTCGCTGTCTACCCATCTTGACGGCATGCTCCCCTGCCCTGACCCCCATGCTGCGCTGCCCGCTGACCCCTCGTCTACTGAGCGTGAGTCCGCTGCGGCCGTAGCCCTTGCTCGCTCCGTCAGGCTGACGCGTGATGCTGTCGCACAGCTTGCGATCAGCAATGCCCTCCCCCTGCCTGAGCGCCCTCGCTTTAGGTCTATCACCACTGCTCAGCCTTTCCTAGCTGCTGTTATCCAGCGCTACTCCACCCCGCCTGCTGCCTCAGTAGGTCGCCTGATCCTCCCCATGCTCTTCCCTGACCTTGCGTCATTCCCACTGTCGCTGACCTGGCCGCCCACCTGCGCACTATAGACGAGACCTGGCGCGCTGCCTGCACTGACACACAGCTTCGCGCTCACTAGCCGCCCCTCTGCTCAGCTCTCTACCTGCTGGCCACCCGCCTCCCTGACCGCCTTGCCACTGCCCGTGACCGCTTCCTTAGCATCCCACCCCGGAGACCTCACCCTCACTGACTTTGTTGACACCCTGTCCACTATAGAGGCCCGCCACTGTTCTATCCGCTCAGACCAGCGGTACTGTGCCGGTCCCTATCTTTCAGGGTTGTGCCCCCACTCAGTGCACCTTCTCCGACGATTCTGCTGCTGTGGCTGAGACCGCCGCTGCAGTACAGGTCCGTCCGGGGAAGGGTCGCCGCCCCAAGGCTGGGCGTGGCGGCGGTGGTGGGGGGTGCAGGTGTCGGTGGTGCTGGAGTTGGGTCACCTGGTGGTGGCGCGGAGGAGGGGACCCTGACAGGTGCAGCCGAGCAGCCGTCTCCGCCAGCCGCAGGTCTTGCAGCCGGACACGCGCCAGCCGCAGCCGCCGCAGAAGCCGCGGCAGCCACAGCAGCAGCAGCAGCCGCAGCAGCAGAGGCGGGTGAGTGGTCTCCCGCCCGGGTGGCATGGCGCTGGTGGTGGCGCTGGACGTGGTGGTGGTGCACGTGGTGGGCAGCCGGGTGGTGGTTCGGGTGACGCGCGCTGTCAGTACCAGCTCCAGACCGGTCCTTGCCTTGGCTTCGTTTGCGGTAAGATCGGCCACACCTCAGTCCGCTGTTTCCGTCGCCTGGACGACCTGTTTCGTCAGCGCTTCGGCCCGTCGCGCGAGCTCCCAGACTGGCACAGCTTGCTTCGTCGTAGAGTTCCGATCTTTGATTTGGATAAGGATGAAATTGTTACTGCCCTGCATGTGATGTATGCTGATGACTCTAGTGTGCTTCCTTCTTATTACCCCTTGTTGCCTAGTGTAGGTGTGCCTAGCTTAGGCTCCCCTGCTGCGTCAGGCGTAGGATCCCCTGCTTTGTTTGGTCTTGGTGCATCTGTCGCTGCTTTCACTCCGGCCGCCACTGCCGCGCTTACCTTCACCTTGGACTCCAGTGCTTTCCGGTGATTCTTTCGCGACTCCACCACGCTGACGCGGCTTCCTGTCCCTGCTGCCGTTTCTCTTGCTGACCCCTCCTCCGGCCCTGTAGTCTTCCGCAGTTCCACCACCCTTCCCTGTCCGGCGGTTCCTTGGGGCTCTCTCACAGGTCTGCAGATCCCCTCATTCTCCAGGAACCTAGTTGGTGTCGGCTGCCTCCAGGACCTTGGCGTCACCACTACGTTCCTTGGTCACGAGCAGTACGCTGTCTGTACCGAGGCCGCCTCTGGTGCCCCCCTTACCACGTTCCCACGGGACCGGGTGTCTGGCCTTTTCACACTGGACACTGTGACCTCCCAGGCTGGGACCCCCCCTCAGGTGGCTGCGTCTATTCAGGGAGCTGCTGCCTGCTCCTGTAGGTCACTCTCGCACCCGACTCTCCTCAGGCACCACCGCCTAGGTCACCCTGCGCTCCCGCGTCTGCGTCACATGTTTCAGCACGGTCTTGTCCTAGGCCTCCCTGGGTCGTTCCCTGAGTTTCCCTCCTCCCCAGCCCCACCTTGCACGCCCTATGTCGAGGGTCGGCTCCGCCGTGCTCCTCACTCCTCCTCGTTTCCCCCTACCGCCGCACCGCTACAGAATCTGCACATGGACGTCTGGGGCCCCGCCCCCGTCCATGGGCTGCGTCAAGAGCGCTACTTCCTAGTGCTTGTCGACAACTACACACACTACACCACTGTGTTCCCCCTGGAGCGGAAGGCCGACGTGCCTGACGTTCTCATCCCGTGGCTTGTCGCAGCGCGTGTCCACTGCGGTCTCCCTGTCTTGCGTCTCCACTCCGACCGCGGTGGAGAGTTTGCCTCCGGTGTACTTGGTCGTTTCTGTCGTGCGGAGGGCATCACCCAGACGTTCACCTTGCCGGACTCCCCGCAGCAGAATGGGGTCGCAGAGCGACGCATCGGCTTGGTCATGGAGGTGGCTTGCACCTCCATGATCCATGCCGGTGCACCCCATTTTCTCTGGCCGTTCGCCGTTCGCTACGCCGCTCACCAGCTTAACCTGTGGCCGCACCCCCAGCAGCCTCAGGTTTCGCTGACCCTTCTTTGGTCTGGGCCACCTGGTGACGCGTCTGCATTTCACATCTGGGGCTGCCTGGCTCACGTCCGTGCCTCTGGCATGGACAAGCTCACTGCCCGTACCCTTCCCTGTGTCTTCGGTTTCCCCCTTGACGCGTCTGACTGGCACTTCTACCACCCGCTGACTCACCGGTTCTTTCACTACCGCGACGTCACCTTTGACGAGTCCGTCTCTTTCTACCAACGCTTTCCCCACAGAGGTCCCCTGGTTACCCCCAACCTGTTCCTGGTCACCCCTTCCCCGGTAGCCCTGCGCCTCCCCTCCCCCTCCTCGTCCTGCCCCCTTTGGTGTGTCCCACGTCACCCCCACTTACGTCGGTTGTCCCGGTTGAGGAGTCTGCTGACTCTGGTGGTCCTACGGCACAGTCCTCGATGCCTGACCCTTCTTAGGTGTCTCCGCCTCCGCCGCCACCGTCGTCACCGCCTCCGCTGCCGCCGCCGCCGTCGTTGGAGCCGCCGCCGCTGCAGCCGTCGCCGCAGCAGTTCGTTGGCTCTGGGGGTTCTGGAGTTGGGGTGGGTACTAGTCCTGGGACTCCTGTCGTGGCTTGTCCCAGTGGGCTTGGGGGTGGCACTGGTGCTCGAGGGGTTCTGAGCTCTGGGGTGTTCCTTCTGGGGGTGCTCAAGTGGAGTGTTCTGGAGGTAGCCGTCAGGCAGCTTGCGGTCCCGGTGTCGGCGTTGCACCGCCGCAGCAGCAAACCCCGTCGGTGTCAGCTCTTCGCCTCCTTGGCCTTCCGTCCCCTGACCCCGCGTCTGCGCCTCCTCCTCCTCCTGTCTACGGCCATGTGTTCCTTCTTCCGGACTCGTCTCCGGCTCGTTTCCCCCCTCGTTCCCCTCTTGTGTCCCCTCCTCTGTCTCCTGACCCGACGCCTCCGTCTCACATCTCGTCTCGCCGTTCCTCCCGTGCTCGACCTGTCAGCCCTATCTCGCGCTCTCACCCTATGTTGCTCCGTTCCCACGCGTCTCGTCGTCCCCTTCTCCCGTCGCCTCCTCCATCCTCCCTTGTCGTTGCGCCCCCCCCCTCTGTTTGACTATCTGCGTGCCGCTCGTCCTCTTGTTCCTCGAGTCCTTGCCTCTCTTGTTACTGACCAGTCTGTTCTGGTTTCGCGTCTTGACGCTCTTGTCGCTGCGGTCGCTGACTTCGTCCGTCGGGGGGTGCTTCTGCCCTCGGCAGTGACGTCCTGGAGGACCGCCAGTACGAGCTTGGATTTGTGTCCGAGGCTGCTCCCTATTTCTGCTCCATGCTTCTAGTTCCTGAGGGTGACCCCGACGCTTACGACATCCCGACCCCTCGCACTTACGCTGAGGCGGTCTCGGGACCCTGGGCCTCTCAGTGGATACCTTCCATGGAACAGAAGATGGCATCTTGGAGATCCACCGACACCTACGTCGACGCAGTTCCCCCACCTGGGATGAACCTACTTGATGGCCGCTGGCTCTTCAAGGTGAAGCGCCCTCCTCGAGAGCCGCTTGTGTTCAAGGCGCGCTACGTGGCTCGAGGTTTCAGTCAGCATGAGGGGTTGGGCTTCTTTCAGACCTTCGCTCCGACCCCGAAGATGACTACTCTTTGGGTGCTGCTACATGTAGCAGCTCAGCATGACTACGAGCTTCACTCACTTGACTTCTCTACCGCGTTTCTTCAGGGCAGTCTACACGAGTAGGTCTACCTGCGTCGCCCTCAGGGTTTCACTGGTGCCTTCCCTCCTGGGACCCTGTGGCTCCTGCGGTGGCCCGTCTACGGCCTGCGACAGGCTCCTCGTGAGTGGGACGACACGCTGCGTGCTACCCTCGCTGACTTGCAGTTCTGTCCGTCCTTTGCAGACCCCTTGCTCTTCGCTCGCGCTGGCCAGACTCCGTTCTACAACCTTGTTTACGAAGACAACCTGGTCTTCGCCACTGCAGACTGGGACGCACTAGCCTCCGTGAAGGCAGAGCTGCTGAAGAGACACACTTGCACTGACCTTGGAGAACTGCGCCATTACCTTGACTTGTAGATCTCCAAGAGCGGAGCAGCGCGCACCATCACCCTCACTCAGTCACACTTGGTGCGCCAGGTCCTTCAGAGGTTCGGTCTTCAGTTCTCCTCTGCACAGCCCACCCCTCTGTCTGTAGACCACCCGCTCTCTGCTCCAGTTCCTGAGGAGTCGGTAGAGCCCAGTGGCCCTTACGTCGAGCTGGTGGGTTACCTCATGTACCTGATAACTTGCACTCGCCCAGTTCTCGCATACCCTCTCAGCATCCTGGCTCGCTTTATGGCCACAGGCGGACACCGACCTCACCACTGGTTTGCCGCTAAGAGGGTTTTGCGTTATGTTGCAAGTACATCAGGCATGGGGTTAGTGCTTGGAGGGCGCAGGCCAGTGGTCCTTACTGGGCACACAGACGCTTCATGGGCAGACAACGCTGAGACTCTTAGGTCCTCACAGGGCTACTGCTTTAGCCCTGGTTCTGGTGCTGTCTCGTGGAGAGCTACCCGCTCCTCGTCTGTTGCCCTGTCCAGTTGTAAGGCTGAGATCTACGCCGGTGCCATGGCGGCACAACAGCTCCGCTAGCTGACCTTTTTGCTCACTGACTTAGGTGAGCGGCCTAGCTCTGCCCCGGTTCTGTACGCTGACAACAGGGCCATGATTCTCCTGTGTCAGGAGCCTCGACTTGAGGGCAGTGCGAAGCACATCCAGCTGTGGTACTTCCTCCTGCGCGAGCTGCAGCAGCGCCGCCAGGCTCGCGTCGTACACTTGTCCTCCGGGGGCCAACACAGCTGATATCTTTACGAAAGCGCTTGCGCCTAAAGATCATCAGGGGCACTGTGTACAGCTTGGTCTTGTTCCTGTAGCTTCTCAATTACTAGGGCCTTGATTGTGTACAGACCTTTCTATATATATATTACCCTGACTGGCCTTGTGGCCTCTCCCAGTGGCTGGACTAGTAGTGTCGCCCTGGTCTTGCTCTTGCCTTGTCTGTACTCCTTTGACTGGTCTTTAGACCCTTGCCTCAGAGGCTGGACTAGTAGTGCCGCCCTGAGCTGCTTCTTCCCCTGTTAGGCACTGCCCCTATATAGTCTAGAGGGTGTGTCAAATGTAACTTAGGTCGTTACTGTAGACTATACTGGATTGTGCCTTAGAGGGTACAACACCCTAGTCTATATACCCTTGTATCCTTCTATTCTAGTCAATTATTCACTCTAAGACTAGCCGCCTCGTTACCCTCCCGCGCGTAGCAAGCCCCGTAGCCCCGCCCATCCTGCCGCCTAGCCGGCCCCGCTTCCTAGCAGGCCCCGCTTCCTAGCAGTCCCCGCCTCGTAGCTGGCCCCGCTGCCCACACGGCCCTGTTGGCCCCGCCTCCTAGTCGGCCACGCCTCCTTGCCGGCCCCGCCTCCTAGCTGGCCCCTTCGCCCAGTCGATCCCGTTGACCTCGCCTCCTAGCAGGCCACTCCGCCCAATCAGCCCCGTCGGCCCCGCCTCCTAGCTGGCCCCGCCGCCAATTCGGCCCCGTCGACCCCGCCTCCTAGAAGGCCCCTTCGCCCAGTCGGCCCCGTTGGCCCCGCCTCCTAGCTAGCCCCGCCGCCCAGTCGGCCCCCGTCGACCCCGCCTCCTAGCCAGGGCTGACGTTTCAAAAAATGGCACTCTAAGCTAACCCCCTTTAAAAAAAGAGAAAAGTCTGAAAGGTCTTCAGCAAGAATTTAGGAACTCTGAAATGTTAGAGTCCAGAGCTGGGCAAGTCTGAAATCCTCAGGATCGCGCAAGTACATTCAGGGTTACAACTTACATGTTATTAAGAAGGCTTCTTGTATCTTATATTTTCCTATACTGGACAGGAGCCTACAACAACTACCGTACTACTACTACCAGTCTACCACCAAGCAATCACTAACTAACAAGCTCCTAGAACTCCGGCGCAACTACTGTAATCTCATTATCACCCCCCTCATTGTCTGACAGGAAAGGATCATCGTCTATTCTTGGAGCCGCATCATCCTCATCATCACCCCCATCCTCCTCAGCCCGCCCCTCCCCCATGTACTCTAGCACCTCCCCCTGTCCATCACCCATTGCGTCTCCCGCCACCTCACCCTCCAGGGCCTTTCCCTTGCGCTTACGTTCCGCTGATGCGAAGACAACAGATTGTGCTGGGCGTCTCAGCTTCTCTTGCCAGGTCGCCAGGGCTTCGGTCCAATTGATGTTGTACTGCAACAGCGAGATGGCCATCAACTCAGAGAGGCGCCCGTTGCAGAGTGAGCCACAGACCCAGGACGTAATCACGTTCTTTCGAGAGAAGCCCCTCTCGCATTCGATTGTTGACAGAGGCAGCACGGCGCAGGCCTGCCACAGGCGCATCGGATTGGGCCAGCGCCTGACACGAGACACAAAAACAAAGGCGGAAGAAAGGCAGTAGGAAATGCATAGAGTGAAGGCAGATAACAAAGGGGGTTTAAAGGCGGTCGGCAAGGGCGGCAATGTTGTGCACACTTGGCAAATAGAATGGGAGGTGGTGATTCAGAAACAACAATACCGTTGGACTTGCCTGCTCGAGTCCGTCTTCGTGAGGTAGTTTGCCAAGCCTTGGTTGAAGCTCTCCACCTCGTGATGATTCTGCATGATCGACGCCCACGTTGCGAGCTCCGTCTCCGCTGCCTTCATGTCGAAGCCGGGCAGCTTGTGCTCGAAGATGCCGCTGCATCCGAATAGATACTCTTTCGTCTTTTTCTCGCGCTGCGCCCGTTGTCTCGGCCACTTCGCTGCCACCCACAGCTTCATCGGCGACATCTTGCGCAAATCCCGCATCCGCTCTCGACGTTGATCATGGTATCCTTGGCGTGCTTCTGGCACAGCAGCACGCAATCCTTGTAGCTACTCCCGTACTGGTGCTTGTCGAGGTGCCGCTCGTGCATCTTGTACGTATGGGTGACGGGGTTCCCCTCCAAGTCGATACCACACACCTTCACCCGCTTCGACCCGCCGCGCCCGTACACCGTGAGGAACGCCGAAAGCCAGGTGTTTTTGGCGCCGACACCGAAAACCTTCCCGCACTCGACATAGCGGTGCCGCAGATCCCCCAGTGTCTCGTCGATGTCCGTTGCCACCTCTGTGACATCGACCTGCGGTGTGGGGGGGAGGACATAGAGAAGAGGGAAAGACATGAGTAGTTGCACCAGAGGAGAACACCACCCTTGCAGACAGTATCCCACCTCTCGCTTCTGGAACTTGAGGTTGAGGTCGTTCATGAGTGCCAGCATGTCGGCCAGATAGAAGAGGCAAAACTGAAACTTATATGAAATCACAACCTTATACAGGGGATGCTCATACTCATACAGCAGGACAATCGCAGCACCCAACACTTTACACAGGCGTCGGATTGCCTCTCCCCTAGACAACCATCGAACTTGATGGATGTTTTGAACCTCAAGGTTTGTGCTGTGAATCGCCCGCTGCAGATGCTGGAAACGACTGCTCCATACGCTCGACCGGCCGAGAAGGTCCGCAAGGGTGCGAGTGACCTTGTTGATCATGTCGAGGTCTGGACATGAAGCGGCAGCGTCCTTCACAGCAAGTGCTAACTACTACCCGTGTGGGTACATGCAGAGAAGCACTTGGCGATAGGAGCATCGTTCTTGCAAAGAAACTCCATGCACTGCAAAAGACGGATGACACGGTGGCCTTCGACATCGACGCTGGCAAAGCTTGTCATCTTCTGCTGCTTGTCTTCAATTTCGTTCTGAATCTCAAGCTGCCGGCGAACCGCCTCTTCGTGGACTGTCGAGTGTTCATGGATGCGCATCGTCTGTGTCTGATGATCTCGCCCGCCATCGCCTCGCCTTGAATACTTCGTCGTTTCTTTGCCGAAGGCTCGGCAAACGCTGCACTTGAGGGCGGGGTAGCCTTCCTTAGTACGGGTAAGTACAAGCCAGGGGAAATAACGCAGCCAATCATTCTTGTACTTAGCCTCAGCGACCAGGTACTTCTGCTCAATCAACTCCTTTGTACTTAGCTTCGGTGGCGGCGGTTCATCAGGGCGGGTGACAGGGGGAGGTGAGCGCGGTGGTGAGGGAGGGCGAATCTGGCCACCAAGGTTGATACGATGCTGCGTATACTTCGTCGTGCGTTGTTTTTTCGCCGAAGAGACAGTAGATGTGCATGGCACACTATAACGAACGGTAGAGGCGGTGGCGCACTGAATAGGATCCACTGGCCCTCTGCTGGAAGATGCTATGGCTGGTGGGAGAATGAAGGGAGTGGGGGGCAGGTCTACTAGGAAACGATGGCTCGTCACACGGTGTCTCGTCAACAACGGTTGTGGCGACAAAAGGCGGAGGAGCCAATGCGGCAACGGGCCGCAAGATGTCTAGGGCACTCCTTGGCGCTACGGCAAGACCCTTACTACTGCGCGGCTCATCACCGTCAGCAGGAGCATCATCGGCGCCATCCTTTTCAGGCATGGCGAGAGGAGAAGTGACAAGTAGAAACTAAAGAAAGCGACTACAACTACGCCTGTTTCTCAGACAACTGAACAAATGGAACGATTCCCCATGTAAAACTTAACGCAGTGCGTTCAAAGCTGATGGGTAAGGAACGATTGGAGAAGGAGGGGTCCATCAAACCCGTGTCGCACCTTTCTTGAAAGGTCTGCAAGGCTCGCACAGAGGGCATGGGCCTGAGGTTCGCGCATGCATAGAGAGCAACAGAGCAGAATCTGCGGTCCTTATTGGCTCAGCATGGTAGCATTTCTACCGGGCTGGATAGCAAAGTGCCCATTGTGGGCAGAGTATGCAGTACATTGGACTTGGCGGAATTTTATGTGAAGTGTGGATTCTGCACGTGACGCGGGCGGGAAGAACTGATGGCAGACGAAATTTCTGGGGATCTTGCGCGCCCAATGGAACTCTGTTTCAGGGTTTGTACACGATGTACTCTGAAAACTTAGTACTAGGTTAGCGTGAACTCTGATTTTTTCAGGATCCCCAAAGTCTTAGTCTGAATCAATCAGGATTGAGAAAATGCCTTATCTGGAAATTCAGGTTTGGCAAAAAAACCGGTCTGAGATTTCAGACTAATGGGAGTAAATAGTCTGATGAAATCAGCCCTGCGCCTACCTGGCTCCTCTACCCAAATCGGCCCCGTCACCCTCGCCGGCCCCTGTAGCCTAGCCGACCCCGTAGCCCAGCCGTTCCCGCCGCCTAGCCGGCCCTTCCCGGCCCCGCCTCCTAGCCGACCCCGTTGCCTAGCAGGCCCTGTCGCCGGACCGGCCCCGTCCCCTTGCTGGCCCCGTCGAATCGTCGTCGTCCTCGGCCCTCTGCACCGCCCAGCACCACTCTGCACCGCATTGCACCGCCTTGCACCGCACTCCACCGCACCCTACCGTACTGCACCTCCCTCTACTGCACTGTACAGCACCACACCGCACTTCACCGCTTTCCACTACACCCTACTGCCCCGTACCGCCTTTCTGCTGCTGCAGCAACCATGATGGCGGACTCGGTCCTGCGTTTTGATGCAGAGGGGCAGCCGATTGAGTTCGACTTGTGGCTCGTCGACCTCCAACGACACCTGACTAGTCAGCGGCAGGAACGCCACTCCCTGGCCGTCCACATCGACGGTACGCTACCCTGCCCGGACCCCCCCTGTTGCTCTCCACGCTGACTCCACATCTGCTGACCATGAGTCTGCCGCTGCTGCTGCCCTTGCCCATGTTGTTTGGCTGTTGAGTGATGCTGTCGCTCAGCTTGCGATTAGTCATACCCTCCCCCTGTCCGAGCGCCCCCACTTTAGGTCGGTCAAGACTACGCAGGAGTTCCTAAAGGCTGTTGTTGCGCGCTATTCCACCCCACCCCACCCCCAACGTCTGATCATGCCTATGCTCTTTCCTGATCTCGCATCTTTCCCTACTGTCGCTGACCTAGCGCCCATCTGCGCACGCTACAGACAACCTGGCGCATTGTCTGCACTGAGGCCCAGCTTCGTGTGTTTCAGCCCCTCATCTAATCTACCCTCTACCTGCTTGCCACCCGCCTCCCTGACCACCTTGCCACCGCCCTCGATCACTTCCTTAGTCTCCACCCTGCTGACCTCACCCTCACTGACTTTGTTGACACCCTGTCTGCCGTAGAGTTTCTTCAGCGCTCTATCGCCCAGTTTAGCGGTACCGTGCCGGTCTCTAGCTTTCAAGGTTGTGCCACTACTCAGTGTGCTTACTCCAACGGTTCTGCTGCGGTTGCTGAGACAGCTCTGGCTACGAAGACAACCGCTGCAGTGCAGTTTCATCCAGGTAAGGGTCGCCCCCCCAAGGCTGGGCGCGGCGGAGGTAACGGAGGAGGGGGTAGTGCCTGTGGTGGAGGTGGCTTGCTTGCTGGTAGTAATGACGAGGGGGCTGGGGCTAGTGCCTCGGAGCAGCAGTCGGCTGCCTCCAGGACCTAGTTGGTGTCGGCTGCCTCCAGGACCTAGGCGTCACCATTACGTTCCCTGGGCACCAGCGGTACGCTATCTGTACTGAGCCCGCCACTGGTGCCCCCCTCACCACGTTCCCCCGGGATCCGGTGTCTGGCCTGTTCACGCTGGACACAACGTCCCCCCTGGTTGGCGCAGCAGTTAGGAGTTTCCGACTTTTGTGAATGTACTTTGACGAGTTTCCGACAGAGGAGGGAGCTATCCAGCGGTCAGTAGGCAAGCTCTTTAAAGCTCCTCTTACTTGAAGCATGCGCACTCCTATCTCTGTGGATTCTCCTAGTTAGTTCAGCAGCAGCGAAGCGGTTTTGGGTAACCTGCAGCACCCGCGAGATGGGTGAACATCTGCATGGCCAGCTAACAGGGGTACCAGAGTATTCTTAAGTTGGATAACAGCTGGGCGGAGATCGACGACGTATGATGTGCATTGACCCTCATCGACGGCCAAAACATCATGTCGAGGCGCTGTAAACCCTGATATAAAGGGTGCTGCTGGTGGGGTAACCGTGGGGGCGCTGCTAAAGGACGCCGTGACGTTTGGGCATTTTTACGGGTAGCTGTGAAGCGTAGTTACAGTATTTGCTAAGTACCAAGTGGTTCCGACATTTTCGGTGGGTTTGAGGAGCAGTTCAAGAGTTTACAACTGGAGTTGTGCCCGCTACCTTCAAGGGTACGAGCGACATCGACTGACATTTGCGGAGTGTTTTGGTTGTATGGAGCGGAGAGAGAGTAGTAGCTATTTCTGTTCTTCCCGAAAATTTCGGCGTGTACGGACAGAGACGCTGATGCAACAGGCGTTATTTGACCCCGGGTTACAGTGGCGGAAACAATTGTCCACATGTTTAGCATATTTTTACATTTTGACGAGCTGTACGCTATAAACATTAAGCCTTAATTCATGGTGGCCATACACGTAGAGAGGAGCAGTTAGGGCACTCACTCAAATCTCCTAAAACCAGAGTAGTATATTTCATGGTCCTTCAAGATGACAACATTTAATAACAGCACATTCGGACAATTTGTACCGGGGACAGACAGCAAACTAGTTACTAGCAAAACTAGTACCTCGTCAACCGACACCTGGCCTTCATCACCACCTACACCCTCCCAGGCATGTTACCTACGAGGTTAGTGCAAACCTTTACAGGGATCTTCTCGCACTCTTCCTGGACCCACGCTTTTGCATAAGGGGGTGAGCACTAGGAAAATCGCGAAGTATTTGAACGTATGCAAGAGTACTGTGCACGATTTCATATTGAATGTTGTCTTTAAGACTAGCCATGCTGAGGTGTGGCCAAAGATGCCATTAGTCGATTGGTCTCGTCTTATCATGGATCGTCTTCATCGCACTGTTGTGGGTAAAAATTACGAGGAGAGTGGCGAAAAATTGCGTATCTGCCACGAAACTTAGGGTGACATAGCACGGTTGACAGTGCATCCTTCCACTATTAGAATCATGCTAGGATCCGTATGTCTCTGAGCGGTGCAGCAGTCGAAGTAGTCGTGACTGGTAGGGAAAAATATCGGGTTGAGATCTGGTGAGGAAAAGAGATATGGTGGTTGGAGTTTTGCAACGGCATCTTCGAAGCTGAGTCTGGGCATTTTACGCAGCAGTGAGGGATTCTTCGACTACGATGGAGCGTTGGGCTTCCTGGTGTTTTACCTGGGAAATTGGGAGGTGTTTCTTCTTGGAGGGGGGAGAAGTGCAGTTGTGCTGCAATTTTTCATGTGACCTTTCGGCGTGTTCCATCATCCATCCTCGAGCAACATTCGTCACCGTTACGCTTCCGCACCTGATATCATCACTTCGTTCATGGAGTTCGCTGACTTTCGTGGGACACGGACACGTGCTCTCGCATGTGACTCGAATGGCCTCGCATTTGATGAACGGGCTCTTCATTTCATCGACCATCACGTTATTCGCCAGTCATCATTTCAAGATATTCATCTGTCTGTAGTAGCAAAAACCAGGTCAACAAGGATGTAGAATGGAGTATGACAAGAAAATCCGGGGGTATCCCCGTTACAGTGAACCCTTCAGGTTGGTACAAAACAAAACTGTGGCTTATCAGAGAAAACGCACAGTATAGTCTCAAAAATCTACCCAGAGGCGTAAGGGTGGTACCCAAAATTAACTCTGAAAATCAGAGAATCAGAGTAATTTACTCGTGAAAAATAGGCACTGGCGCCAGGCCGAAGCGACGACGAAAGAGGTCGTCGAGGCGGCGGAAGCAGCGGGCGGTCGGGTGCGGGCGACGATAGTCAGTGCCGCAGAGGGGGGCGGTCTGGAGCTGGTATTGGCAGGCCCCATCGCCGAAGCTACCGGCCGACGCCGAGCTGCCAGGGCCGCCAACGCGGCCACCACCGCTAGAGGCACTGGGCCACCCTAGCGGGAGGCGGGCCCACGTCTGCTGCCGCTGCTTCGGCTGCTGCTGCTGCTGCTGCTGCTGCGACGACTGCTGCGACGACTGCTGCTGTGGCGGCTGCTGGTGCTGCTGCTCTTGGGCACCAGCCCCGGTCCCCTCGTCGGACCCACTGTTCCAGTCGCCACCTCTAGTGTAGCAGAATGAACTAGAATGAATGGCACACTGCTGTTTTGACCTAATGTGTTGTACTCTCTAAGGCATGGCCATATCTAGGCTACACTAGTAGTTTTGACAGTTAGAGTGGGGGGAAAAGTTGTGACTAAGGGAAAATGTTGAGGGATACAAAACTAGGGTTGTACTCATGAAGAAATAAACTAGCTAGGCTATAAAAAAATATTACCTAGCTAAGCTATATAAATATATTTGTTGACAATATTTGTGTAGGCTTGGTAGATGTGCTATATTATTGGATCCTGCTGTAGAGGGGACAACCCCCCCCTTCTTGTATCTCTTCCTCTTCCTAGTCGTAATCTTTTCTCTCGTCAATTTCTCTCTCTAGCTAAAACCTCTCGCCCTCTCATGGCTACCTAGCGCCTAAGCTTCTTAACAACAGGTACGTGCTCTCAGAGAGTACAACCCACAACTCATTCACTAACCACTGAGTTAAAAAGGGCTTGTTAATAGCGGGTCAGTGCGCCCATAGCACCCCAAGCTCTGCACCTGTGGCCTTTCCCGAGGATATCACTCGACACTCCCCCCTCGCTGGGGTAGGTGGAAGAAACGAGCGCCTCTGTAGCGCTAGCACTGGGAATTGAACACGAGTCACCAATGCTCTGATAGCATGTCAGAACTCAGGCACTAACCATTGAGTTAAAAGGGCTTGATAACAGCAAGTTAGTGCGCCCATAGCCCCCAAGCTCTACACCAATGGCCCTTCCCCAAGGATCTTCTCAAGGGTAACCCCAGTGGGTCACTCAACACACAACTCATATAATTGTCAGAAACTCAGCCACTAACCACTGAGTTAGAAGGGCTTGTTAATAGCGGGTTAGTGCGCCCATAGCTCCCCAGGCTCTGCACCTGTGCCCCTTCCCCGAGGATCTACTCAAGGGTAACCCCAGGGGGTCACTCGACACCCCCCTTCGTTGGGATAGGTGGAAGACACGAGCGCCTCTGCAGCGCTAGCACTGGGAATTGAACCCGAGTCACCAATGCTGTGAAACCATGTCAGAATAACACAATGAACTAGATTGTGCCATACAGGGAGGTTTTGAGCTCTAGTGCTGTACCCTCTATGAGCATGCACCTATCTAGCCTACAAAATATACAACTATTCAGTGCTCCTGTTCATTGCTCTCACCCTATGTTGCTCCGTTCCCAGGCGTCTCGTCCTCCCCTCCTCCCGTCGCCTCCTCCGTTATCGCTTGTTGTCGCTCCCCCTCCTATGTCTGACTAACTTCATGACGCTAGTCCTCTTGTTCCTCAAGTCCTTGCCTCCCTTGTTACCGACCCGTCTGTTCCTGTCTCCAGTCTTGACGCTCTTGTCATAGCCGTCGCTGACTTTGCCTTTACCCGCCACCTAGACTACGCCATTCTCTGGTCTCTGACCCTGCCACTCCTCCGTTCGTCGGGGGTGCTCCTGCCCTCGGCAATGACGTCCTGGAGGACTGGTAGTACGAGCTTGCTTTCCTGTCTGAGGCCGCGCCTCATCTCTGCTCCATGCTGCTAGTCCTTAATGGTGACCCAGACGCCATTGACATCTCCTCGCACTTACGCTGAGGCGACCTTGGGACCCTGGGCCTCTCAGTGGATAGCTGCCATGGACGCGGAGATGGCATCTTGGGGATCCACCGGCACTTACGTTGACACATTTCCCCTACCTAGGGTGAACGTAGTCAATGGCCGATGGCTTTTCAAGGTGAAGCGCCCTCCTGGAGAGCCGCTGGTATTCAAGGCGCGCTACATTGCTAGATGCTTCCGTCAGCGCGAGGGTGCTGACTTCTTTCAGACCTTCGCCCCGATCCGAAGATAACCACTCTTCAGACGCTGCTAAACGTAGCTTCTTAGCGTGACTACGAGCTGCACTCTCTCGACTTCTCCACAGCGTTTCTCCAGGGCAGTCTGCACGAGCAGGTCTACCTTCCCCGTCCGCCAGGGTTCACCAGCACCTTCGCCCCTGGGACCCAATGGCTTCTCCAGCTCCCAGATTACGGCCTGCGGTAGGCGCCCTATGAGTGGCACGACACGCTTCGTGCTACGCTAGCTGATTTGCAATTCTTTCTGTCCTCTGCAGACCCTTCTCTCTTCGTTCGTGCTAGCCAGACTCTGTTTTACATCCTTGTCTATGTAGACGACCTGGTCTTCGCTACTGCAGGCAGAGACGTGCTGGCCTCCGTGAAGGCCGAACTGCTAAGGAGACACACCTGCACTGACCTAGGAGAGCTGCGCCACTACCTTGGCCTGCAGATCTCCAGGGATAGAGCAGCGTGCACCATCACTTTCACACTGTCACACTTGGTGCGTTAGGTCCTTCAAAGGTTCGGTCTTCAGTTCTCCTCCGCACAGCCTACACCTTTGCCAGTGGATCACAGGCTCTCGGCTCCAGTCCCCGAGGAGTCGGTAGAGCGTATTGGTCCATACGTAGAGCTGATGGGTTGCCTCCTGTACCTAATGACTTGCACTCCTCCAGATCCTGCATACCCTCTCAGCATCCTGACTCGCTTTGTGGCGACAGGCAGACATTGACCACAGCACTGGTTGGCAGCTAAGATGGTTTTGCGTTATATAGCAAGTACATCGGGCATGGGGCTAGTGCTAGGAGGATGCAGACCAGTGGTCCTGACAAGGCATACAGACGCTTCGTGGGCCGACGACGCAGAGACGCTCAGGTCCTCTCAAGGCTACTGCTTTAGCCTTGGTGCAGGCGCTGTCTCCTAGAGGTCCACCCGCTCGTCGTCTGTTGCACAATCTAGCTGCGAGGCTGAGATCTACGCAGGTGCCATGGCGGCACAGGAGCTTCGATGGTTGACGTTCCTGCTCACAGACTTAGGTGAGCGGCCTAGCTCTGCCCCGGTCGTGTACGCTGACAACAGGGCCATGATCCTCCTGTGTCAGGAGCCTCGACTGGAGGGGAGAGCGAAGCACATCCAGCTGCGGTACTTCCTCCTGCGCGAGCTGCAGCAGCGAATCTTGGCCCGCGTAGTTCACTTGGCCTCTGGTGCCAACACAGCTGATATCTTTACTAATGCGCTTGCGCCTAAAGATCATCAGCGGAACTGTGTACAGCTTGGTCTAGTTTTAGTAGCTCCTCACTTGCTAGGACCTTTATTGTGTACTACTCTTATTATATTATCCTGTTTGGCCTTGTGGCTTTTGCTCCAGTGGCCGGACTAGTAGTGCCGCCCTGGTTTGCTCCTTTCTTGTTTGTAATCTTCTGAGTGGTCTTCAGACCTTTGCCTTAGAGGTTGGACTAGTAGTGCCACCCTGAGCTGCGTGTCTCTTGCTAGGCACCACCCCTTGTCTATCCCAGGGGGTGTGTTAACATATAGTTCTACATGTTATTGGCTAGATAGGTGCATGCTCATAGAGGGTGCAGCACCATAGCACAAAACCTCCCTTTATGGCACAATCTAGTTCATTGCGTTATGCCTTTGCTGAGTTCACTTTGCTACTCTGAGACTGGCCTTTACCTACCATATTCCACCGGATATACGCACCGCCGGCTAAAACCCACCATGGTGCGTATATCCAGAGGGGTGCCATATCAGGCGTGCCGTCTATACACACCTCCCCTCTGCCCAGGATCTAATCCCTACACGCGCCCCCTTTTTTTGGTGCAAATATCTTGCACAAATTCGAGTTGAGATTCGGGTTGAGATTTCGATTCATGACACAGATTCCATCCTCTCACCACCTCATGCGAATTGTGGCCAACATTGCTTTGCTGCCGTGCGATACGAGAGGAACAAACGGTCAGGATCGACACGCCTTGCCTTCTCCCTGACAAATTGCAGGGATTTTGCCGGGTTGGCGAATCAATCTAGTGTCGGGAAATTTTCGAGGGGTTGTTTGGGGTATTCGCATTTGGGAGCACATCCACCCAAGTTGAAATTGTTTGAGCTACATTTTCATGAAATTTTTGTATGTTCCTATAGATCCTTTAAAAATGCACTGTGCCATATTAAAAAAATTCGAATAAACGCACCCCCCATTTTGAGACTATAATCCCTAAACTATATCCACGGGAATACGGTATATTCCGGACTAGGTTGCTACTGTCAAACATATCTTTGTATATTGTTATAGACTACCCAGGGTTGTGCCTTAGAGAGTACAACCCACTAGGTTATATTCCGTTGTTTCCCATATTTCTAGTCATTCGTTAACTTTGATATGGTATCATGAGTAGGTTAGGTCCCTCCCGCCCACTAGCGCTTCCGCCTTAGGTCCTAGCCGCCCCGCTCCCCTCCCGCCCGTGCTGGCCCGTCCCCTAGTGGTCCCCGTCGCCTAGCTGGCCTCGTCCCCTAGCCGGCCCCGTAGCCCAGCCGGCCCCGCCTCCTAGCTGGCCCCGTCGCCTAGCCGGCCCCGTCGCCCAGCCGTCTCTGTCGCCTAGCCAGTCCCGTCCGTGGCTGCTCCCCATCTCTGTTCCATGCTGCTAGTCCCTGAGGGTGACCAAGACACTTTCGACATCCCGACCCCTCGCACCTACGCTGAGGCCACCTCGGGACCCTGGGCCTCTCAGTGGATAGCTGCCATGCAGCAGAAGATGGCATCTTGGAGATCCACCGGCACCTACGTCGACGCAGTTCCCCCACCTGGGGTGAACGTAGTCGATGGCCGCTGGCTCTTCAAGGTGAAGCGCCCTCCTGGAGAGCCGCCTGTGTTCAAGGCGTGCTACGTGGCTAGAGGTTTCAGTCAGCGTGAGGGGGTGGACATCTTTCAGCCCTTCGCCCCGACCTGGAAGATGATTACTCTTCGGGTGCTGCTACACGTAGCTGCTCAGCGTGACTACAAGCTTCACTCCCTCGACTTCTCCACCGCCTTTCTTCAGGGCAGCCTACACGAGAAGGTCTACCTGCGTCGCCCTCAAGGTTTCACCGGCACCTTCCCTCCTGGGACCCAGTGGCTCCTGCGGCGTCCCGTCTACGGCCTACGGCAGTCTCCCCATGAGTGGCACGACAGGCTGCGTGCCACCCTTGCTGACCTACAGTTCTTTCCGTCCTCTGCAGACCCGTCGCTCTTCGTTCGTGCTGGCTAGAATCCATTCTACATTCTTGTTTACGTACACGACCTGGTCTTTGCCACAGCAGACAAGGACGCACTGGCCTCGGTGAAGGCAGAGCTGCTGAAGAGACACACTTGCACTGACCTTGGAGAGCTGCGCCATTACCTTGGCTTGCAGATCTCCAGGGATAGAGCAGCATGCACCATCACCTTGACTCAGTCACACTTGGTGCGCCAGGTCCTTCAGAGGTTCGGCCTTTAGTTCTCCTCGGCACAGCCCACCCCTCTGCCGGTAGACCACAGACTCTCCGCTCCAGTTCCTGAGGAGTCAGTAAAGCCCAGTGGTCCGTACGCAGAGCTGGTGGGTTGCCTCAGCCTTGGTTCAGGTGCCATCTCGTGGAGAGCTACTCGCTCCTAGCCTGTTGCCTAGTCTAGCTGTGAGGCCGAGATCTACGCCGGTGCCATGGCGGCACAGGAGCTCCGCTGGCTGACCTTCTTGCTCACTGACTTAGGTGAGTGGCCTAGCTCTGCCCCGGTCCTGTACGCTGACAACAGGGCCATGATCCTCTTGTGTCAGGAGCCTCGGCTTGAGGGCAGAGCGAAGCATATCCAGCTGCGGTACTTCCTCCTGCGCGAGCTACAACAGCGCCGCCAGGCTCGCGTAGTACACTTGGCCTCAGGTGCCAACACAGCTTATATCTTTACAAAGGCGCTTGCGCCTAAAGATCATCAGCGGCACTATGTACAGCTCGGTCTAGTTCCTGTAGTCTCTCACTTGCTATGGCCTTGACTTGTACTATTCTTTATATATTTTTACTCAGACTGGACTTGTGTCCTCTCCCAGTGGCTGGACTAGTAGTGCCACCCTGGTCTTGTTCTTGCCTTGCCTGTACTCCTTTTGATTGGTCTTTAGACCCTTGTCTCAGTGGCTGGACTAGTAGTGCCGCCCTGAGCTGCTTGTTCAGGAACTGCCCCTATGCAGTCTAGGGGGTGTGTCAAACACTTGTATCTCTCATGTTTGTATAGACTGTATAGGGTCATCTTTTAGAGAGTACAACCCTTAGACATATATCCTTGTACCCATGTTCTCTACTCATTCATTATTCAGTTCTAAGATGAAGGCCCTTCAGACTTTTTTTTTGGGGGGGGGGGGTTGGCTCAGAGTGCCTTTTTTTGAAACGTTAGCCCTGGTTCTGTCGTTGTCGTTCCCGTAGCGATAGGGAGTCGCGATAGCGGAGGTTCAATCCTATAAGACTTCCGCTGTCTTACTAGTCTACCATTCCAGCAAAGATCCTTGGTTAAAGTACTCGTGTTTGCAGATTCTATACTTAGTCTCCTGCAACTCCTGACAAATTATTACAGGTATAAGTCAGAAAGTCACCAGTCCTAACCACTGGGACACGAAGGGATGTCATCAGGAGGGTTAGGCTCCATATTTCCACCTTCCCCGGGGAAAGCCTCCCCAGTACCCTCCCTAGACAGAGAGAGAGGATCGACAGGGTTATCCCAGTGCCACGACACACCCCCCCGCTGGAATAGCGTGTACACCTGGAATTGAACCCCGGATGGCTATAATACCAAGTCAGAAAGTCACCAGTCCTAACCACTGGAACAAGAAGGGATGTCATTAGGAGGGTTAGGCTCCATATATCCACCTTCCCCGGGGAAATCCTCCCCAGTACCCTCCCTAGACAGAGAGAGAGGATCGATTTAGACAAGACTCTTCAAGGAGTCTGCAGAGCAGTTGTCAAGCAGTCGTCATAGCATTGCAAATCTCAATACATACAGCACACTAGATTGCATTTTACATAAATATACGTGCATGTAGTCTAATGCTATGTATTATTTTTAAATAACTAGACTAAAAATGGTTATACGCTAGAATGGGAGGGAGGGTGGGGTTGTAGATTGAGATCTACGAATGAATTGGACTAGGTGGCAGGTCCATGGACCTGCCAGAAGATAAGGAGCAAGTGACTCCTTATTGCATACTCCTCTATAAGTCTTGTCATAATCTTTAAATTTTGTAATTTGTTTCAAAATTTCTCATATTAAGACAAAACTCTTCAAGGAGTTTGCAGAGCAGTCGTCATAGGTAAAACGAAACATCATGTAGGTAGAGAGTATTCTGCGTTATAATTTGTAGTAGATCCGCCATTACTTCACCATAGAGGTGTTACTATGAGATGTTCAACACATATGTGTGTGGAGGAGAGAACGGGAGAAGGTATTGATGCAATGAAACATGCATTATGATGACAAAAGCCCATGCCAACCGTCTTAATGAGGCATGCAACATTTCTCGGGGAAATGACAGTTGATTGTAAAAAAAATGCATAAGACCAGCTGAAGAGTTGGGATTGGGCATGCCTTGGTTAAGTTCAACAGCAGGCAAGGTACAACTTAGTGACCATTGATGGTATGGCAGGTCAACGAAGCGTGCAAGGCCCGGACCGCATACTACCGTAGTAGGACACAGGTTTAAGGCAAATGGGAAGGAAAACCATTGTATCGTATACGACTATCACATGGCAAGGAATACCAACACCATGGAGCAAAAGTGCAATGCAAGTAGCATGGGAGAAAATAGAAATACAAAATGACATACGGCACACCCAACGAGTATTTGATATGTAATTGCTATACAAAAAACAAGATTGGCCCATCGCGCATGCATAAAGCAACACACCATATGTGGAGAGGTTCAATATGTGTGTACTGCGCTTGGGGCCTTATCAATCCACATACTTGAAAGTGATATAGGGGTTCGCGCTGGCATCGAGCCCTAAATACAATGCCGTGAATAAAAAATAAGAACAAAAACATTGTGCACCGCATTCCTATCATCATAGATGAATGAGTAACACACATCAAAAGGTGCGACGCAAAATGATACGATATGCGCGCCCATTGGTTAAGATCATGCCATCTTTTCCAGGGTAGGGCGTGGTAGATTCTCGTACATGTTGCAAACAGTATGTCCGCGACGTATTACGGAACGTCGGAACTTAGGCGGCCAGTGTAACTACCAACATTACAGTGCCGCAATAACCAGATGGACGCACTGTGCGCCCAATCGCACAAGTCTTACATGTCGGCAAAGAGGCACTGTAGACGAGGGGCTGTCCATCCCAACGAGCCAGTGTTCACAAAGCAACATCACATAAATACACCACGTAGAAGTTGGTAGCACTATTGTGTTGCGAACTTGAGCGTACTTTGTGTTGCTCGTTTTGTGTTCCTCTCAGCACATTGGCGCGCCATAAGAAACATGGTGGTCATTCATGTGAGGTTGTCCCTCGGCGCGACAGTATTGATGGGGTGGAGTTTTGCCGCACCAATCGCTGCTTTGCACGCGACATTTGCATAAGGGGACTCGGCGAAACCCCACTGTAATAGTACATAGAGCTGGCTCTAACAGCTCCCGATCTAACTTCTGATAGAGCTTACTTTGTAGGAATCCGCCATGAGGATGGAAGCTTCTCAACACAAAAGAGTCGTCTATGATACGGTATGCAATAGTATGTGCTCTTCAGATAAATAATGGCCATGGAACTGGTTCTTTAAAGAGGACATGACATCTGGCATCAATGAAATTATATGAGAGCAAAATGAACTTCTAAAGCGCATTTGGTGCGGTGCGGTGGCAATGCACCAATACTATGATGTATAGCAGGCTCAATATAATTGGGCGTGCATGAAACAAATCGGCCTGCTGGGTGTCAGAAGCGGACCTAAGAAGTCCGAGCAAGTCATTTGATCCAAGCGATCGTTGCGTATGCCTTACAGCAGCCTGAACAATGGCTGTGGCACTATTTCCATTGCGCATAAACCCTGCACATTCTATCAGACTTTGTTTGCCACACCACCACAAACCTATACTTTTGTCGCGCCAAGACAAATTTGTGAGAACATGGCGCATTTCTTTCGCGGCAACACCATTTGTGTATCATGTTATTGGATAACAGATAACGAAGGATAAATGAAGAAGCTAACGAGCTTCGAAATTAATGCAATGCATCAGCTTGCATTGTGCAGCCTTTGACTATCTTCTTGGACAACCTTGGACTATCCTCTTACCTGTAGCAAGCACTCGGCTTGGCGTGGCGTATGCAATGCACTATGCATGCTTCGTGCAGCTAGCGGTATGCCAATCCAGACTATTACCACACAAGCCCCTCCAAAAGGCCAATCTTAGCCTCCTGGTTGTGGTTGATGAGGCCATGGGCTATTGGGTGTTGTTGATCAGGCCATGAGGCCATACTGCTCAACTAGAGAAAATAAATTATACTAAGTATCATCCAAGGGAAAATCCCCCCTGCTTAATAATCTCATCTCTTGAGGGAAAATTTCTTTTTGGCATCTTCCCCTTTCTTTTGGCAGCATGCCATAATCTTTTCAGGGTTTCACAATAAGTCTTAGCACCAAAAAAAAAAACCAGCAGCTTGACAGGCTCCCTCTGAAAGGGGCCACCCTGGAGGGGGCGTGCTGGAAGAAGGGCAGAGCCATGCGGTTTCCATGGCTGCCCTGCCCAGTGTCAGATCTTATCAGAGGCAGCTGCAAAGAGCTAGGATCCCGCCTCACACTACTGTGATCCCGTCGCCCGTAGCAATAGCGGCGACTGAATACAGTATATCCCCATGCAGCAGCAGCAAGTGCTGCAGTCTTTTCACACGCGCAGCAACATCAGCTGCGAACTTGTCACACTCAGCCGCAGCGGTGACCTCGCATCAGAAACGCAGCAACAACATTGTTTTCTCATGTCCGCAGCAGAAGCTGCAGCGTCGATTGCGTCACACCCAGTAGCAACTGAAGTTTCCTCGGTGCGCAACAGCAGCGGCTGTGACCTTGGCAGACGCACCACTCAGCTAAAATGTCACTTCATGCAGTATCGGCAGAATGCTGCATCTTGTCACACCCGAGCAGCATTAGTTGATGAGTCGTCAAGCGCACACCAGGAACCGCTCAAGCACCAACGAATTCGTCGCGCGCACAGGACGAACAGCTGTGATCGTGTCACGCATGCAGCAGCGATTTCGTCACCCTTGCAGTAGCGACTTTGTCAACCTTGCAGCTGCGATTTCGTCACCTTTGAAGCAGCGAATTTTGTCAACCTTGCAGCTGCGATTTCGCCACCCTTAAATCAGCGAATTTGTCACCCTTGCAGCTGCGATTTCGTCACCCTTGCAGCTGCGATTTTGCCACCCTTAAAACAGCGATTTTGTCACCCTTGGAGCTGCGATTTCGGCATCCTTAAAGCAGCAATTTTGTCGCCCTTGCAGCTGCGATTTCGTCACCCTTAAAGCAACGATTTCGTAATCCTTGCAACTGCGATTTTGCCAACCTTAGAGTAGCGATTTCATTACCTTTAAGGCAACAATTTCGTAACCCTTGCAGCTACGATTTCGCTACACTTGGAGATGCGATCTCGACACGTCTGCAGCTACAGGCGAAGCTCGTCAGAGTCACACAAGATTTTAGGGTGCCGGGGATTCAAGCGGTCAAGTATTTCGTTGTCCCTCGCCACGGGCAAATGAGGCTTTCGCACGAGCACACGGCGAAATGGGTGGGTATTTGTGGGGGGGGCTTGTGTGGCGATATTTGTTGCGAGTGTGCGACTCTTGTGAAGCAATCAGGCGACGGCGCTGCACAGTTCCGTGGCGACGAAATGTCATCATCAACGACTTGTCCCTTGCTATATGCTGGTCGCAGACGCAATCATGAGTGACTCAAACGGATATCACATTGCCCCTATATCGGAGGTTTTGGGAACGGATTCTGATTGGGCACCAGGTTGAGCTGCGATAAGGTTGGGCATCGTCTGTACGATTGTGTCAGACGCGGCAGCACCTGCAGCAGCGGCACAGTTGTGCTCTCGTCAGGTGAAGCAGTGCAGCTGCGATTTCGTCACCCTTAAAGCAACGATTTCGTAATCCTTGCAGCTGCGATTTTGCCAGCCTTAGAGTAGCGATTTCGTTACCTTTAAGGCAACAATTTCGTCACCCTTGCAGCTACGATTTCGTTACACTTGGAGATGCGATCTCGACACTTTTGCAGGTACGATTGTGTCAGACGCGGCAGCACCTCCAGCAGCGGCACAGTTGTGCTCTCGTCAGGTGAAGCAGTGCAGCGGAAGTAGCAACGATCCGTCACGCACGCAGCACAAGAAGCCGCGATCTTGTAATGCGTGGGCAGTAGTAGCAGGTGCGACTTTAGCAGCGGCGAGATCAACGATCCCCATGTGCGCAGCGGAGGCGGCCATAATCTTGTCAAACTCCGCAGCAGCAGCGATTTTGAAAACGGAAGGCACCAAGCCGCCGGTGTGGTAAAGAGAGACCATTGGGAAGAGTCTCAATCAGGCCCCTAGATTGGTTTTGAGGCTTCCTGATCCATCAAGATTCTCCTTGCAGAAAAGTCTGAATTTTCAGGGTTCCCCTAAAAAAAAATCCTGAGCCATCAGAATTACTTTTTTAAAAATACTGATTTTCAATCTTTCTATACATGTTATAGTTCATGAATTTTGGCTTTTGGGGGTGCTGGGAATTCGTAGCAATTCGCGCATGTGTGGCGAGATTGGGGGATGGGCAGGAAACGAAAATTGGTGGGGGGGAGAGGGGGGAAGGGCTGAATAGGGGGGGAGGCGACGAGATTGCAGGGGCGGAGGGAATCTCTTCCCTCGCAGAGCCGTAGGGCAGGCGCACATCAAGCAAATTCGTCCAAGGGCTAGCAACTGCCCTCACACAGTCCTCAGCACACCTCCCTTACATGACCTCCAACATTCTGCGCGGAGATTTTTTTAACCAAAGGCCAATCAGCGCCCTCACACAGCCTCGAGGGGTGGGGGAAGGGGGGGGGGAGAACCTCGAAATTCTTGACTGCACCCCCTAGACACGCTTTTGGAAAGGACTAAGACCCGCTACAATGCTGAGAAATTCAGGGTTCGCTAAGAAACCTTGCTGAGCGATCACAGTTTACCCTTAAAAAAAGCCTGAAAAAACAGGGTTTGTCATTTACAAAACCCTGCACAATCAGGGTAAGTACCGAGAAACTCCCTGTCATTTTCCTGACTTCTGGGGGCCTGGTCTCAAACTTAGGGTTTAGCTCAAAGATATTCGTATGCTGTTGTAGATTGAGATCTACGAATGAATTGGACTAGGTGGCAGATCCATGGACCTGCCAGAAGATAAGGAGCAAGTGACTCCTTATTGCATACTCCTTGTTGGAAATACCTCAAGGACTTGAGCGTTTCTGAAGTGTAACACCACACTCGAGGAAGATCGTAACAGGTATGAGAGTCAACGGAGGTTACACGAGGGGATGGACAAAGAACACGAAAGGACTCGAAGGGTCGCAACCGGAGGTTGCGACTGACCGTTACAACTGCAAGGATGGTAACCGAAGTGACAATCGAGTCACTATGCAACTCGATAACCGCTCTTCAACTGTATTCTACAACTGCTTTACTTTCCTACTTTCTATATATTGCTGTATGCTTGTTCTTTTAATCAATCACTTGTTCTCATATACCAGTACAAGGGTTCAACTACTCAACTTCCGCTGCACTACTCAAGTCTCCTTTTACAACTGGGACTTAGTCTCTGGAAAGATCCCAAGGGCTTTTCTCAGCCCAACATGGTATGAGAGCTGGTCAGAGACCAAAATCCCAGCAAGTACGCTCTATCTACAATCAGCACACCAACGACTTCATTGATTACAAGTCATGGACAGCAAGGGCAAGAAAACCTCTACGGGCTCACCCAGTGCCCAAGACACTCAACCCGGCAACTCAGGATTGCACACTTCAGGACTGCAAACCGAGACCGGCGCTGCTCAAGAAACAACAGGAAGAGCACCAGTAATGGTGACCCCATCACCCTCTTCAAGCGTGGACCCGAACCTTATGGAAAGGTTCTTCAGCTTCATGTCGCACTTCGACCAGCAGCAGCAGACAAGGATACCTGCACATTCAACACAGAGCAACGGAGGAAACATGGGATTAGCGCCGATGAGCCTCGACAACTCATCGTTCGGGCGACACAATCAAGCGCCTACCTTTGCGCCTTATCACTCTTCACCGGGGACTTTCGAGTTTATGCCGCCCCGTGCCCATCCAATTGCAGCTGCATCACAACAGACACCAAACGAGATATTGAGTCTCCAGGCGCAGTTTTCACACGTGATTAAACTGCACACATCCTCACCATTCAACGGACACGACTTCTTTACCTGGAGCTTTGAGTTCGAGCTGCTGATGGAGGCTGCGCATCTCTTGGGATACTTCAATGGGTCCTTGCCATTTCCAAGCAATGGCACTGCGAAAGAGCAAGAAATTTTTACGTATCAGTCGCTGCTGGCGTACACAGTTCTCCTGCGGAACCTGTCACCACAAGAACAGCAAAGCATCAGAATGTATCGGAGCTATGGAAACTCCGCGGAACTCGCATGGCATCACCTCAAGCGTCTCTATCAAGCAAACGACAGCGTGACACAAATCAGACTCATGCAACAGCTGACAACAATACAGATGAAGACCAGGGAAAAGGCGATGCAGTATATGAGTCGATGCCAGACACTCCGCGACCGCCTGCTTCGGTGCGGAGGAACAATCACTGAAGAAAGCTTCGTGACGCTTGTCCTCGCTGGGCTCGGGCAAGAATGGAGAACCACCCGCTCGCTTCTTCGCGCCCACGGACGAATCTCAGAGATGCACCTCTGCGCCGAGCTCCATGCTGAACAACAGGAGATGGACCTGTTTGAAGAAAGACAACCAAGGAAGCAGCAACTGTTAGTCTTCTACACTCAACGAAGGAACGACAACAACCACAACCAACGCGGCAAGCAAGAACAACGCGACAACAGAGGATTCACCATTGTGCCGCCGTTCTGCCACAACTGCCAAACATCCGGACACTCCAAAATCAACTGCACACGTCCCCGAGCTTATCGTCCAGTAGACCCACAAGTCGCTTCCCCTCAAGAAAGCCTTCCGAGACGTTCCTCCTCATCTGCACAAGACACACCAAATATCATCAATTGTATGGTACACATCGACAGCTGCGCACCCGGATCACCACCCACTTACGCTCCAGACGAAGAAGAACTGCCGTCGCCACACTCACAAGGACTTCAGGTTAACCCGACATACGCTGCAGTCGCCAACGCCGAACCCAACGGACGAAACACCTGGTTCTTGGATAGCTGCTGCGGTCAACACATGTGTTTTTCTGGGCGCTTCGTGCAGAGAGAACGACGCCTCAACTGCGATGCCATCATCACCGTCGCCAACAACGAGAACCTGAAAACAAACAGACAAGGCGTTGTTCAGCTTCAGTCAATGGAGACGAACGTCATACTACAACTCAACAAAGTTCTAATCGTCGACAACTTCGGATACAACTTACTCAGCGTCAGCCAGTTAATGGCAAAAGGTATTCACCTGGAATGCGACTCGAACTCCAACGAATTTCGTCTTTACCACGGGAAGGGCGGTCTTTTCATCGGTCGAGCTCTCCTGAAGTCTGGCGTCTTCATGTTAGATTTCGTCCCAGACAGCGATGGCATCGTATCGTTCGCCGCCTGGACGCACCCGCCGGATCTTGACCCCGACTTCACCCCAGATGGATTCTGGTACTCCAACACCATACCTGCAGCAGAGAGAACACGAGCGTTAGCAGTCATCAAACAAGAAAGACAAGTACCAGCAAGCGTCACTTCCCAGACATCACCTCCAGTAGCAGCAGCAGGACCCAGCCGAGTACCATCACCAACGATTTGAGGACCGCCAACCGAAGCAGATCAACTTATGCCCATCACACGAGAAGTCTGCCGAAGTCCCGCCACGGTCGTCGCGTTCTTCTGCAACTCCGACATGTACCAACGCTCGCCCGGCCATCGCGCCCCCGACGACATCTGGCACCAACGCCTTGGGCATCCTGCAAACAACACAGTACTACAAACCATCCAAGCCGAAGTGTTAGAACAAAACGCTCTTCTTACACCGAGCGGCCAAGAACTTCGACGACCTCGCGCACGGTGCTTCACGTGCCCCGAAGTAGATCTTCCCCACCAACCTTTTCCATCACATCACAATCCAAGTGCACCTGCATACGCACCGATGGAAAAAGTTTACAGCGACATCTTAAACATGCCTCGAGACGACACCGAAGCCGACTTCAACTATGTCATCACGTTCATCGATGCAGCAACAAGATATGTTTGGCACTACAACCTCAAGACACGAGATCAAGCTTTCGAAGCCTTCACGACGTGGCTCCCCATCGCTGAACGAGAATCAGGAACCAAGCTCAAGAGCTTTCAGTCAGACAACGCACTGGAATATCAGTCACAACGATTCAGGAACTACTTGGCGGAAAGAGGAATCAAACGCCTGGTGTCTCTACCTTACGCTCACCAACAGCAAGGGGTCGCAGAAAGAATGAACCCGACCTTGCAGCCGACGATGCGGAAGCTTCTCCTGGGGATGAGACTGCCCAGCGCACTGTGGCCAGACGTGATGACTCATGCAGTCAACCTGCACAATTTGTTATCCTCGTCCTTGCTTCCCAACAACGCATCACTGCACCTGCTGTGGACACGAAAAAGGGGCAGCACAAAATTACTTCGGGTCTTTGGCTGCATGGTACAGTACAAACCCCACACAGCCCGAGGAGGACGTTTCACTCAACGAGCAAGGTGGGGACTATACACCTCGGCATCGCCAAACATTTTTTAGCATGGAAACTCCTCAACATACAAGACAAAAACACCGTGGCATCACGTGATGTGATCTTCTACGAACGACTGACACTGCAGCATTACCTGGACAACGTCGCCAACACAGATGACCCCACCGACGGCTTCGTGGGCCTTCGCTCCTTCACCGACCGTGCAGCCGAGGCTGACGCAGCAGAAGAAGACGTACCTGGAGCTTCGGAAGCTGCCAGACCACTCCCTTACTGTTCCGTGCCTGTTCCACTCGACGAAGACAATCCCCTCGATAGCAACAACCTCGACACCCTTTACCACTTTGCTGACCAAGGTTACGTTACACCTCACCCGGTCGACACAAATGTCTCAAAACGCATCGGCCCAAACTTCTTACCCGATCCAGAAGATGGTGACGAAGCAGCCTATTCAGGGAATGAAAATTCCCCTCGACACACACCCACTGGACTGCACATACTCGGCTTATGGGTCTCCGTCCAGCATCCGCCGCCGCCATCTCCGCATGAGCCAACGACTCTGTCGCAGGCTCTGGGGGGGAACACAAGGCGAAATGGAAGGAGGCAATGGAAAAGGAACTGAAAGCTCTGCAAGACCGAAATACATGGAAGCTGGTACCTGCAACAAACATCAACGGGAAGAACGTTCTCTCGGGAAAGTGGGTGTACCGCATCAAGACCAATGCGGATGGCTCCATCGAACGATTCAAGGCTCGCTGGGTCGTACGAGGATTCGATCAACGATACGGAACCGACTACACAGAAACATTCGCCCCAGTCTCCCGTCACACCTCCTTACCCATTCTACTCGCCGTCGCGGCCACGAAGAAACTACCACTGCGCCAGATCGATGTCGCAAATGCCTTCCTGTACGCACCTGTGGATGCCAAGATCTTCGTCGAGCAGCCCCACGGATTCATCGACGACCCCACAAAAGTATGTCAGCTGACAAAATCCCTTTACGGGATCAAGCAAGCCCCGCGGCTTTGGCAGCAGCATCTTCACGGTCGCCTTGTCAGAATCAGATTCCTACAGCTGCCGCACGACCAAGGCATGTACCGACTACAGAAGGAAAGGGAATATATCCTACTCATCGTCTACGTCGACGACCTGCTTTACATCGGCTCCACCACCGACATCGCCACCTGGTTCGAAGGGGAGCTGAAAAGGGACTTGACACTCACGGTGTCTGACACCGTGACCCAGTACCTGGGTCTGAACGTCGTCCAAGACAACTCGGCGTTCTACCTATATGCTGGAAAGTACGCAGGCGTTGTCGCGAAGAAATTCGGACTAACACCGACTACAGTCACGACTCCCTACCGCTACGGGAACAACAACGACACCTCCACAAAACTCCCCGCGAAGAAAATCCAGGAGTATCAGCAGAAGCTTGGATGCCTACTATTCGCAGCAGTAACCTGCCGACCTGACCTATCCTACAGCGCGAGCCAACTGGCGACGCATCTGAAGAAGCCGGAACAAGAAGATCTCGAGGAATTAAATCGGGCACTATACTACTTCGTCTCTACGCCGACGACCGGACTTACCTATAGTAAAGAAACAACATCGTCCGTACAACTACTCGGATACATCGACGCCGACCACGCGGGAGACAGGGAAAATCGACGCTCAAGAACGGGCTACATCTACCGACTAGAGCCTATCGGGACTATCTCCTGGTAGTCGAGCAAACAGGAACTAATCGCACTATCTTCGGCTGAAGCAGAATATATCGCCCTCTGCACTGCGACCAAGGAAGGACTTTACCTGCGAGAGTTACTCGAGGAAGCAAAGATTGCGACCCTGCCCGTCTTCTCACTCCTCTGCGACAACCAATCTGCGATCCAAATCGCGAACAAGGATGGCTTTGCCAATCGAACCAAGCACATTGCCCTGCGGTACTTCTTCGTCAAGGATGAAATCGCGAAGGGGAGACTTCAACTCAGTTACTGTCCTACGACAGAAATGGCCGCAGACTACCTGATGAAGAAACCGGCGAAGGCAAAGTTCAATTACTGCATGCTGCTGACCGGGCAGACAAACATCACCGGATCTGAACACGTCAGCACTCCAGAAACGAAGGGGAGTGTTGGAAATACCTCAAGGACTTAAGCGTTTCTGAAGTGTAACACCACACTCGAGGAAGATCGTAACGGGTATGAGAGTCAACGGAGGTTACACGAGGGGATGGACAAAGAACACGAAAGGACTCGAAGGGTCGCAACCGGAGGTTGCGACTGACCGTTACAACTGCAAGGATGGTAACCGAAGCGACAATCGAGTCTCTGTGCGACTCGATAACCCCTCTTCAACTGTATTCTACAACTGCTTTACTTTCCTACTTTCTATATATTGCTGTATGCTTGTTCTTTTAATCAATCACTTGTTCTCATATACCAGTACAAGGGTTCAACTACTCAACTTCCGTTGCACTACTCAAGTCTCCTTTTACAACTGGGACTTACACTGACGGAAAGAATTGTCCACATGTTTGGCAATTTTTTGAATTTCCACCGTTAAAGGGCATTTGAACATTAAGCCTTAATTGGAGGCATTACCCACTATATGCAGGCCAATCTAGGGAGACATTAAAATGCTACACATTTGATGAAACTACTATCGTTAACAGTAAACAGCAAACATAACCAAACACGGTGCATGTGGACAATTATTTCCAGGCGGAAGCAGCAACTTGAAAAACCCTTAAACTAGTACCTGGTCCACCGCCCTTTAGCCCTAATCACTGCTTTCACCCTCCTGGGCATGCTGTCGATCAAATTGGAGCACACCTCTGATGGGATCTTCTCCCACTCCTCTTGTACACGCTCCCACAGGTCCACCATACCAGTGGGAGGTGTCTCATGCTTTCCCAGCTCCCTTTTAAGATGAGCCCACAGATGCTCAATGGGGTTCAGATCAGGACTTCCTGCCGGCCACTCCAGGACCCCATACTCCTGCTCCTGAAGCCACTGCTGCACCACACGGGACTTATGCTTGGGGTCGTTATCATGCTGGAAGATCACAGCCGAGGGGGTTAGCTTGTAAAAGTCGATGGTTTTTTTTCAGCTCGTCTTGCAAAATGCTCAGATACAGCGGCCCGTCCATCCGACCATCGATTTTGCACATGAAACCCGCCCCCTCAAACGTCATACATCCCCAGATCATCAAGCCGCCGCCCCCGTGTTTGACGGTTTGCTTGATATGGTGGTGTTGGAGAGTCGTACCTTCACGAACCCAGGCGTACGCGCGGCCGTCAGAGCCGAACCTACTAATCCTCGTCTCATCCGACCATATGACCCGTCGCCAATCATCTATGGTCCAATCCGCGTGGGCCCGTGCGAACGCCAGCCTATCGCGGATATTTTTCTTGGTGAGTCGCGGCTTCTTAGGCTGCTGAACTGCGATAAGGCCGCTGGATTTGAGCGCATTACGCACCGTCCTAGGATGCACCGTGATGCCGTGCTGGGATTCGACGATTTGGGCCGCATGCCTCGAGGTTTTCGCCTCGCCGCTAGTGATCGCCCTGACGATCCCACGACGAATTCTACTCGACAGTACGCGTGGACGACCAGCAGTGGGCATTGTAGGACGTACGTCCTCGGGACTAGTCTCTGAAATCGCCTTGAGCCCAACATCATGCACTGTACTTTTCCCAACGCCAACCTGTTTCGCGATTTGCCTCGTGCTGAACCCCCTACGCAACAGGGCCACGATCCGGGAGCGACGAGCCTCATCTATCGGTCTCATCTTGGCGTAGTCTACGCCTCGGGTATAAACTTTATTCTGACTACTCGACGATTGCGTTAGGAACTATGGAGAGAATGCTCTAGTCGAAAACGGATCTAGTCCGCTGCTTGGCCAAAACTGTCCGGATGCACTCACGCGACTGAAATCTTGGCCACGCTATTAGTGCGACCCATTCAGGTTGCAAACGTGTTACCCTATTGTAACTGGCACGCGTAACTTATTAGTCAGCAATGAACATTCAACGATACATCGGGTGAAAGCATTCAAATCATGTGTTGAACCTAAAATTGGACTTTATCCGGGCAATACTTTCCGTCGCTGTAGTCTCTGGAAAGATCCCAAGGGCTTTTCTCAGCCCAACACTCCTCTATAAGTCTTGTCATAATCTTTAAATTTTGTAATTTGTTTCAAAATTTCTCATACAGGGTTATCCCAGTGCCACGACAGTATTGTTAAAATTCTATATTGAGTTATATAATTGTTAGGCTTGGTAGGTTACCGAACCTTACTATAGAGGGTACAAACCCCTCCTTGTACCTCTCTCTCTTCCTAGTCCAGATCCCTTCTTTCTCGACATTCCCTCCCTACTCCTAGATCTACTCTCCGCACGCCATTCCATGGCGTCCTTCCTAGCTAAGCTAGGTTCCTAAGTTTAGTTCCTATCCTAAGCTTCTTTGATAAGTATAACCTAAACGCTATATCTCCCCTGTTCACCCTTCTTCTATTCATTATTTCTAGTCTTAACTCGCAGGTGCGGCACGAACCTGGCCCTGACCACAGCACTAAGCAGGGATTGGCCAACGACGCCTCGTTCGTGAGTTTGGTCGTAGCGGATGCTGTACCTCGCAAACAGTCACTCTGCGCATTTGTGAACACATATGGCCTGAATCACTGAAATTCAAATTGCATTTGACATAACTCATGGACACTATATTTTTCTGAGCCACTGTTAACACCCAGTCATTTTTTTAGTGAATTTTTATATACACCATATGGTATTATATACAGGGGATTACGGTATCTTTGTATGTTGTTATAGACTACACCGGGTTGTGCCTTAGAGAGTACAACCCACTAGGTTATATTCCATCATTCTAGTCATTCGGTAACTTTGATACGTACTGGGTAAGGTGTTCAGTGTCAAATAACTTTGTTTTCAAGAATCGTTTCGTGTTTCACTCAATGACGCCTACTACATCAGCTCAATTCCTGGAGGCATGCTGCTGATTCCAATACCCTAGGACTGTAACCAGCTTCACTCTAGGGAGAATGCCCCTAATCCATCCTAGAACCACATCATCCACGCCTGGCGCTGCAACGTCCTCCAAACGATGGAGCCGCCTGAGCCACCTGACGCCCTCAGCAGTGATGACAGCATTCCACAGCCCCAGCTTCTCCAGCTGTTGCATGTTCCTCAGGTGCCTCAGGCCAGAATCAGTCACTCTTGGAGGCAAGGTGAGGAGCTTCAGGCTTGTGAGCCCAGTCAGATGCTGCAATCCCTCCTCCCTCACTCCACTGGAATGCAGTGTGAGGCACTCAAGAGCTGTCAGTGCCCCAACGTGCACCATGCCAGCAGATGTAACCGACGCACAGCCAGAGATGCGCAGCGCCTGGAGGGCCGACAACCCCTGCAGCTGCGCTATCCCAGCATCGGTGATGTCGGTGTTGCTCAGAACAAGGTTGGTGAGCGTGGCGAGGCGGGTGATGCTGCCGAGAGCAGCGTCCATGGTGTGGGTGTCTTCCAGACTCAGCCAGGACAGGCGTGGCAGCGAGTGCAACCCTTGAATTCCTGCTGCTGTGAAGCCTGTAGAGCCTTTGAGGCTGATGGCCGTGAGGTGGTGCGAGGAAGCGAGCTGAGAGAGGACGGAGTCTGTGATGAAGGAGATGCTGGTGAGCGGAAGGTAGGAGTCTTGCGGTACAGCTCTGCTCCACACTCTGACCAGTACCTGTTGAGTGAAGGGTGAATGAAACGTACGTGGACAACAATGGCTCAATCGAAAGAGGTATGCCACACTCTGTACAGTTTCAATCAGTGCGCACGCTCTTACATGTGTGCCGCATGCGGTGCTACTTACCACATAACATTCGTATTCACATTCACATTCGGATATGCATTCACATTCGAATAAGCATTCACATTCGGATATGCATTCACATCCGGATATGCATTCACATCCGGATATGCATTCACATCCGGATATGCATTCACATCCGGATATGCATTCACATCCGGATATGCATTCACATCTGCATTCTCACGCACACACGAACCTACTGCCACCCATCCACTTACCTCCCATATCTTCTCCCCTTCACCACTCATCTCTTCGAGGTGAGCCACTCTCCCTTGCATTGCTTGCACCTCCTCTCGCAGCGCACGCACTTGACTCTCCATATCCCGCCTCTCAGCAGCCTCCCTCATTGCGCCCGCCGTCACTGCATTCCTCACGTCCTGCACCGGCTCCTCCCCTTCTCCTCCCTCCATCGCCTTCCAATCTGTCCCTGCAAGGTCGCAGGTACACCCCAGGAGAGCGCCGTCCCTAGAAGCCACATCCGACGTCACATCACCCGCGTCCCCTGCCTCCTTCCTCCTCCGCTTCCTCTTCTCGCTCTGCTCTGACCCTGCACACTGCTCGCCCTCGGCTCTCCCACCCCCGTTTCGCTCGCTCCGCCTCTCATTCCGCCACTGCTGAATGGCCGCGTTACAGCGCGCCACCGACACCGTCACCTTCCCTATCACTGCCACCAACCTCTTTTCTGCCTCCGTCGTAGCAGCCCTCACAGATTCCGCCTGCCTCCGTGCCGCCTTCTCGCCAGCGTCGATGCCCCCTTCCACAGCAGCCTCCAATCTGCCGATCCTCTCCGCCAACGCTCCCCGTTTCTCCTCCAACTCCTCCATGTCCTCCTGCAAGTGTTCCACGTCCTCCTTAACCTCTCGCATCTCCGCCCCGATCATGTCTGCCATTTCGGTCTTCATTTCGGTCTTCGTTTCCGCCTTCAGCTCGCTCACCGCGTGCCTCGCCTCCCTCTGCGCCGCCTGCAAAACCTGCCCCTTCAAAACCCCCATTCGCGACA
Organism: Closterium sp. NIES-67; assembly: GCA_027943415.1. Classification (NCBI taxonomy): domain Eukaryota; kingdom Viridiplantae; phylum Streptophyta; class Zygnematophyceae; order Desmidiales; family Closteriaceae; genus Closterium; species Closterium sp. NIES-67. The sequence continues at coordinate 16,977 of BQMB01001150.1, read as the reverse complement.
GGAGCTCGTCTCGAACGCCCTTCACCCGCTCCGTTACAATTCTCTCTGCGGCCATAGAGCCATCGGTTCTAATCCGCTCCAGAGCCTGCCCTAGGCTTACCTCCCTTGAGGCACCCCCTACGCCTGATCCGCCGTGCCCCGCTCGCCCATTCTCCCCAGCGCCCGCCGCCTCCGTGTGTTAGAATTAAGGACGGAGTCTAGGTGAACTTAGGAGCTAGAATTACTCAAAATATATATCCGAAATTCTGGACAGAAAAGTCGTCTTCACAAGAAACGACGTCGACAAAAACCTAGCCGTTGGAATGTCGCGAAACTTGGATATGTTGTAGCTCTTAATCTCAGCTACCGTTCCCAATTTGAATCACGTTGATTGATGAAGTATTCGCGACGCTATGGCTTTCGACGCACTAGGGGGTAAGCTGTAGGAGGAGAACTTAACTCAATCTCAAGAGTTCAATGAAAGTTCAAGAATCTCACAAGGAATTAGAGGAGCAAGAGAAATGTTGGGATAGAAGAGAGGGATGAGAGGGAAGGTCCCAAGAGAGTCCTCAACCAAGGAAACCCCATAAGCACAAAGATTCCCTCCCTATAGGAACCCCAACTTTGACATTTGTCCCTTCCCAACCAATCCATCCAAGTTGGCCACCCTTGCCAACCTAGCTTGGTTGTTCCCAACCAATTTGCAGCTGTTACAGTGAGTGACAAATTTCCCCAACCCCCAAAGGTCCCAACTCCATATAGAGTCACCCCACAACTTCACTTTGTAACCGCCGCAATTGTAACGCAAGCTCATGAACTTTGAATCTTCATAGCTTTCGCGTTCTTGCTCCGATTGAAGGGATTCTCGTTGCGTCGGAAAGATCTTCTCAAGATCTATCATCACAAAAAACCTGCTCAAACAAAATAACACAAAACACATTCCCAAACTCCAGAACACATCACACACAAATTCTTGCACACGTTCAAACCACACATGCAAGTTGAAAAAAATATGGGATGGGAGGCAGACAGAATGTGATAGCATATGATGACATCACACAACAATCTCCCCCTCTGGCTGCCAACCATCATCCACCATACCAACATCTCAAGCATGCATACTCAATGCACACTCATCCCAGCAAGCTTCATGCCCTTCCAATGATCCGCCTCCGCCAGACGCTTGGTGAAAATATCTGCTGCCTGCTGATGGGTCTTCACTATCTCCAGCCGCACCTCCTTATCAAGGAGTCTCCTCACCCAGTGCCACTTAGGCCTTATGTGTTTTGTCAGCCCATGCAGACAAGCATTCTTGGCGAGCTTCACAGCAGACTCATTGTCACAGAACACAACTGTCGGCTCCTCCTGACCAACTCCCAACTCCTCTAACAAGCGCATCAGCCACACCACTTCCTTGGCCCCATGGTGTAAGGCCATGTACTCAGTCTCACATGAGGACAATCCCACCTCATTCTGCTTCTTGCTGCGCCAGCTCACAGCACCACCTCCTAGCAAGCACACATAACCCCCAATGCTGGTGCCATCCGCTTTCACTGAGTTGAAGCTAGCGCCAGTATAGCAACTCAAGAGCATCTCTCCACTCTTCACATCTGCAGCACCTCTCTGCAACCGCTGCCTCACTCCACTGTACTCCAATCCCACTGATGCCGTAGCGCTCACATAGCGGACCAACCTCTTGGCCGCTTCCAGCTGCTCATGACTAGGGCGTGAGACCACACTAGCCAATCGTGATGTAGCAAATGCAATGTCAGGCCGTGTATGATTTGCAGCAATATTCAGCGACCCAACCATCGAATGAAACAGCTTCCTGTCACTATCACCCACTACCTCCTCATCAGCACATGGCTCCACAGTGAACCCCGAAGGTAGTGGTGTTGCTGGCTTTCCCCCATCTTGCAGCCCATACTTCTCAGCCAGCCCCTCACAGTACTTCCTCTGGTGCAACCTCAGCACACCCTTTTCCACATCTCTCTCCACGTGCATCCCCAAGTAGTACTTCACCTCACCCATCTTGGAGCACTTGAACTGCATCTCCAGCATCTGCTCTGCGCTGTCCAGCAAAGCAGTGGATGCAGAAAAGAGAAGGATATCATCCACATACACCAAGAGCATGAGGATTTCATCCTTCTCCTGCAGCAGGAACAGGCTGGGGTCACACTCACTCTTCTTGAAACCCCCAGCCAACAGCGCCTCCTCCAACTTGTGATACCATGCACGAGGCGCCTGCTTAAGGCCATAGATGGCCTTCTTCAGCCTGCAGACCCTGCCGCTCCCGTCATCCAGCCCCTCTGGCTGCTTCATGTACACCTCCTCCATAATGATCCCATTCAGAAAGGCAGTCACAATATCCATCTGCCGAATCTTCCATCCCAGGAGTGCAGCTATCGCCAACAGCACCCTCAGTGTTGTTCCTTTCCCCACAGGAGCAAACACCTCATCATAGTCCTTCCCCTTTGTCTGCTGAAACCCCCGTGCCACAAGCCTAGACTTGTAGCGGGTCAGCTCCCCTTCAGGTCCATACTTGTGCCTGTAGATCATCTTGGAAGTGATTGCCTTCTTTCCAGGAGGCAAGTCACACAGGTCCCATGTCTCGTTCTCAATTAGGGACCCGAACTCCTCATCCTCACTCGCCTTCCACTTCTCCCCATTTGGTCCATTCAAGGCCTCTTCTCGAGTCTTGGGCTCAGGGATTGGTGCCCAGTAGCAGTGAGCGATCTCATCTTCCTCAATCTGCTCAACCACACTCCCAGCCTGCACCACATTCGGCTTGCCTCTTCCCCCATAGGTCAGCCTCACTGGAGGGCGCACATCCCTCCTAGGACGCTCAGGCGGGTGTGGAACTCGAGGTGGAGACTCATGCTGCTGCTGCTGCTCCTACTTCAGCTGCTCCCCCTTTCAGTCACCCCAGACATCTCCTCCTCTGACACTGCAACCTCCACCTGTCTTGAAGGCTGCTGCACTCATCTGCCTCCACAATGAGGTGTAGATGGAAGCTTCTGTTGCTGCTGCTTCCATTCCTTAGTACAGGGACTCAAGAAACTTCACATCCCTTGACACTGTCAACTTCTGGTGGTCAAGTCCCATAGCAGCCACCCCTTGTGATCCTTTGCAATCCCCAAGTGCACACCCCATCTTCCAGAAGCCTCCAACTTCCCCCTTTTCTCCTTAGGCACATGAAACACCACCATGCACCCAAATGCCCTCAGCATGTTCACAGCTGGAGCACTCCCATACCACTTGACATATGGGATCCACTCCTTATCTCCAACTGTAGCCAGCACCCTGTTCTTCACAAGGGCGACCTGCCTCAGTGCAGACACCCAAAACGGATCAGGCAGCCCTGCACGCCCAAGGAGAGTGCGTGCCCCCTCCTGCAGGGTCCTGTTGAACCTCTCAGCCACGCCATTCTGCTGCGGGTTGTAGGGCACTGTCAGTTGATGCTGGATCCCCTTCCTCTTCAACTCCCCCTCAAAATCAGCTCCAATGAACTCCCCACCATTGTCACTACGGATCACCTTCACCTTGTGTCCGCATTCCCTCTGAGCTCTCGGCATCCACTCCTTAAGGACAGCCGCTGCCACCTCCCCCTTGCTCTTCAAAGGGTAAACCCACACTGCCCAAGTGTGGTCATCCACAATTGTCAAGAAATAGCGGCTGCCTGAGAGGGAAGGGGCTCTTGTGGGCCCCACCACATCCATGTGCACAAGTGCAAGTGGGGTCTTGGATGGTCCAGTTGCACTGTTGAAGGGGAACTTGGAGAACTTGGTCTCCAAGCATGTAGGGCAGCTCCCAATCTCCTTCACTTCCCCTTTCACCTCCAAGCCCTTCAGGCTCCCATTCTTCACCAACTTCTGCAGCATAGGGAAGTTCACATGACACAGCCTCTCATGCCATGTCTCCCAATCGGCCTCTCCACTCCTTGATGAAGCCTTAGCCCATGCCGCACTCGCATCCACACCAGCAAGCACCTCACCATGTGTCTGCTGCTGCTGCACTTTCTTGACTGCTTCCAGGACCCCATCAGTTGGTGCAGTTGCATCTCCTCCTGCTGTTGCCTTTGCCGCTGCTGCCGTTGCTGCTGTTGGAGTCTTCCCATTCCATGGGATGATGGGCAGCTGCCACAGGTCCTTGATGCAGCTGGTCTCCTCTTCCAGACTCCACAGCACCTTCTTCCCAAGCTTAGCACGGCAGCTGGTTGGTCCAAAGGTCACTTCGGCCTTACTCTTCTGCAGTCGCCGCACAGAGAGAAGGTTAGCAGACAAGCCTTTAACCAGCAGAACATTCCCAAGCCCCACAAGCTCCCCATTAGCTCCCTTAACCTTGGCATTCCCAACACCAATCACGGGGAGCAAAGCACCTGACGCTGCTGCCACATACTTAATCTTCCCAGGGGTTTTACCTCATCAAGCAAATCTGCCCGTGGAGTCATGTGACTGGTGCAACCCGAATCAATCACCCAGTGCGTGAGAGGGTGCATCACAACCTTTCCCACAGATCCCACATCACCCTCATGCCCATGCACATCCTCAACCATAACAAACAAACCAGGATAGGCATTACCTTGTGCACCTTCACCTTGTGCACCTGAGCCTTGCACAGCGCCACCTTGTGCGCGTTCACCACTGGGCGGCTTCATGCCTGGAGGTGCCCATCCCTCCAGCCTGCTGAAGCACTTGAACCAAGGATGCCCAACCTTCTTGCAGTACCAGCACGTGCCCTCCATTCTGGTACTCCCCCTGCCACTAGAGCTCCCATGCCCCTCATTATAGTCACCTCGGCCTCTACCTCTGCCAAAGCTCCTCCCACGGCCTCGGCCTTTCCAACCCCCTCTTCCTCTGCTGCGCCCTGCAGCTCCATACCCCTCAGCAGTCTTAGTGGCAGCACCGCCTCCCACATGGCGTCTGCGGAAGTCCTCCTGCAGAATCTGCTGCCTTAGCCACTCAGGTGTCCATTGATCTTGCTGAGAGTTGAGGGTGGGGATGAGGTTGTCCCAAGAGTTGTCCAACACCGAGATGATCTTGGTGCACTGCTGCAGCTGAGATACACTGCTGCCCGCTGCTGCCATCCTTGCATAGGTGTCCTTGATCTTGTCAAGGACCGGCTTCACATCGTCCCCTGGTCGCATGGAGATGGCAGCAAGTTCCTTCTCGAGCACGATCACCATCGGGAGAGTGTTGGGCTGAACCACATCACGTAGTAGTTTCCACGCCCTTGGACCCGAATCATCCGCTTCCACAAGATCCTTGATGTGCTCGAACATCTCCTTGTTGACCGATTGAAGAATGAGGTCGAAAAGCACCGCGCTTTTCTCAATCCACCGTTCACGTGCTTCGCCTTCTTCCGGCATCTTCTCTTCCCCAACAGCAATCTTCAGTAGCTTGTAGCGTTTGAAGGCACTCCTCATCCGTCCGCTCCATTCCTCATAGTTGGAGCCATCCAAAGCTTCAACCTTTGATGGCGGCGGCTCACTTGTCTTCTCAGGTACAGCTCCTCTTCCATTAGCATCTCCTCCTCTCTCATTCATCTTCTCCTTGAGAAATGACGAATTTCAGCTCCCCTTTGCTGTCCACACTCAGCTCCCTCGATATTTTCACAAGTGTCGGCGTCCACGAAATTTCGGCAGAGTTTCCCCTTAGCGGAAGACACATCCAACCTTTAGAACACCACTTAGGCACACCCACAGGCCATGGTGGGTCTAGAAGGGTCTTCAAACTTCTGTAGACTCCTCTCAATGTCCTTAATATTGCTCTGATACCACTTGTTAGAATTAAGGACGGAGTCTAGGTGAACTTAGGAGCTAGAATTACTCAAAATATATATCCGAAATTCTGGACAGAAAAGTCGTCTTCACAAGAAACGACGTCGACAAAAACCTAGCCGTTGGAATGTCGCGAAACTTGGATATGTTGTAGCTCTTAATCTCAGCTACCGTTCCCAATTTGAATCACGTTGATTGATGAAGTATTCGCGACGCTATGGCTTTCGACGCACTAGGGGTAAGCTGTAGGAGGAGAACTTAACTCAATCTCAAGAGTTCAATGAAAGTTCAAGAATCTCACAAGGAATTAGAGGAGCAAGAGAAATGTTGGGATAGAAGAGAGGGATGAGAGGGAAGGTCCCAAGAGAGTCCTCAACCAAGGAAACCCCATAAGCACAAAGATTCCCTCCCTATAGGAACCCCAACTTTGACATTTGTCCCTTCCCAACCAATCCATCCAAGTTGGCCACCCTTGCCAACCTAGCTTGGTTGTTCCCAACCAATTTGCAGCTGTTACAGTGAGTGACAAATTTCCCCAACCCCCAAAGGTCCCAACTCCATATAGAGTCACCCCACAACTTCACTTTGTAACCGCCGCAATTGTAACGCAAGCTCATGAACTTTGAATCTTCATAGCTTTCGCGTTCTTGCTCCGATTGAAGGGATTCTCGTTGCGTCGGAAAGATCTTCTCAAGATCTATCATCACAAAAAACCTGCTCAAACAAAATAACACAAAACACATTCCCAAACTCCAGAACACATCACACACAAATTCTTGCACACGTTCAAACCACACATGCAAGTTGAAAAAAATATGGGATGGGAGGCAGACAGAATGTGATAGCATATGATGACATCACACAACACCGTGCCCGTCAAGTGCGCCATGACGCGGCGCATTTCGGCCAGCTCGTGCTTGACAGCCGCCATGGCCTCGCCTTGCTCCCTCAGCCTCGCCTCCAACTCCGCCACTCGCTCCCTCACCCCTCCCGCCGTCTCCTCGAGATGCATCCTCAGCACCGTGCCGTTCACCAACGTCAACTCCATGCCTCGTACGGCCATCGCCTCTCCCCACTGGCGATCCAGAGACGAGACGAACTAGAGTGAAGCTGGAATGGTCAGGCAGCTATGCACTGCGCAACACGCGAAGCTTGCAGACGGGTCTGCCGCATGGAGCGTGTGGGAAGGGAAGGTTCTGTATTGGAATCCTTGGGGTGCTGGAGCGTGCTGGCGATCGAGATGGGCGTGGCGAAACCTGAGCGTACCCTTGGGGTTCACTCAGGGTTTTAGAGCAGTCTCTGTGGAACGGTCCAGGATATGGAGAGAGAAGAAGATCCCGAATAATGTCTACCTCAAAACAATAGTACACAATGTAAAGCAGACCTTTACTGTTATATTAATCTCAAAACGAGAGTCGAGTAATGCAATAGACAGGTCATGGTTACAAAGTGTCGAGTACAACTAAAGCACAGAGCTAAACACGAGTGCAGCTAGTGTTGAGAGACCCACGGGGGTTGCCCTTGAGAAGATCCTCGGAGAAGTGCCACAGGCATCTATGCCTAGGGGGTTATGGGTGCACTGACCCGCTACTTAACAATCCATTTTACCTCAGTGATAAGTGACCACGTTCGGATAACTAGCACAGCAAGAGGATGGGCCACGAAGCCCCTGTGAGGTGGTTCAGGCGCCTCTTGTCAAACTTATCTTAGTATGTTACTGTAGACTATACATAATTGTGCCTAAGAGGGTACAACTCTCTAGCTTCTATTACCTTGTACTCTCCTATTCTAACCATTCTTCAATTCTTATATGGTATCACAAGTAGGTTAGGTCCCACCGCCCACCCGCGCTTCCGCCCCTAGGTCCTAGCCGCCCGTTCCCCCTAGCCGTCCGCTCCTAGTCGGCCCACGCGCCCGCCCCTAGTCGGTCCCGCGCCCGCTCCTAACTTGCCCCCCGCGCCCTTTCCTAGCCGGCCCCGCGCCCACCCCTTCGACGGCCCCGGCCCGACCTTAGTCGGCTCCGCGCCCATTTCTAGCCAGCCCCTGCGCCCGTTCCTAGCTGGCCCTGTGCGCCCGTTCCTAGCCGCCCTGGCGCCCGTTCCGCCTGGCCCTCACGCCCGCTCCTTGCTGGCCTCCGCGCCTGTTCCTAGCCAGCCCTTGCGCCCGCCCTAGTCGGCCCCGCGCCCGTTCCTAGCCGGCCCCTTGACCCGGTCCTAGCTGGCTCCTGCGCCTGTTCCCAGCCGGCCCTCGTGCCCGTTCCTAATCGGCCCCGTGCCAGCCCCTCTTCGGCCCCATGCCCGTTCCCGACCGGCCCCGCGCCCGCTCCACGTCAGCCGGCCCGCCGCTGGCCCTCAGTGCCCAGTTTGTCGCCGTGCACCGCACAGCACCGCACTGCACCGCTTTGACCCGCACTGCACCGCTCTGCACCGCACTGCACCGTACAGCACCGCTCTGCACCGCACTGCTCAACACTGCACCGCTGCTGCATCGCTCCTGATGGCGGACTGCGTGCTCCGCTCCGTGCCCCGCCTGCTGCCTCTGTAGGTCGCCTGATCCTGCCGATGCTCTTCCCTGACCTTGCGTCTTTCCCTACTGTCGCTGACCTCGCTGCTCACCTCCGCACGATAGACGCGACCTGGCGCACTGCCTACACTGACACCCAGCTTAGAGCCTTTCAGCCGCCCCTCTGCTCTACCCGCTACCTGCTTGTCACCTGCCTCCCTGGCCGTCTTGCTACCGTCCGTGATCGCTTCCTTAGCATCCACCCCGGTGACCTCACCCTCACTGACTTTGTCGACACCCTGTCAGCCATAGAGACCCACCAGCGCTCTATTGCCCAGACCAGCGGTACTGTTCCGGTCCCTATCTTTCAGGGTTGTGCCCCCGCTCAGTGCACCTTCTCCAACAGTTCTGCTGGTGTGGCTGAGTCTGCAGCTGCAGCGCAGATCCGTTCCGGGAAGGGCCGCCGCCCCAAGGCTGGGCGCGGCGGTGGGGGTGGCGGTGCAGGTGGAGGTGGTGGTGGAGTCGGGTCGCCAAGTGGTAGCGCTGACGAGGGGACCCTGACAGGTGCAGCCAAGCAGTCGTCTCAGCAGCCGCAGGTGTCGCAGTCGGACACGCACGAGCCGCAGCAGCAGTCCCCGCACCAGCCGCAGCAGCAGAGGCGGGCGGGTGGTCTCCCGCCCGGGTGGCCTGGCGCTGGTGGTGGCGCTGGACGTGGTGGTCGTGCGCGTGGTGGGTTGTCGGATGGCAGTTTGGGTGACGGACGCTGTCAGTACCTGCTCTGACCGTTCCTCGCCGTGGCTTCGTTCACGGTAAGCTCGGTCACACCTCCTTCCGCTGTTTCCGTCGCCAAGACAACCTGTTTCGTCAGCGCTTCGGCCCGTCGCCTGACCTCCCCGACCAACACAGCTTGCTTCGCCGTAGCATTCAGATCTTTGATATGGACGTGGATGAGATTGTTGCTGCCTTGCATGTGATGTATGCTGATGACTCTAGTGTTACTGTGTCTTACTACCCCTTGTTACCTAGTGTAGGCGTGTCTAGTCGTGCCTCCCCTGCTGCGTCAGGCGTAGGATCCCCTGCTTTGTTTAGCCTTGGTTCTTCCGTCGCAGCTCCGACTCAGGACGCCACTGCGGCTCTCTCCTTCACCTTGGACTCTATCCCCATCTCTGTTCCATGCTACTAGTCCCTGAGGGTGACCCAGACGCTTTCGACATCCCGACCCCTCGCACTTACGCTGAGGCGACCTCACGACCTTGGGCCTCTCAGTGGATAGCTGCCATGGAGCAGGAGATGGCATCTTGGAGATCCACTGGCACCTACATCGACGTAGTTCCCCCACCTGGGGTGAACGTAGTCGATGGCCGCTGGCTCTTCAAGGCGAAGCGCCCTCATGGAGAGCCGCCTGTGTTCGAGGCGCGCTACGTGGCTAGAGGCTTTAGTCAGCGCGAGGGGGTGGACTTCTTCCAGACGTTCGCCCCGACCCGAGATGACTACTCTTCAGGCATTGCTACACGTAGCAGCACAGCGTAACTACTAGTTACACTCCCTCGACTTCTCCACCGCGCTTCTTCAGAGCAGTCTACACGAGCAGGTCTACCTGCGCCGACCTCAGGGTTTCACTGGTACCTTCCCTCCTGGGACTCAGTGGCTCCTGTAGCGCCCAGTCTACGGCTTGCGCCAGTCGCCCCGCGAGTGGCACGACACGCTGCATGCTACCCTTGCAGACCTGTAGTTCTTTTCGTCCTCAGCAGAACCCTCGCTCTTCGTTCGTTCTGACCAGACTCCCTTCTACATCCTTGTTTATGTTGACGATATGGCCTTTGCCACTACAGACACCACCGCGCTGGCCATTATGAAGGCTGAGCTGCTGAGGAGACACATCTGCACTGACCTAGGAGAGCTGCGCCACTACCTAGGCCTGCAGAACTCCAGAGACAAAGCAACGTGCACCATTACTCTCACACAGTCACACTTGGTGCGTCAGGTCCTTCAGAGGTTCGGTCTTCAGTTCTCCTCCACACAGCCCACACCTCTTCCAGTAGATCAAAGGCTCTTTGCTCCAGTCCTTGAGGAGTCAACTGAGCCCAGTGGTCCTTATGCAGAGCTGGTGGGTTGCCTCATGTACCTGATGATTTGCACTCGTCCAGATCTCGCATACCCTCTCAGCATCCTGGCTCACTTTGTGGCCACAGGCAGACACAGACCTCAGCACTGGTCTGCAGCTAAGAGAGTTCTGCGTTATCTCGCGAGTACATTAGGCTTGGGGTTAGTGCTGCGAGGACGCAGGCCAGTGGTCCTTTCTGGTTACACAGACGATTCTTGGGCAGACGACGCCGGGACCCTTACGTCTTTACAGGGCTACTGCTTCAGTCTTGGTTCAGGTGCTGTCTCGTGGCGAGCTACTCGCTCATCGTCTGTTGCCCAGTCCAGCTGTGAGGCCGAGATCTACGCTGGTGCCATGGCGGCACTGGAGCTCCGCTTGCTGACCTTCTTGCTCACTGAATTATGTGAGAGGCCTAGCTCTGCCCCGGTTCTGTATGCTGGCAACAGGGCCATGATCTTCCTATGTCAGGAGCCTGGACTTGAGGGCAGAGCAAAGCACATCCAGCTGCGTTACTTCCTCCTGCGCGAGCTGCAGCAGCGTCACCAGGCTCGTGTAGTACACTTGGCCTCCGGTGCCAACACAGCTGATATCTTTACCAAGGCGCTTGCGCCTAAAGATCATCAGCGGCACTGTTTACAGTTTGGTCTTGTTCCTGTTGCGTCGCACTTGCTAGGACCTTGACTGTGTACAGACCTTATATATATATGTATTACCCAGACTGGCTTTGTGGCTTCTCCCAGTGGTTGGACTAGTAGTGCTGCCCTGGCCTTGCTCCTGTTTTGTCTATACTCCTATTGACTTGTCTTTAGACCCTTGCCTTAGAGGCTGGACTAGTAGTGCCGCCCTGAGCTGCTTGTTCTCATGTTAGGCACTGCCCCTATATAGTCTAGGGGGTGTGTCAAACTTATCTTCGTATGTTACTGTAAACTACGCAGGTTTGTGCCTTAGAGGGTACAACTCCCTAGCCTATATTACCTTGTACTCTCCTATTCTAACCATTCTTCAATTCTGATACCTCTGGACTGGAAAGGGTCGGGCATGACTCCACGTGCAGGCTTGGGGTTCTCAAACGTAGTTCGGGACCTGAGTTGGCGGGCCGAGCCTGGACATTCAAATTTCGTGGATGTACTGACAAGCATACTGGTAAAAGCCCGGATAGAAGACCTGGGCGAATAGTGTTAGAATACTAGAATGAATTGAAACAGGGGTGAACAAGAGAGATATAGGGTTGGGGTTGTACCCACTAAGAGCATACACCTACTGTATCTAGCCTATAACTTCTACATAGTATCATATGTATAAGTTGACGAATAGAAGATCCTAGGGTCTATTATCTGGGTGTTTTCTTATAAATGGGTACTGTGTTTATAAGACAAGGAATTTGGATAGGTATGACATAAGTGTCAAACATATTGTATATGTTATAATAGACTAGATATGTTAAACTAAGCTAGGTAGGAGGGAAGCCATGGAATGGCGTGAGGTTTTTAGGCTATGAAAGTTGAGGAGAGACAAGGGAGAAAGACCAGGAAGAGACAAGGAGGGAGTTGTACCCACTACAGTAGAGTTCGATAAACCTACCAAGCCTACTAATTATATAACAAAGTATGTAATTTATCACACCCCCTAGGCTTGGTTGTCACAAGCCCACCCAACACACACACCCCCTAACCCCTTACACCCCTATGCTCGAGATCAGCCAGGTATCTACCCCTCGGGCTTGGCATGGTGACATCCCCCGGCGAGAGGCAGCGCGGGCAACGGCCATGGCTGAAGGCTCTCGGCAGTGTGGCATGGCGAGGCGACGACCGGGTAGAAGACAGCAGCTGCGGCAGGAGGAAGAGGAGACGCAGGGAAGGGGGGGCGGGGGGGGGGCGAATCTTCAGCGACGCGCCATGGGTGGCGTGGCAATTACTGGCGGGAGAGGGCGAACCTTCAGCGAGGCACCATGGCTGGCGCGACGCGTACTGGCGTGGGGTTGTTACGACTCGCGCCTAGGACAGGGCGCTGGCCGCAGCTGTCAGTGCGCTGGCGTGGCGATGCCGCCACGGCAGCACGACGGCACGGCGGCACGACGACCAGCGGCACGGTGGCGCGACGGCACGGCAACTCAGCGGCACGGCGACCCAGAGGCGCGGCGGCGCGGCGGCATGGTGGGATGGCGACACGGCTGCACTGAGGCATGGCGACGTGACGAGGCCGGCGCGGAGTGACGGGCCAGCGCGGGGTGACGGGGCCAGTGCGGCATGACGGGGCCAGCGCGGAGGGACGGGGGCCGACGCGGAGTGACGGGGCCGGCGCGGCATGACGGGGCCAGCGCGGCGTGACGGGGCCAGCGCGGCAGTGACGGGGCTAGCGCGGCATGACGGGGCCAGCGCGGCGTGACGGGGCCAGCGCGGCGTGACGGGGCCAGCGCGGCATGAGGGGGCCAGCGCGGCGTGACGGGGGGGGGGGGGGGGGGGAGTACACTGCAGAAGCGTGAGGAGAAGGCCCGATTGAAAGGGGCCTGCTCTGAAACCATGTTAAACTAAGCTAGGTAGGAGGGAAGCCATGGAATGGCGTGAGGTTTTAGGCTAGGAAATTTGAGGAGAGAAAAGGCAGAGAGACCAGGAAGAGACAGGCATACAAGGAGGGAGTTGTACCTCTACAGTAGAGTTCGATAAACCTACCAAGCCTACAAATCACATAACAAAATATAAATTCAACAAGATAGGTCCATGCTCTTAGAGGGTACAAAACTTGAACAAAATCAATCTGTTTGCCTCATTGTTGTCAACTTTTCTACTCTAAGATGGTATCGGAGCGCTAGGTTAGGTCCTCCCCACCCACCTGCGCTTCCGCTCCCGTCCTAGCCCTAGCCGCCCGTTCCTAGCCGCCCCTTAGCGCCCTGTCGGCCCCGTGCCCCCTCACGGCCCCGTTAGCGCACCGTCGGCCCCGTGTGCCCTCACGGCCCCGTTCGCGCCCCGTCGGCTCCGTGCGCCCCCTCGTCCGCGTTAGCGCCCCGTCAGCCCCGTGCGCCCTGCCGGCCCATTAGCGCCCCACCGGCCCGTTTGCGCCCTTCCGGCCCGTTAGCGCCCTCCTGGCTCCGTTTGCGCCCCGTTGGCCCGTTAGCGCCTCCCGGCCCCGTTAGCACCTCCCAGCCCTGTTAGCACCCCTTTGGCCCCATGCGCCCCTCTGGCCCTGCGCCGCGCCGGCCCGTTAGTGCCCCGCCGATCCGTTAGCGCCCAGCCGGCCGTCAGCACCTTGCCGGCCCGTTAGCGCCTTGCCGGCCCCGTGCGCCCCTCTGGCCCCACTCGCCCCGCTGGCCCCTTAGCGCCCCGCCGGCCCGCTCGCGCCCTGCCGGCCCCGTTAGCACCCCATCGATCCCGTGGGCCTTCTGGCCCGGCTCGCCTCGCCGACCTGTTCTCAACGTACCGGCCTTGCCTGCGCCCCGTCGGCCCTTGTCAGCCGGTCGGCCAGCCAGCCGGCTCCAGCTTTGCCGGCCCCCGCTTCACAGCCGCCCGCAGGACCGTTGAGCCCCAGCGCCGACTTACCGGCTCTGGCTCCCTTCAGCGCCGGCCTCCCTGCCGGTTGTCTCCACCGCTCTCCACCGCCCTACACCGCACTCCACTGTACTCCACCACACTCCACCCTCTTCGCCGCTTCCTCCATCTGTCCTCCTCGCTCTGTCAGCGGCCGTCAGCAGCTGTAGTAGTGGCGATGACGGAGTCACAGCTCTGTCTGGACGCAGAGGGTCGGGCGCTCGACTTTGAGGCGTGGCTCGCCAACCTTCGGCGTCACCTTACAGGTCAGAGCTAGGATGGTCACTCCCTGGCTGTTCATGTCGATGGTCTGCTTCCCCGCCCCCCTGCCCCTGCTGCCCTCCTCGATGCCCCCCCACTGCTGAGCGTGAGGCCTTTTCCATTGCTGCACTTGATCGTGCCGTCTGGGACTCAAGCGACGTTGTTGCCTAGCTTGCTTATCGTCGTGTGCTCCCGTTGTCTAAGCGCCCTCACTCACCACTGTGTTATTGCCTAGGCCTTCTTTGATGCTGTCATTGCACGCTATTCCACCCCCGCCATTGCCGTCTGCTGGTCGCCTGATCCTTCCATGCTGTTCCTTAATCTTGCGTCCTTCCCCACTATCGCCGACTTTGGCACGCACCTCCTCGCGCCTGAAATGAGCTACCGCGCTGATAGCATTGAGGCACAACTCACTGCCTTCCGCCGCCGTTCTGCGCTACCCTTTATCTCATCACCACGCGCCTCCTTGACCGTCTAGCCACAGCCCCCAACCACTTCCTTATTCAACACCCGGGTGACCTCACTCTCACCACCTTGGTGACTGTCCTGTCTGAGATAGAGACCTGGCAGCGCAGTATCGCTCAGCCTAGCGGTATTGCAGTGGTACCTATCTTTCAAGGCTGTTCTCCCTCCCAGTGCACTTACTCTGACGTCTCTGCAGCTGTTGCTGAGACCGTTGCTGCAGCCACAGTGCAGAAGCGACCGGGTAAGGGACGCCGCCCCAGAGGGGGGCGCGGTGGAGGGAAGGGGGTGGCGGTGGGAGGGTGGCGGCGTGAGGGCGTGGTTCAGACGAGGGGACCGGGCTGGTGCCCGGAGCAGCCGCAGCAGCAGACGCAGCCTCAGCAGCAGACACAGCCTCAGCAGCAGCAGCAGACACAGCAGCCGCAGCACCGCTGCAGTCGGCGCAGCAGCAGCAGTTGCCGTGGGGTCGCCGCCGCTGTGGTGGACTGGTGTCGCTAGCGGTGGTGGTCGTGGGGGGGGCGGGCGCAGCTCGTGTCGGGTGGCAGCTCCAGCGTGGTCACCTGCCAGTACCAACTTCAGACCGGCCACAACACAGTCTGCCTCCGGCCCGTCACACCACCGATCGCTGCTACCGCCGCCTGGACGACCTGTTCCACATCGCTTCGGTCTGCGTCGGACCCTCCAGACTGGTACGCCTGGCGCGCCGTCGTGTGCCGGTCCTTGAGCTTGATATGGATCAGATTAGGAATGCTATGTCTGTCATGTATGCTGATGACTCTAGTGTGATTGGATCCTATTACCCGGTGTTGCCTAGCGTAGGTGTGTCCATCGTGTGTGGTCTAGACTCCCCAGCTGTGTCAGGCGTAGGATCCCCTGCCTTGTTTAGCCTAGGCTCCACACTAGCCCCTCTGCCGGCAGCTGCTAGCACTTCGCTCTCTTTCACAATCGACTCCGGTACGTCTTCCTACTTCTTCCCGACCAACCTCCCTTACGCCGCTTGCCGACCCTGCCACTGTCGCACTTGTAGACCCTTCCTCCGGTCCGGTAGTTGTACGTAGTCCACCCCCTTCCCTGTCCGGCGGCCCCCTCGGGCCACTTAAGGCCTGCCATCCCCTCATTCTCTAGGAACCTATTGGTGTCGGCTATCTTTGGACCTTGGCGTCACCACCACGTTCCCGGACACGAGCGGTACGCTGTCTGTACAGGACTGCCTCAGGTTCCCCCCTTGCGACATTCCCCCAGGACCCTATGTCGGCTTGTTTACGCTTGACACTGCATCTCCCCCGGTAGGGCGCCCCCAGGTAGCCGCGGCTTGCGCGTGTCGGTCGCTCACTCACCCGTCGCTGCTGTGGCACCACCGCCTCTGTCACCCTGCACTCCCGCGTCTGCGTCACATGTCCCAGTACGGTTTTTGTTCTAGTCTTCCTGCATCGCTCCCTTCCCTCCCTCCTCGCCTGCGCCGCCGTGCATGCCTTGCGTCAAGGGCCGACTACGCCATGCTCCTCACTCCTCCTTGCTTCGTCTGCCACCGCATCACAACTGACCCTACACCTGGACGTCTGGGGTCCAGCCCCGTCCCTGGGCCCGCTCGAGAGCGCTACTTCCTGTTGCTTGTCACGACTCACACGCTAACCACGGTGTTTCCTCTGGAGCAGTAGGCGACGTGCCCGACGTTCTTATCCGTGGGTCGTAGCTGCGCGAGTCCCCGCGGTCTCCCTGTGCTGTGTCTCCACTCTAACCGTGGCGGAGAGTTGCCTCGGTCGGCTTGGCCGGTTGTCGTGCGGTCGGCATCACCGTCGTACACCCTGCCAAACTCCCCACAGCAGAATGGGGTTGCTGAATGATGCATCGGCTTGGTCATGGAGGTGGCCCGTACCTCCATAATCCATGCCGGTGCACCCCATTTTCTGTGGCCATTCGCTGTTCGCTATGCTGCACCAGCTGAACTTGTAGCCCCACTCCCTGCGGCCGCAGGTTTCACCGACCCTTTCTGGACCGGGTCTCCTGTGACGCATCTGCGTTCCACGTCTCGGGATGCCTCGCTCACGTTCGTGCCTCTGGCACAGACAAGCTCACTACCCGCACTGTCCCCTGTGTCTTCCTCGGTTTCCCCCTTGAATCGTCTGACTGGCACTTTTGCCATCCGTCGTCTCAGCACTTCCTTCACTCGCGTGACGTCACTTTCGACGAGTCTGTCTCCTTTACCACTGCTTTCCCTACGAGGTCTCCGGATTTCCCTCCGCTGTTCCTGGTTCCCACTCCTTGGTAGCCCCTGCTCCCCTCCCTCCCTGTCCTGCTCCGTCTAGAGTGTCTCACGTCACCCCCTCCCTTGCTTGTCCCGGTCGGAGTCGGCTGACTCTGGTGGCCGC